>JASVEL010012548.1:0-296428 GCA_032618575.1 Nicotiana noctiflora
AGTAAATGGCTCCGCAGTTTTCTGACTGGGAGATCCTCGGTTTTCTGACCGGGGATAAAAGTTTCGCGGCTTTCCGGCCGGAATTCAAACAATATCTAACGGTTTTTTGGCCGTCGGATCCTCGGTTTTTTGGCCGGGGTAAAAGTAAATGGCTCCGCAGTTTTCTGACTGGGAGATCCTCGGTTTTCTGACCGGGATAAAAGTTTCACGGCTTTCTGGCCGGAATTCAAACAATATCTAACGGTTTTTGGCCGTCGGATCCTCGGTTTTTTGGCCGGGGTAAAAGTAAATGGCTCCGCAGTTTTCTGACTGGGAGATCCTCGGTTTTCTGACCGGGGATAAAAGTTTCGCGGCTTTCCGGCCGGAATTCAAACAATATCTAACGGTTTTTTGGCCGTCGGATCCTCGGTTTTTTGGCCGGGGTAATTGAAAGAAAGTTTTCACGGCTTTCTGGCCATAATTCAAACAAAATGTCTCACGGCTTTCTGGCCGGAGAGACCCTCGGTTTTCTGACAGGGGTCCAAACGGATATTGGACTAACATGATTTGATTCTCTTTTTGGAGTTTTCATTTTCTTTTATTCTTCCTTTTGGGCCTTCTTTTAGGTATTTTTTTTAACCATCAACCAATGCATAAGATAAAGCTTTTGAAAAGAAACTTCCCTTTTTATGCGATTTCCTTGTTCTAGAGCCATTTCAATGCTTGCGTACTTCACTTCTTTGGGTTGTACCTTCTTCTTGCACAATTAAGTAGACCTGCTTTCAACAAAGAACATTTTATTAGTTGAAAAAGTGGTTGACTTTGTGGCCTTGATTATCTTCATTGCTTGATCCTTGCCCCATTTCCATTGAGAACTTTGCTACCAATTGTCTTTGGGGGTGACTTCTTTTCAAACTGACCGGGTTCATCCTCGGGATTCCACGAGGATTTTCTGTGTGGGTTCTGTCCTTCTGCCACATTCCGTTTCTTCTAAGACCTTAGACTTTGATTTCCATTTTCTTCCCAACATCGGTTCCTTTGGAAACAATCGATCATTGCGATCAAATCGGGGAATGTATCAGTACACCACTGAGGCTGGGTTTTTTTTTTCTTAATCTTTTTCTTTTTTTTCTTTTTTTTCTTTTTTTTAACCAGACGGAGTCCTGTAAAACCGGTCCTGCCGCTTTTCTTTGTAATAGTTTCAGAATTAAAATTAAACCGAAAAGGATTCAAAGAATAACTATACAAAAACAAGAAAATGAGTTTAAAGAGAAGCGTCCCTTTCGGGGAAAAGAAGGACTTATCTGGGATGCATGCTGACTTTAAATGAACATGACATGCTTCTTGGACTGGACGCCTGACCCACATAAACTTTCCAACTTCTTATGAACCCATTGATTCGCTATTTCAAAACCAGGGAACCTTGCCAAAATTCTTTTAGTGAAGGGACGTCTTTTTTTTGGTCGGTGGCGCCCTTTGCGGGTTTCCGCCAATCGATCCCTCTCATTTCTCTTCTCATTGTCGCCTGATAGTGCTCTTTGCGAGTTTTCACTAAACGGACTCTCTCATTTTTAGCCTCTCCAATCGCCATCGCCTTATGGTGCCCGAAGGTTTTCACCGATAAGACTCTCTCATTTTGTTTCTCTCAATTCAAGCTGTGTCAGATTTCCGTCAATGACATTCTTCACTTCTTTGCCTTTGCCAATTGATCTGAAGGACTTGAACAAGGTTTTTAGGTAAAAAGGGATTTGAATGGAATTACAACTCTGGAATCATCTTGACGGATCTAAACTGAACCGTCATATCATCTGCCCCAGTTTCAATTTTTGGGGAAATTGGGATTTTTGTTTTGTTATGACTGAACCTCAAGAGAGGTTGCCTACGTATCCTTTCGGAATCAAGTCAGAACGTAGTTCAGGAACTTTGTTTTGTTTTGTTTTGTTTTGTTTTTGGGTTTTTTTTTTTTTTTTTTTTTTTTTTTTTTTTGATTTGGATTCCAAAGAGGGTAGCCAAAGAAAGGTAACCGGCTCAAAGGGTTTACAAAAGGGTTGGTAGTGTTTGGGTAGCGGGAAAGAAAGCCTTCGTCATCTCAATTATACAAAAAGCCAACATCGCAGTAGGTCCTGACATAGTACCTTTGTACTGTATTTGTATTGATTATTGTTTCAAGATCATTTCCTTCAATGTCTTCCAGGTATAACGCTCCTCTTGGCAGTATCTTCGTGATGATGTATGGCCCTTTCCGATTAGGAGCGAATTTTCATTTTGCTTCCTGGTGATGTGGAAGAGTGCGCCTTAACGTCGGTTGTTCTATTTCGAGATTTCTGGGCCGCACTTTCTTGTTGCAAGTATGGGCCTTTCTTTGTTAGGACAATTACTCGGGTATTTCTTGAGTACAACACAACCCTTTTCGTATGCGAACCAATTTCCTTCAGTTATTCATTGTTTCATTTCCTCAAAAATAAACTTTTGTGCATTTCAACTCTCAATTCATTATTCTGAAGTCTGACAGCGTTTTAGGATCTAAGCATGAAGTCCGCAGGCATGTCATGTTATTTAAAGCTGCATGATTTGAGCTAAAGAGAAAAAAAGAGAAAAAAAAAATAAAACAAATTTGAAAGAATGACAAATAACAAACAAAAGAAAAGGAAACGGACAATGAAATATTAATTTCATTTCAAAGATAAACAAGGTTCACATTCGGAAATTTAAAGACAAAAACTAAAAGAAACATCCAATTTACACCCTGAAATAATCTGGATGCAGAAAAATACGGCAGGACAAGTTTACTGAGTTTCCGCCTGATCGGGGATGACCTAGCCTTTCAGTTTGGGAGTTTAGTGTCCGATCCCATCCCAATGGTGATAGTCCCCTTCCTTGGCTCGACCATGTGAGTATCGTAGAGCTTTGCCTCATGTTTTCCTTCACTCTCTTCAGTCATGGAATCCTCATTATCTTTCTCTTCACGATCCTTAAGCTTTTGCGGTACGCGTCCAACAAACACTGGCTCATTCAGCTGTGGTGTCTTAATTGCCTCCCATGCCACATAGGCTTGCTTAGGTGCACTGAATTCCCTTTCTGGTTCTAACTCAGTGGTTTTACTCTTCTTTTCCCCTTTCTTTTGTTTCGGGGCCGCCTTGGGCTTCCTTTCCACGTCAGCAATAGCAATTATGGCCTTGAGCGCTGGATCGAATTCTTCGTCTTCACAAATCATCCCAACTATCGGTCCGTTATTATGAGCAGGCAGCGGATTATTGGTCACATTTGGGACATCCTCATCCTTCAACACAATCTTCCCTTGCTCTATTAAATTCTCCACCGCTTGTTTCAAAGTCCAACAGTCATTAGTATGGTGGCCCTCTGCCTCTGAATGATATGCACATCTGACACCAGCTTTGTAGGAAGGCGCTGCCGGGTTTTGTCTATTCTGAGGAACCGGCTGCAGTAGACCCATTTGGACAAGCTTCGGGAATAGATTAGAGTAAGATTCACCAATTGGGGTAAAGTTTGATTTCTTTGGCTGTTCCCAATGACGGAAGTTATTTTGCGGAGGTCGGGGGTTATAGTGGTTCTGGTGGGGAGGCTGATTTCTTGGAAATAGAGCTTGGTTTTTACTGACATGCTGTTGCGGTTGCGCAAAAGGTTGAGCATTCATGACCGCGTATGGTTGAGGGATATAGGACATTTCCTGAGCAGAGTAATAATGCTGGGGGGTTCTTTCCGAAAAGAAAGGTCTAGGAGCGTGGTGTCTTCTATCACCCGAAGTTGCCATGGATGTTTCCTCTTTCATCCTACCCTTTGATATTCCTCCAGACCCTCCTTGGATTGCTTGGGAGGTCGCTCGAATGGCTGCCTGACTCAAAATCCTTCCTGTCTTTAAACCGTTTTCTACCATTTCCCCAATCTTGATCGCCTCCGCGAAAGGCTTTCCTATTGCTGACAGCATGTTCTGGAAATAGTCTGGTTCCTGAGCCTGGAGGAAAGTAGTGACCATTTCTATTTCGTCCATAGGGGGTTTCACCCTGGATGCTTGCTCTCGCCATTTAATAGCATATTCTCTGAAGCTTTCGGAGGGTTTCTTCTTTAAGTTCGATAAAGAATTCCTGTCTGGCGCGATGTCAATGTTGTACTGGAACTGTTTCACAAAATCTCTGGCCAAATCGTCCCGGATGTGCCATCGAGATATGTCTTGATCCATGTACCATTCTGATGCTATCCCGATCAAGCTTTCTCCGAAATATGCCATCAGTAATTCTTCCATGCCGCCGGCACCTCGCAATTGATTGCAGTATTTCTTTAGATGAGCAATAGGGTCCCCATGCCCGTCATACTTTTCGAACTTCGGCGTCTTAAAGCCTAACGGCAAATGGACATGTGGGAACATGCACAAATCTGCGTATGAAACACTCTTCTGTCCGCCTAGACCTTGCATGTTTTTCAAACTTTGTTCCAAGCTACTCATTCTTTTTGCCATTTCATCCCGTCCGGGAGCTTTTGGATTTTGGCTTGGCATGAGCTGAGGATAGACATTGGCGGCAAACTGGGTAGGATCCCGTGGAAGGGGTGGTGCCGGAAATGTAAAAGGAGAGGAATCAAAGAAAGGAGTATGCGTGCCGGGATGCGCCGTGATTGGAATGGGCAAACCAACAGATGCTCTTGTAGATGTATCTAATGCTGCCACCCGAGGATAGGAAGTGGAGTGTGATTCAGAGAGGGTTGTGACATTAGAATACCCAAACAGAGTAGGTGGGTAATTGGTGGGAGTATTAGAAATCCCACTCGACCTGAGGAATAGTTCGGGGAACCCAGGGATTAGACTTGGGGGCTCTTTCCCGTTATTCCAGTCATCTAGCATCTCCAGCATTCGACATCGCAAAATTCTGTTTTCTTCTGCAGCTGCTGACTCGGTAGCTGGAATGGCTGACACGGAACTCTCTTCCAAAACGGGAACGGTTGATAGGGGGATTTCTGAAGACATGTTGGCGCTTCTTTTGGACCTTGTGAAATAGGGATGAGTATTTTCTTTTGGTTTAACAATGGGTTGCTGAACCTTTCCTTTGGACCTCGTGAAGTATGAATGTGAGGCCAGAGTACCACAAAATCAACCACCCTTTTCTAAAACCTGGAGTTTGGCAAACAAACGGTTAGTCGGAAACAACATAACAGATAAGTAATCTCACGTTGGGTGTGATGCACTTATACAATTGATCGTGTTGCTACTTGTAATCGATTGTAATGCGTTATTCCGGCTTATACTTTCCTTTGCTTTCATCTTCTTCCCCTCTTTATCAATTTTCTTTTACACTCTTTTTTTCGTTTTTTTTTTTTTTTTTTTTTAAATTTTTGAGTGATGGTCGAATCTTATGTGGATTGCCTACGTATCATGTCCCCGCATGAATCAGACCGGGCGTAGTTCGGAAATCGGAAATTGAGTAAATCAACTAATTCTTGAAAGAAATGCTTTAAAAGAAGAAAGGAAAATATATTCATTTGTTTTTTTTTTTTTTTTTTTTTTTTTTTTTTTTTTTTTTTAATAAAAGACACGGTTTTGCAGACACGACCTTTCAACACCTCGGGGACGAAGATTATAAGGCTGTGAGGGTCAATCGATCAAAAATCTACAAAATGACCCAAAAGTGGCCGTTTATGCAAAGTCAACCTTCCGGCGTCCCTTTCGGGTAAAAACGGCATCACTCAACATATTTACAACGAAAAAATCAATTTCGATATTTTTGGTTATTTTTGGAAAAGGGGAGGTTGGACCCGATGAAGGTTGCCTACGTATCTCACACCGTGTGAGAATCAAACCAGCGTAGTTCGGTTATAAAAGAACTAAATTATTTTAAGCAAAGAAAACGAACTATATTTTTTTAAACAGCATTTTTAAAATAAATTACTTTCAAAGGAACTAAGAAAATTTATTTGGAAATTTATTTTCAAAGAAACTAAACTATTTTTGTAAAATTAAGAAAATTTATTTGGAATTTTTTTTTTTTTTTTTTTTTTTTTTTTTTTATTTTTTCAGAAATTATTTTCAAAGAACTAACTATTTTCATAAAATTAAGAAAATTTATTTGAAATTTTTGCAATTTTTTCAGAATTTATTTTCAAAGAATTAACTATTTTCATAAAATTAAGAAAATTTAGTTTGGAATTTTTTGCAATTTTTCAGAATTTATTTTCAAAGAATTAACTATTTTCATAAAATTAAGAAAATTTAGTTTGGAATTCTTTTTGCATTTTTCAGAAATTATTTTCAAAGAACTAACTATTTTCATAAAAATTAAGAAAATTTAGTTTGGAATTTTTATTTTTTTTTTATTTTTTGCATTTTTTTTTTCAGAATTTATTTTCAAAGAACTAACTATTTTCATAAAATTATTTTAACTATATACCCTGACGTTTTCCACTTCTTCCTCTTTTTTAACAAACCGGTCGGCATGTAAGATCGAAACAAATAAATGCACACAAAAAGATGCAACAAGTTGGTCTTTTTGTTTCAGGTACACCTGTCTTAGACAGGCCCAACCCCCGTGTTGAGCCTCCTAAGTCAAATATGCACATGATGCAAATAAACGTTCCTATCGGGGATCCGGCATAAGGTCTTGTTATTCTAAGTCATCATCCTGTTGGAAAAGTGTCTAGACCGGCTTTAACTCGAGCGGACAACTCGAGCCGAAGAGTGTCAGTGCACCGGTAGCATGGCTTTCCGGCTTAATTGACAAAAACTCTCCGCCTAAACATGTGTGACTACAAAATCCTTCACCGGATGCCAAGCACCACAGTTATCTTGAGAAAAAACGGGCTATGTCAAGCAAATGCCCGGTATTATATTTCAAAAGACTCAAAAAGAAGAGAAAAAAAAATATGGGTATCGGCACAATTTATATACAGTTCACAAAATATCAAAGCGGTAAAACAACATTTAGCATATAAAATATAAACATGTAATAAAATCAGATAATAAGTAAGCCAAATAAAATAATTATTCAAAGCTCGAATTCTTAAACCCTGAACCAGTAGTTCTGGGTTTGTTTCCCCAGCAGAGTCGCCAGAGCTGTCACACCTCCTTTTGGCGCGCCCGCTACCCGGGGGTAGGAGCGCAATGGGAGTTTTTCCAATTAAAGTGACAATGTTCGAAACGGGATTATTTTATTTATTTCAGAGTCGCCACTTGGAATAAATTAAGGTGTCCCAAGTCACCGATTTATTTAAATCCCGAATCGAGGAAATTTACGACTTTCCAAATGAAGTCTGCGAACCAGAAATTCTAAGTAAGGAATTCTGTTGACCCGAGGGAAGGTGTTAGGCACCCCCGGATCCCGTGGTTCTAGCACGGTCGCTTCAATTATTATAAATGGCTAAAATATCTGATTTTATACATGTTTATAAATTATATGCTCTAGTTAATCCTCAAAATGCTTTTAACATCGTTATGAAAGTGAACGTTCCCTACAAAACACTGACGCATTATCAATTTTATAAAAATATGACAATTCGCTAAATGACATGCCTCAAGTTCTACAATAAAAAAAAATAACTAAAGAGGAATACACAATTAGTAATTTTTATTCGACGTGGTATGTCTCAACTTATTTTTATTTATTTTTTTTTATTTTTTTTATTTTTTAACTATGGTTTCCAATCATGATGAGTTATCTAACTAATGGTTTCACCTACAATTATTTAAAGAGAAAAAGGGATTTATTACAGTATGCGGTCATAGCTTTTATATTAACTAGAATCTATACGATGAGTAAATTCAAAAAGGGACAGCCCAGTCTAAAGGAACAAATCAAAACCCCCCAAAAAAAAAAAAGGGTCCAAGTCTTATTGGACATAGGTAATCTTAATTGGGCCTGTAAATGAGCCCAAATTCAAGAATCCAAATGTATTTTAGCAAAGGGGACCCAACATTGAGTTCTTGACTTCATAAGTGTAGGAATGTTCTAAGTAGATAAATGAATTCAATTCTCAAACCTATATAAAATTAATACGAAACATGCTTGGATACGATCACGGAATCTCAATCTTTGATTTAAGTAACCAACTTTTACTAGACAGATCCGGAAAATTAAATGCTAAATTGAAAAACTCATATTCCCAATCAATTTAGAACTTAAAGAATGACATCCCATATTTAATTGTTGTACACGACATGCTAAGGAAATGTCCAGTCATTACTTCAAATTCAGTCATTACTTCAACTTGTTGAAACAGTCCAGTTATCATGTCAAATTCAAATCTAACTCTAACATACGAACTACAAGATTGATTATGCAAGAATCTACATATGTTAAGTAAACTAAAACATATCAAAAGGAACATAGGAGAGTTTAACAGTCATGTCATTTCATCTTCAAATTGATTACAGAAACTTTTTGCTTCCCATGTTCTGTTCAGGGATTGACACATACCTGGAAGTAGAATCGAAATAAACGAGGAGTTAGCAACAATATGCAGCAACAACTAACCAAACTCAAACTATCAGCAACAATCAGTAGCAAATCTCGGCCAAGAAAACCCAGCAGAACCAGCAACCAAACAATAGAGAATTCCAGGGAATAGTTTGACCCCGACAAAGAATTGAAAACACAAGCCGCAAAGTGAAAACCAATAATGCAAAAGAAGAACCTTCAGGTTACTTGAAACTTCAAATATTAGACTAAAACAGGGCAAAACAGTTTTCCGGACAGAATTACCAACTCAAAAATCAGTGTTTCTTCTCTGTTTTTAATGTGGAGGATCTGTTTGCTCAGAGTGTAAGCTTTTGTCTCTCAAAATTTTTTCAGAGAATGTTCTCTGTGAGTATTTTCCAGAGAGTATTCAACTGTGTGTGTAGTGTTCTGAGTGTCTGCTTGTATGTGTGAATTCCAGAGAGTATTTCACTGTCTGTGTGTGTGTTCACCCTCTTATAGCCCTCAAATGATACCTTTCAGCTTTATTTTTTAAGTGTTTTAATACTATCCAGCTATGTTATTCCCTCTTTTTTGCACTTTTCAACTTTTGATGCACTAAACCAAAATAAGAAACTAATTTTTCCCATGTTCAGCCCCTATCCAGCATAAAAGACTGCCAATTTTATTTTAAAACATCCCAAGCCAGACCTTTCCCTCTTAGAAATATTAATCTGAAGTTCAACATAATGCCTATCTTGCTTTACAACCAAATTCACTTTAAACCATGTGCATTGCACTCTTAGTTGCCTAGCTGTTGGCTTTCAAACTCTAGACTAAGACAACTATCAGTAGTTAACTCATAAACTAAAATCAACCAAACAATTTAATTCAATTCAACAGTGAATCAATGAATCTCGGCCAATGCCGGATTTGTAGCTCTAGTGTTCTAACAAACGAAACTACGAACCTAATCGACAACATTTGATTAGCCGATTACAACAAACAACAATCAATAACACACAATCGATGAACAAATTTTTTCATTCTTCAACACTTAAAGCCGAGAGAAGAAGAAGAGAAATGAAGCAAATACGAAACTAAATGTTCGACGACGCTAATCGACGCGAACCTGTATTCAACAACATTGGTAATCAAATAGACAAAGCAAAATTTTAGACTCGACAATTCACTGACAGTGTTTCGGCCAAAGCAGAGGAAAGAAGGAAAATGAAACTAACTAATCGACGACGCTAATCAACGCAAACACACATTCTATATTATTCGATTAGCCGATTACGATATGCGTAATCGACAAACAAACCCGACAAAGCAGTGACTAACAATTTCGGACAGCATGTATAAATTCAATGTCAACAACTTAACGATATTAACGACGAATCGAATTCGATTCACAATCACTCGTTAAACAGCGAAGAATAACAAACAATCAAGTCGACCAAATAAAAGGTCCCAAGAGATGAAGAAGCACACGAAAATCCGAAACATACAAACACTAATACTAAACAAACAAGTATAACGATAAATAAAACAACAACAACAAAAAAAAAGAAGAAGAACAAATACCTTAAGAAAAAGGAAATCGGAACCGAAAGGCTTGGTATTTAGACGAACTTGAAACCTTTTTGAGGCCAAACGGGTTGTAATCGAGTGTTCTCGAGTGAGAACAACTCGATTAAAACCCATTCGAATCTCAAAAATCTTCCCCAAAAAGACTCCGAAATCTTCTAGCTTTTTCTTCGATGTCTGAATTCGGGGGTTGGGATTTAGGGCTTGATTCGAACTAATTGGTTTGTGGATTCGGATAGAGGGGGAGAAGGGTGGTTTAGGGGTGTGAATTTGGGTGACCGGCGACGGGTGGCTGGCCGGTGGTCGAAGAAGAAGGAGAGCAGGGAGGGGTGTCTCTGGCGGCGGCTGGAGAGGAGTGAAGGAGAAAAATGAAGATGAATAATAGGGTTTGGGGGGGTTTAGTATAATTAATTAGGGATTTAATTAGGACCGTTGGATGGATGGAAACCAACGGTCCAGATTAAAAGATGGAATTGGGGCGGGTTGGTTAATGGGCTAGGCGGACCGGGTTTTGGGTAAGGGGTTATTTGGGTTGGGCTCCTGATTTGGCATTTTGAATTGGCCCAATCCGATTTTGAACTCATTTAAATCTATTTTGCTTCTTTTCTTTTTGTTTAAAAATAAAACTAAAATTCTAAAAATCCTAAATTAACTTATAAAACCAAAATTAACTTGTCAAAGTACTAATTAACTTCTAATAGTAATTATCACATTAGATAAACATTACAATATAATTGGGACATTAAATTCTAAAAAAAACGCAAAAATACATATTTTTGTGATTGATTTTTGATTTTTTTTTTTTTATTTTGTAAAATAAACTTAAACTACTCCTAATTGCAAAGTTAGATCAAAAATGTAAATACGACCTATATTTTTTTTTATTTTTATTAATTTAAACACATATAATCATGCATATACAAAAATGCAAACAATTACCAAAAATAACACGAAAATTCACAAAATACACAACGTAAAAAAAAATAGACAAGTTTTTGTTTTGATTTTGTGGGAGTAATTCATGTTAGGCAAAAATCACGTGCTCACCTGTCACACCTCCTTTTGGCGCGCCCGCTACCCGGGGGTAGGAGCGCAATAGGAGTTTTTCCAATTAAAGTGACAATGTTCGAAACGGGATTATTTTATTTATTTCAGAGTCGCCACTTGGAATAAATTAAGGTGTCCCAAGTCACCGATTTATTTAAATCCCGAATCGAGGAAATTTACGACTTTCCAAATGAAGTCTGCGAACCAGAAATTCTAAGTAAGGAATTCTGTTGACCCGAGGGAAGGTGTTAGGCACCCCCGGATCCCGTGGTTCTAGCACGGTCGCTTCAATTATTATAAATGGCTAAAATATCTGATTTTATACATGTTTATAAATTATATGCTCTAGTTAATCCTCAAAATGCTTTTAACATCGTTATGAAAGTGAACGTTCCCTACAAAACACTGACGCATTATCAATTTTATAAAAATATGACAATTCGCTAAATGACATGCCTCAAGTTCTACAATAAAAAAAAATAACTAAAAAATAACTAAAGAGGAATACACAATTAGTAATTTTTATTCGACGTGGTATGTCTCAACTTATTTTTATTTATTTTTTTTATTTTTTTTTTATTTTTTAACTATGGTTTCCAATCATGATGAGTTATCTAACTAATGGTTTCACCTACAATTATTTAAAGAGAAAAAGGGATTTATTACAGTATGCGGTCATAGCTTTTATATTAACTAGAATCTATACGATGAGTAAATTCAAAAAGGGACAGCCCAGTCTAAAGGAACAAATCAAAACCCCCCAAAAAAAAAAAAGGGTCCAAGTCTTATTGGACATAGGTAATCTTAATTGGGCCTGTAAATGAGCCCAAATTCAAGAATCCAAATGTATTTTAGCAAAGGGGACCCAACATTGAGTTCTTGACTTCATAAGTGTAGGAATGTTCTAAGTAGATAAATGAATTCAATTCTCAAACCTATATAAAATTAATACGAAACATGCTTGGATACGATCACGGAATCTCAATCTTTGATTTAAGTAACCAACTTTTACTAGACAGATCCGGAAAATTAAATGCTAAATTGAAAAACTCATATTCCCAATCAATTTAGAACTTAAAGAATGACATCCCATATTTAATTGTTGTACACGACATGCTAAGGAAATGTCCAGTCATTACTTCAAATTCAGTCATTACTTCAACTTGTTGAAACAGTCCAGTTATCATGTCAAATTCAAATCTAACTCTAACATACGAACTACAAGATTGATTATGCAAGAATCTACATATGTTAAGTAAACTAAAACATATCAAAAGGAACATAGGAGAGTTTAACAGTCATGTCATTTCATCTTCAAATTGATTACAGAAACTTTTTGCTTCCCATGTTCTGTTCAGGGATTGACACATACCTGGAAGTAGAATCGAAATAAACGAGGAGTTAGCAACAATATGCAGCAACAACTAACCAAACTCAAACTATCAGCAACAATCAGTAGCAAATCTCGGCCAAGAAAACCCAGCAGAACCAGCAACCAAACAATAGAGAATTCCAGGGAATAGTTTGACCCCGACAAAGAATTGAAAACACAAGCCGCAAAGTGAAAACCAATAGTGCAAAAGAAGAACCTTCAGGTTACTTGAAACTTCAAATATTAGACTAAAACAGGGCAAAACAGTTTTCCGGACAGAATTACCAACTCAAAAATCAGTGTTTCTTCTCTGTTTTTAATGTGGAGGATCTGTTTGCTCAGAGTGTAAGCTTTTGTCTCTCAAAATTTTTTCAGAGAATGTTCTCTGTGAGTATTTTCCAGAGAGTATTCAACTGTGTGTGTAGTGTTCTGAGTGTCTGCTTGTATGTGTGAATTCCAGAGAGTATTTCACTGTCTGTGTGTGTGTTCACCCTCTTATAGCCCTCAAATGATACCTTTCAGCTTTATTTTTTAAGTGTTTTAATACTATCCAGCTATGTTATTCCCTCTTTTTTGCACTTTTCAACTTTTGATGCACTAAACCAAAATAAGAAACTAATTTTTCCCATGTTCAGCCCCTATCCAGCATAAAAGACTGCCAATTTTATTTTAAAACATCCCAAGCCAGACCTTTCCCTCTTAGAAATATTAATCTGAAGTTCAACATAATGCCTATCTTGCTTTACAACCAAATTCACTTTAAACCATGTGCATTGCACTCTTAGTTGCCTAGCTGTTGGCTTTCAAACTCTAGACTAAGACAACTATCAGTAGTTAACTCATAAACTAAAATCAACCAAACAATTTAATTCAATTCAACAGTGAATCAATGAATCTCGGCCAATGCCGGATTTGTAGCTCTAGTGTTCTAACAAACGAAACTACGAACCTAATCGACAACATTTGATTAGCCGATTACAACAAACAACAATCAATAACACACAATCGATGAACAAATTTTTTCATTCTTCAACACTTAAAGCCGAGAGAAGAAGAAGAGAAATGAAGCAAATACGAAACTAAATGTTCGACGACGCTAATCGACGCGAACCTGTATTCAACAACATTGGTAATCAAATAGACAAAGCAAAATTTTAGACTCGACAATTCACTGACAGTGTTTCGGCCAAAGCAGAGGAAAGAAGGAAAATGAAACTAACTAATCGACGACGCTAATCGACGCAAACACACATTCTATATTATTCGATTAGCCGATTACGATATGCGTAATCGACAAACAAACCCGACAAAGCAGTGACTAACAATTTCGGACAGCATGTATAAATTCAATGTCAACAACTTAACGATATTAACGACGAATCGAATTCGATTCACAATCACTCGTTAAACAGCGAAGAATAACAAACAATCAAGTCGACCAAATAAAAGGTCCCAAGAGATGAAGAAGCACACGAAAATCCGAAACATACAAACACTAATACTAAACAAACAAGTATAACGATAAATAAAACAACAACAACAAAAAAAAGAAGAAGAACAAATACCTTAAGAAAAAGGAAATCGGAACCGAAAGGCTTGGTATTTAGACGAACTTGAAACCTTTTTGAGGCCAAACGGGTTGTAATCGAGTGTTCTCGAGTGAGAACAACTCGATTAAAACCCATTCGAATCTCAAAAATCTTCCCCAAAAAGACTCCGAAATCTTCTAGCTTTTTCTTTGATGTCTGAATTCGGGGGTTGGGATTTAGGGCTTGATTCGAACTAATTGGTTTGTGGATTCGGATAGAGGGGGAGAAGGGTGGTTTAGGGGTGTGAATTTGGGTGACCGGCGACGGGTGGCTGGCCGGTGGTCGAAGAAGAAGGAGAGCAGGGAGGGGTGTCTCTGGCGGCGGCTGGAGAGGAGTGAAGGAGAAAAATGAAGATGAATAATAGGGTTTGGGGGGGTTTAGTATAATTAATTAGGGATTTAATTAGGACCGTTGGATGGATGGAAACCAACGGTCCAGATTAAAAGATGGAATTGGGGCGGGTTGGTTAATGGGCTAGGCGGACCGGGTTTTGGGTAAGGGGTTATTTGGGTTGGGCTCCTGATTTGGCATTTTGAATTGGCCCAATCCGATTTTGAACTCATTTAAATCTATTTTGCTTCTTTTCTTTTTGTTTAAAAATAAAACTAAAATTCTAAAAATCCTAAATTAACTTATAAAACCAAAATTAACTTGTCAAAGTACTAATTAACTTCTAATAGTAATTATCACATTAGATAAACATTACAATATAATTGGGACATTAAATTCTAAAAAAAACGCAAAAATACATATTTTTGTGATTGATTTTTTTATTTTTTTTTTTTATTTTGTAAAATAAACTTAAACTACTCCTAATTGCAAAGTTAGATCAAAAATGTAAATACGACCTATATTTTTTTTTATTTTTATTAATTTAAACACATATAATCATGCATATACAAAAATGCAAACAATTACCAAAAATAACACGAAAATTCACAAAATACACAACGTAAAAAAAAATAGACAAGTTTTTGTTTTGATTTTGTGGGAGTAATTCATGTTAGGCAAAAATCACGTGCTCACAGCTGCCCCTCTTTGCGTGTAAACTCGAAGAGTTTTCGTGCAAAGATAATGAGCAAATACGAACGATTTTTGTCTGTTTTGAGCACTCCGTGTGAAGCATTTTGAAAAGATTTTTGACCGAGCCTTTGCTTCGGGAGGCTTCCTACATATCCTGGGCTAAACAGGAATCAGGTCAATGTAGTTCGGGAAGTTTTGGTAGTTTTGGTAGCTGGGACTACCTTGGATTGACACTTTGTTGTTACTGTTGCTATCGTTGCTGCTTACTGCTCACTGACCTCCTTATTACATCAAAAGGAAATTAAAGCTGAACTAGCTATGCTATCAAACTATGAGTTACAAGATTCCTATCTATAATTCTCTTGAAAACTTGATCTTGAATCTTAGCTGATTTGCTGTAGACCTCGATCTGAATCTTGATGCTCCACAAGCTGTACGTGCTTGTTTATTTCTGTAACATTGAGTGAAACGGAGTCGGCGGAGCTTGTTACTTCAATCACCTTCTGAGCAATCCGCGCCTTTGTTTACTCCAACGTTTGAAATCTTTTCTTTCGGTTCTTTTCTTCTTTTCTTCACTCCGGATTGATGTCCCATTTGTAGGTTATCTCGATCCTTGCATCCCGAGGTCAAACCTATTTAGACAACAAAACAAACAAACGAACGAAATTTTCTGCCCCAGTTTTGCTAGGAAAATTTCGTGAGTTAGTTGTGACACAAAAAGTGATTAAAAGACTCTTTGGTATCGGGTAAGAAATCATGGTTTCACAAACGTTCAACGGCTTTCTAGCCGGGATTTTGTAGAAAGGTTTCACGGCTTTCTGGCCGGAATTCAAACAATATCTAACGATTTTGGCCGTCGGATCCTCGGTTTTTTGGCCGGGGTAAAAATAAATGGCTCCGCGGTTTTCTGACTGGGAGATCCTCGGTTTTCCTGACCGGGAAGAAAAGTTTCGCGGCTTTCCGGCCGGAATTCAAACAATATCTAACGGTTTTTTGGCCGTCGGATCCTCGGTTTTTGGCCGGGGTAAAAGTAAATGGCTCCGCAGTTTTTGATTGGGGAGATCCTCGGTTTTCTGACCGGGATAAAAGTTTCACGGCTTTCGGCCAGAATTCAAACAATATCTAACGGTTTTTTGGTCGTCGGATCCTCGGTTTTTTGGCCGGGGTAAAAGTAAATGGCTCAGCAGTTTTCTGATCGGGGAGATCCTCGGTTTTCTGACCGGGATAAAAGTTTCACGGCTTTCGGCCGAATTCAAACAATATCTAACGGTTTTTGGCCGTCGGATCCTCGGTTTTTTGGCCGGGGTAAAAGTAAATGGCTCCGCAGTTTTTTGATCGGGAGATCCTCGGTTTTCTGACCGGGGATAAAAGTTTCGCGGCTTTCTGGCCGGAATTCAAAAATGGAAAGACCCTCGGTTTTCTGACCGGGGTCCAAACGGATATTGGACTAACATGATTTGATTCTCTTTTTGGAGTTTTCATTTTCCTTTCTTTTATTCTTTCTTTTGGGCCTTCTTTTAGGTATTTTCTCTTTTTTTTTTTTTTTTTTTTTTTTTTTTTTGATCATCAACAAATGCATAAGATAAAGCTTTTGAAAAGAAACTTACCTTTTATGCGCTTTCCTTATTCCAAAGCCATTTCAATGCTTGAGTATTTCACTTTTTTGAGTTGTACCTTCTTCTTGCACAATTAAATAGACCTGCTTTCAACAAAGAACATTTTATTAGTTGAAAAAGTGGTTGACTTTGTGGCCTTGATTATCTTCATTGCTTGATCCTTGCCCCATTTCCATTGAGAACTTTGCTACCAATTGTCTTTGGGGGTGACTTCTTTTCAAACTGACCGGGTTCATCCTCGGGATTCCACGAGGATTTTCTGTGTGGGTTCTGTCCTTCTGCCACATTCCGTTTCTTCTAAGACCTTAGACTTTGATTTCCATTTTCTTCCCAACATCGGTTCCTTTGGAAACAATCGATCATTGCGATCAAATCGGGGAATGTATCAGTACACCACTGAGGCTGGGTTTTTTTTTTTCTTAATCTTTTTCTTTTTTTTCTTTTTTTCTTTTTTTTTTTAACCAGACGGAGTCCTGTAAAACCGGTCCTGCCGCTTTTCTTTGTAATAGTTTCAGAATTAAAATTAAACCGAAAAGGATTCAAAGAATAACTATACAAAAAACAAGAAAATGAGTTTAAAGAGAAGCGTCCCTTTCGGGGAAAAGAAGGACTTATCTGGGATGCATGCTGACTTTAAATGAACATGACATGCTTCTTGGACTGGACGCCTGACCCACATAAACTTTCCAACTTCTTATGAACCCATTGATTCGCTATTTCAAAACCAGGGAACCTTGCCAAAATTCTTTTAGTGAAGGGACGTCTTTTTTTTGGTCGGTGGCGCCCTTTGCGGGTTTCCGCCAATCGATCCCTCTCATTTCTCTTCTCATTGTCGCCTGATAGTGCTCTTTGCGAGTTTTCACTAAACGGACTCTCTCATTTTTAGCCTCTCCAATCGCCATCGCCTTATGGTGCCCGAAGGTTTTCACCGATAAGACTCTCTCATTTTGTTTCTCTCAATTCAAACTGTGTCAGATTTCCGTCAATGACATTCTTCATTTCCTTGCCTTTGCCAATTGATCTGAAGGACTTGAACAAGGTTTTTAGGTAAAAAGGGATTTGAATGGAATTACAACTCTGGAATCATCTTGACGGATCTAAACTGAACCGTCATATCATCTGCCCCAGTTTCAATTTTTGGGGAAATTGGGATTTTTGTTTTGTTATGACTGAACCTCAAGAGAGGTTGCCTACGTATCCTTTCGGAATCAAGTCAGAACGTAGTTCAGGAACTTTGTTTTGTTTTTTTTTTTTTTTTTTTTTTTTTTTTTTTTTTTTTTTTTTTTTTTTTTTTTTTTTGATTTGGATTCCAAAGAGGGTAGCCAAAGAAAGGTAACCGGCTCAAAGGGTTTACAAAAGGGTTGGTAGTGTTTGGGTAGCGGGAAAGAAAGCCTTCGTCATCTCAATTATACAAAAAGCCAACATCGCAGTAGGTCCTGACATAGTACCTTTGTACTGTATTTGTATTGATTATTGTTTCAAGATCATTTCCTTCAATGTCTTCCAGGTATAACGCTCCTCTTGGCAGTATCTTCGTGATGATGTATGGCCCTTTCCGATTAGGAGCGAATTTTCATTTTGCTTCCTGGTGATGTGGAAGAGTGCGCCTTAACGTCGGTTGTTCTATTTCGAGATTTCTGGGCCGCACTTTCTTGTTGCAAGTATGGGCCTTTCTTTGTTAGGACAATTACTCGGGTATTTCTTGAGTACAACACAACCCTTTTCGTATGCGAACCAATTTCCTTCAGTTATTCATTGTTTCATTTCCTCAAAAATAAACTTTTGTGCATTTCAACTCTCAATTCATTATTCTGAAGTCTGACAGCGTTTTAGGATCTAAGCATGAAGTCCGCAGGCATGTCATGTTATTTAAAGCTGCATGATTTGAGCTAAAGAGAAGAAAAAAAAAATAAAACAAATTTGAAAGAATGACAAATAACAAACAAAAGAAAAGGAAACGGACAATGAAATATTAATTTCATTTCAAAGATAAACAAGGTTCACATTCGGAAATTTAAAGACAAAAACTAAAAGAAACATCCAATTTACACCCTGAAATAATCTGGATGCAGAAAAATACGGCAGGACAAGTTTACTGAGTTTCCGCCTGATCGGGGATGACCTAGCCTTTCAGTTTGGGAGTTTAGTGTCCGATCCCATCCCAATGGTGATAGTCCCCTTCCTTGGCTCGACCATGTGAGTATCGTAGAGCTTTGCCTCATGTTTTCCTTCACTCTCTTCAGTCATGGAATCCTCATTATCTTTCTCTTCACGATCCTTAAGCTTTTGCGGTACGCGTCCAGCAAACACTGGCTCATTCAGCTGTGGTGTCTTAATTGCCTCCCATGCCACATAGGCTTGCTTAGGTGCACTGAATTCCCTTTCTGGTTCTAACTCAGTGGTTTTACTCTTCTTTTCCCCTTTCTTTTGTTTCGGGGCCGCCTTGGGCTTCCTTTCCACGTCAGCAATAGCAATTATGGCCTTGAGCGCTGGATCGAATTCTTCGTCTTCACAAATCATCCCAACTATCGGTCCGTTATTATGAGCAGGCAGCGGATTATTGGTCACATTTGGGACATCCTCATCCTTCAACACAATCTTCCCTTGCTCTATTAAATTCTCCACCGCTTGTTTCAAAGTCCAACAGTCATTAGTATGGTGGCCCTCTGCCTCTGAATGATATGCACATCTGACACCAGCTTTGTAGGAAGGCGCTGCCGGGTTTTGTCTATTCTGAGGAACCGGCTGCAGTAGACCCATTTGGACAAGCTTCGGGAATAGATTAGAGTAAGATTCACCAATTGGGGTAAAGTTTGATTTCTTTGGCTGTTCCCAATGACGGAAGTTATTTTGCGGAGGTCGGGGGTTATAGTGGTTCTGGTGGGGAGGCTGATTTCTTGGAAATAGAGCTTGGTTTTTACTGACATGCTGTTGCGGTTGCGCAAAAGGTTGAGCATTCATGACCGCGTATGGTTGAGGGATATAGGACATTTCCTGAGTAGAGTAATAATGCTGGGGGGTTCTTTCTGAAAAGAAAGGTCTAGGAGCGTGGTGTCTTCTATCACCCGAAGTTGCCATGGATGTTTCCTCTTTCATCCTACCCTTTGATATTCCTCCAGACCCTCCTTGGATTGCTTGGGAGGTCGCTCGAATGGCTGCCTGACTCAAAATCCTTCCTGTCTTTAAACCGTTTTCTACCATTTCCCCAATCTTGATCGCCTCCGCGAAAGGCTTTCCTATTGCTGACAGCATGTTCTGGAAATAGTCTGGTTCCTGAGCCTGGAGGAAAGTAGTGACCATTTCTATTTCGTCCATAGGGGGTTTCACCCTGGATGCTTGCTCTCGCCATTTAATAGCATATTCTCTGAAGCTTTCGGAGGGTTTCTTCTTTAAGTTCGATAAAGAATTCTTGTCTGGCGCAATGTCAATGTTGTACTGGAACTGTTTCACAAAATCTCTGGCCAAATTGTCCCAAATGTGCCATCGAGATATGTCTTGATCCATGTACCATTCCGAGGCTATCCCGATCAAGCTTTCTCCGAAATATGCCATCAGCAATTCTTCCATGCCGCCGGCACCTCGCAATTGATTGCAGTATTTCTTTAGATGAGCAATAGGGTCCCCATGCCCGTCATACTTTTCGAACTTCGGCGTCTTAAAGCCTAACGGCAAATGGACATGTGGGAACATGCACAAATCTGCGTATGAAACACTCTTCTGTCCGCCTAGACCTTGCATGTTTTTCAAACTTTGTTCCAAGCTACTCATTCTTTTTGCCATTTCATCCCGTCCGGGAGCTTTTGGATTTTGGCTTGGCATGAGCTGAGGATAGACATTGGCGGCAAACTGGGTAGGATCCCGTGGAAGGGGTGGTGCCGGAAATGTAAAAGGAGAGGAATCAAAGAAAGGAGTATGCGTGCCGGGATGCGCCGTGATTGGAATGGGCAAACCAACAGATGCTCTTGTAGATGTATCTAATGCTGCCACCCGAGGATAGGAAGTGGAGGGTGATTCAGAGAGGGTTGTGACATTAGAATACCCAAACAGAGTAGGTGGGTAATTGGTGGGAGTATTAGAAATCCCACTTGACCTGAGGAATAGTTCGGGGAACCCAGGGATCAGACTTGGGGGCTCTTTCCCGTTATTCCAGTCATCTAACATCTCCAGCATTCGACATCGCAAAATTCTGTTTTCTTCTGCAGCTACTGACTCAGTAGCCTGAATGGCTGACACGGAACTCTCTTCCAAAACGGGAACGGTTGATAGGGGGATTTCTGAAGACATGTTGGCGCTTCTTTTGGACCTTGTGAAATAGGGATGAGTATTTTCTTTTGGTTTAACAATGGGTTGCTGAACCTTTCCTTTGGACCTCGTGAAGTATGAATGTGAGGCCAGAGTACCACAAAATCAACCACCCTTTTCTAAAACCTGGAGTTTGGCAAACAAACGGTTAGTCTGAAACAACATAACAGATAAGTAATCTCACGTTGGGTGTGATGCACTTATACAATTGATCGTGTTGCTACTTGTAATCGATTGTAATGCGTTATTCCGGCTTATACTTTCCTTTGCTTTCATCTTCTTCCCCTCTTTATCAATTTTCTTTTACACTCTTTTTTTCGTTTTTTTTTTTTTTTTTTTTAATTTTTGAGTGATGGTCGAATCTTATGTGGATTGCCTACGTATCATGTCCCCGCATGAATCAGACCGGGCGTAGTTCGGAAATCGGAAATTGAGTAAATCAACTAATTCTTGAAAGAAATGCTTTAAAAGAAGAAAGGAAAATATATTCATTTGTTTTTTTTTTTTTTTTTTTTTTTTTTTTTTTTTTTTTTAATAAAAGACACGGTTTTGCAGACACGACCTTTCAACACCTCGGGGACGAAGATTATAAGGCTGTGAGGGTCAATCGATCAAAAATCTACAACATGACCCAAAAGTGGCCGTTTATGCAAAGTCAACCTTCCGGCGTCCCTTTCGGGTAAAAACGGCATCACTCAACATATTTACAACGAAAAAATCAATTTCGATATTTTTGGTTATTTTTGGAAAAGGGGAGGTTGGACCCGATGAAGGTTGCCTACGTATCTCACACCGTGTGAGAATCAAACCAGCGTAGTTCGGTTATAAAAGAACTAAATTATTTTAAGCAAAGAAAACGAACTATATTTTTTTAAACAGCATTTTTAAAATAAATTACTTTCAAAGGAACTAAGAAAATTTATTTGGAAATTTATTTTCAAAGAAACTAAACTATTTTTGTAAAATTAAGAAAATTTATTTGGAATTTTTTTTTTTTTTTTTTTTTTTTTTTTTTTTATTTTTTCAGAAATTATTTTCAAAGAACTAACTATTTTCATAAAATTAAGAAAATTTATTTGAAATTTTTGCAATTTTTTCAGAATTTATTTTCAAAGAATTAACTATTTTCATAAAATTAAGAAAATTTAGTTTGGAATTTTTTGCAATTTTTCAGAATTTATTTTCAAAGAATTAACTATTTTCATAAAATTAAGAAAATTTAGTTTGGAATTCTTTTTGCATTTTTCAGAAATTATTTTCAAAGAACTAACTATTTTCATAAAAATTAAGAAAATTTAGTTTGGAATTTTTATTTTTTTTTTATTTTTTGCATTTTTTTTTTTCAGAATTTATTTTCAAAGAACTAACTATTTTCATAAAATTATTTTAACTATATACCCTGACGTTTTCCACTTCTTCCTCTTTTTTAACAAACCGGTCGGCATGTAAGATCGAAACAAATAAATGCACACAAAAAGATGCAACAAGTTGGTCTTTTTGTTTCAGGTACACCTGTCTTAGACAGGCCCAACCCCCGTGTTGAGCCTCCTAAGTCAAATATGCACATGATGCAAATAAACGTTCCTATCGGGGATCCGGCATAAGGTCTTGTTATTCTAAGTCATCATCCTGTTGGAAAAGTGTCTAGACCGGCTTTAACTCGAGCGGACAACTCGAGCCGAAGAGTGTCAGTGCACCGGTAGCATGGCTTTCCGGCTTAATTGACAAAAACTCTCCGCCTAAACATGTGTGACTACAAAATCCTTCACCGGATGCCAAGCACCACAGCTATCTTGAGAAAAACGGGCTATGTCAAGCAAATGCCCGGTATTATATTTCAAAAGACTCAAAAAGAAGAGAAAAAAAAATATGGGTATCGGCACAATTTATATACAGTTCACAAAATATCAAAGCGGTAAAACAACATTTAGCATATAAAATATAAACATGTAATAAAATCAGATAATAAGTAAGCCAAATAAAATAATTATTCAAAGCTCGAATTCTTAAACCCTGAACCAGTAGTTCTGGGTTTGTTTCCCCAGCAGAGTCGCCAGAGCTGTCACACCTCCTTTTGGCGCGCCCGCTACCCGGGGGTAGGAGCGCAATGGGAGTTTTTCCAATTAAAGTGACAATGTTCGAAACGGGATTATTTTATTTATTTCAGAGTAGCCACTTGGAATAAATTAAGGTGTCCCAAGTCACCGATTTATTTAAATCCCGAATCGAGGAAATTTACGACTTTCCAAATGAAGTCTGCGAACCAGAAATTCTAAGTAAGGAATTCTGTTGACCCGAGGGAAGGTGTTAGGCACCCCCGGATCCCGTGGTTCTAGCACGGTCGCTTCAATTATTATAAATGGCTAAAATATCTGATTTTATACATGTTTATAAATTATATGCTCTAGTTAATCCTCAAAATGCTTTTAACATCGTTATGAAAGTGAACGTTCCCTACAAAACACTGACGCATTATCAATTTTATAAAAATATGACAATTCGCTAAATGACATGCCTCAAGTTCTACAATAAAAAAAAATAACTAAAAAAATAACTAAAGAGGAATACACAATTAGTAATTTTTATTCGACGTGGTATGTCTCAACTTATTTTTATTTATTTTTTTTATTTTTTTTTTATTTTTTAACTATGGTTTCCAATCATGATGAGTTATCTAACTAATGGTTTCACCTACAATTATTTAAAGAGAAAAAGGGATTTATTACAGTATGCGGTCATAGCTTTTATATTAACTAGAATCTATACGATGAGTAAATTCAAAAAGGGACAGCCCAGTCTAAAGGAACAAATCAAAACCCCCCAAAAAAAAAAAAGGGTCCAAGTCTTATTGGACATAGGTAATCTTAATTGGGCCTGTAAATGAGCCCAAATTCAAGAATCCAAATGTATTTTAGCAAAGGGGACCCAACATTGAGTTCTTGACTTCATAAGTGTAGGAATGTTCTAAGTAGATAAATGAATTCAATTCTCAAACCTATATAAAATTAATACGAAACATGCTTGGATACGATCACGGAATCTCAATCTTTGATTTAAGTAACCAACTTTTACTAGACAGATCCGGAAAATTAAATGCTAAATTGAAAAACTCATATTCCCAATCAATTTAGAACTTAAAGAATGACATCCCATATTTAATTGTTGTACACGACATGCTAAGGAAATGTCCAGTCATTACTTCAAATTCAGTCATTACTTCAACTTGTTGAAACAGTCCAGTTATCATGTCAAATTCAAATCTAACTCTAACATACGAACTACAAGATTGATTATGCAAGAATCTACATATGTTAAGTAAACTAAAACATATCAAAAGGAACATAGGAGAGTTTAACAATCATGTCATTTCAATCTTCAAATTGATTACAGAAACTTTTTGCTTCCCATGTTCTGTTCAGGGATTGACACATACCTGGAAGTAGAATCGAAATAAACGAGGAGTTAGCAACAATATGCAGCAACAACTAACCAAACTCAAACTATCAGCAACAATCAGTAGCAAATCTCGGCCAAGAAAACCCAGCAGAACCAGCAACCAAACAATAGAGAATTCCAGGGAATAGTTTGACCCCGACAAAGAATTGAAAACACAAGCCGCAAAGTGAAAACCAATAATGCAAAAGAAGAACCTTCAGGTTACTTGAAACTTCAAATATTAGACTAAAACAGGGCAAAACAGTTTTCCGGACAGAATTACCAACTCAAAAATCAGTGTTTCTTCTCTGTTTTTAATGTGGAGGATCTGTTTGCTCAGAGTGTAAGCTTTTGTCTCTCAAAATTTTTTCAGAGAATGTTCTCTGTGAGTATTTTCCAGAGAGTATTCAACTGTGTGTGTAGTGTTCTGAGTGTCTGCTTGTATGTGTGAATTCCAGAGAGTATTTCACTGTCTGTGTGTGTGTTCACCCTCTTATAGCCCTCAAATGATACCTTTCAGCTTTATTTTTTAAGTGTTTTAATACTATCCAGCTATGTTATTCCCTCTTTTTTGCACTTTTCAACTTTTGATGCACTAAACCAAAATAAGAAACTAATTTTTCCCATGTTCAGCCCCTATCCAGCATAAAAGACTGCCAATTTTATTTTAAAACATCCCAAGCCAGACCTTTCCCTCTTAGAAATATTAATCTGAAGTTCAACATAATGCCTATCTTGCTTTACAACCAAATTCACTTTAAACCATGTGCATTGCACTCTTAGTTGCCTAGCTGTTGGCTTTCAAACTCTAGACTAAGACAACTATCAGTAGTTAACTCATAAACTAAAATCAACCAAACAATTTAATTCAATTCAACAGTGAATCAATGAATCTCGGCCAATGCCGGATTTGTAGCTCTAGTGTTCTAACAAACGAAACTACGAACCTAATCGACAACATTTGATTAGCCGATTACAACAAACAACAATCAATAACACACAATCGATGAACAAATTTTTTCATTCTTCAACACTTAAAGCCGAGAGAAGAAGAAGAGAAATGAAGCAAATACGAAACTAAATGTTCGACGACGCTAATCGACGCGAACCTGTATTCAACAACATTGGTAATCAAATAGACAAAGCAAAATTTTAGACTCGACAATTCACTGACAGTGTTTCGGCCAAAGCAGAGGAAAGAAGGAAAATGAAACTAACTAATCGACGACGCTAATCGACGCAAACACACATTCTATATTATTCGATTAGCCGATTACGATATGCGTAATCGACAAACAAACCCGACAAAGCAGTGACTAACAATTTCGGACAGCATGTATAAATTCAATGTCAACAACTTAACGATATTAACGACGAATCGAATTCGATTCACAATCACTCGTTAAACAGCGAAGAATAACAAACAATCAAGTCGACCAAATAAAAGGTCCCAAGAGATGAAGAAGCACACGAAAATCCGAAACATACAAACACTAATACTAAACAAACAAGTATAACGATAAATAAAACAACAACAACAAAAAAAAGAAGAAGAACAAATACCTTAAGAAAAAGGAAATCGGAACCGAAAGGCTTGGTATTTAGACGAACTTGAAACCTTTTTGAGGCCAAACGGGTTGTAATCGAGTGTTCTCGAGTGAGAACAACTCGATTAAAACCCATTCGAATCTCAAAAATCTTCCCCAAAAAGACTCCGAAATCTTCTAGCTTTTTCTTCGATGTCTGAATTCGGGGGTTGGGATTTAGGGCTTGATTCGAACTAATTGGTTTGTGGATTCGGATAGAGGGGGAGAAGGGTGGTTTAGGGGTGTGAATTTGGGTGACCGGCGACGGGTGGCTGGCCGGTGGTCGAAGAAGAAGGAGAGCAGGGAGGGGTGTCTCTGGCGGCGGCTGGAGAGGAGTGAAGGAGAAAAATGAAGATGAATAATAGGGTTTGGGGGGGGGTTTAGTATAATTAATTAGGGATTTAATTAGGACCGTTGGATGGATGGAAACCAACGGTCCAGATTAAAAGATGGAATTGGGGCGGGTTGGTTAATGGGCTAGGCGGACCGGGTTTTGGGTAAGGGGTTATTTGGGTTGGGCTCCTGATTTGGCATTTTGAATTGGCCCAATCCGATTTTGAACTCATTTAAATCTATTTTGCTTCTTTTCTTTTTGTTTAAAAATAAAACTAAAATTCTAAAAATCCTAAATTAACTTATAAAACCAAAATTAACTTGTCAAAGTACTAATTAACTTCTAATAGTAATTATCACATTAGATAAACATTACAATATAATTGGGACATTAAATTCTAAAAAAAACGCAAAAATACATATTTTTGTGATTGATTTTTTGATTTTTTTATTTTTTTTTTATTTTGTAAAATAAACTTAAACTACTCCTAATTGCAAAGTTAGATCAAAAATGTAAATACGACCTATATTTTTTTTTATTTTTATTAATTTAAACACATATAATCATGCATATACAAAAATGCAAACAATTACCAAAAATAACACGAAAATTCACAAAATACACAACGTAAAAAAAAATAGACAAGTTTTTGTTTTGATTTTGTGGGAGTAATTCATGTTAGGCAAAAATCACGTGCTCACAGATACAATTTGGTAATATTATAGTCTTTGAGTAACTCAATCCAGCTCCACTGCCTCAAATTATGATCCTTCTGTTTGACCAAATGCTGAAGGCTGTGATGATCAGTATACAAGTAGTGCCTCCAAATCTTCAAAGCATGAACTATAGCAGCCAATTCCAAATCGTGTACGGGGTAGTTCTTCTCATGAGGCTTCAACTGACGAGAAGCATATGCAATAACTCTACCCTCTTACATTAACACACACCCGTTCCCAACTCTTAAAGCATCACAATACACGGTGTAAGAACCTAAAGCTCATGGCCAAACCAACACTGGAGTTGTGGTCAAAGCTATCTTGAGCTTCTAAAAGCTATCCTCGCACTCGCCTGACCATACAAATGGTGCACCCTTCTACGTCAAATTGGTCAAGGGAAAATAAACAGATGAAAACCCCTGGACGAATCGGCGATAATAACCTTCTAAACCGAGGAAACTTCGAATCTCCGTGGCTGAGGACGGTCCAGGCCAACTTTGCACCGCCTCTATCTTCTTTGGATCAACCTAAATACCATCACTGGACACCACGTGCCCCAGAAAACCCACAGAACCAAGCCAGAACTCAAACTTGGAGAACTTGCATAAAGTTTCTCCTCCTTCAATCTCTGTAATACCACTCTCAAATATTGAGCATGCTCCTCCTAGCTGCGCGAGTACACCAGTATATCATAAATAAATAAAAAAATAACAAATGAACCCAGATACGGCCGAAATACGTTGTTCATCAGATGCATGAACGCAGCTGGGGCATTAGTCAGGCCCAAAAGACATAACTAGAAACTCATAGTGCCTATATCTAGTCATGATGGCAGTCTTCATAATATTTGAATCCCTAACTTTAGCTGATGATACCCTGAACATAGATCAATCTTAGAGAATACCCTTGCCCCCTGGAGCTTGTCAAATAAATCATCAATACGCGGTAATGGATACTTGTTCTTCATTGTCACCTTGTTTAACTGCCTGTACTCAATGCATAGTCTCATTGTGCCATCCTTCTTCTTCACAAATATGATCGGTGCACCCCACGGTGAATAAACCCCTTATTTAGGACTTCCTGAAGCTGATCCTTTAGTTTCTTCAACTTCGATGGTGTCATATGATACGGAGAAATGGAAATGGGCTGAGTGCCCGGCACCAAATCAATACCAAAATCAATGTCCCTGTCAGGTGGCATACCCGGCAGGTCTGCTGGAAACACATCTGGGAAATCCCTTACAACAGGTAGAGAATCAAGACTAGGAGTCTCACCTCCAACATCTCTCACAAAAGCCAAATATGATAGAAAACCTTTCCTAATAATCCGTCGGGCCTTTAGGAAGGAAATCACCCTACTAGGAACATAGTCAGTTATACCACGCCACTTAATCCTCGGAACACCCGGATTAGCCAACCTAACTGTCTTGGCATGACAGTATAGGATAGCATGGCATAAATATAGCTAGTCCATACCCAAAATAACATTAAAATCTACCATGCCGAATAACATCAAGTCAATTCGGGTCTCCAGACCCGTAATAGTCACCAGACAAGATCGATATACATGATCTACAGTAATAGTATCACCTACCGGGGCCGGTATATGAACAGTTAAAGCAAGGCACCATCGGGTAGTCCCTAAGTAATGAGAAAAATATGAAGATACATAGGAACAGGTAGATCCGGGATCAAACAAAATATAAGCATCCCTGTGGCAGACTGAGATAATACATGTGATAATAAAATTTGCTGCAATGGTGTCCCTCCTCTCTAGGAGAGCATAGAATCGAGCCTAGCCACCGCCACTCTAGCCTATTATGACTGACTACCACCAAGACGAGGACACTATCTCCTCATATGACCAAACTAACTGCACTCGTAGCAACTACCCAGTGCTGGAGAAGGGGCCTGAAGGGAACCCCTCGCTGCAGAAGAACCCTAGACTGAAGAGGCAAAGGTAGAGCTCTGAGCTGGAAGGGCAATAAGTGAATACTGGCTGTGCTGAAATCCTTGATGACCACGGTCTAAAGAAGCACCACTGTACTCAAGGCGACCTGACTGAGGAGGCCTGAAGGAAAAACCTCTGCCACGCTATCACGACCCGGATTTTCCCCCAACATCGGGATCGTGATGACGCCTACTCGTGGTAGCTAGGCAAGCCACTGTATTCATACTATCCTGTTTTTAACACAATTTTAATTAAATAAATGGGGAATACTTTATCGAAATAGAAATAACTAATTACAAGATGAAAATCATACCGAAATCCTCTACCCAAGACGTGGAGTCACCAACTCACGAACTACTACTGAATACTACACATAAAAGTTTGAAAGAAATATAACATAATTCTGTTTGTCTCGGAACAAAGAGACTACGGCTAGTAACATAAATAAAGAGAGAGACGCCGGGCCTGCGGACGTCTGCAAGCTACCTCGGTCTCAAATGTGATCAACTCCCACGCAATCGATTTACTGCTGCTGCTGCTCCTGATCGTAACCTGGACCTGTGCAAAAACGCACAGAAGTGTAGCATCAGCACAACCGACCCCATGTGCTGGTAAGTGCCCGGCCTATCCCGCGAAGTAGTGACAAGCCTAGGACCAGACACCCACATAAACCTGTGCAATTCAATATATATGTATACCACGGAATAACAAGAAATAACCAGGTAATAACACAATAAGGAATATCTCAAAGAATTCAACAATTAACAACAGTTAATAAATTCACCAGGAAAAACAAAGTGTAATGGAAACACAAGTAATATCAAGTCAAGGAATAGCAAGCAGTTGCACGGCATCACCCTTCGTGCTTTTACTCTCATCCTCACCAAATGAGCAAATAAAGTACACGGCATCGCCCTTCGTGCTTTTACTCTCATCCTCACATCCATAGTACGGCATGATCCTTCGTACATGGTTCTATAACAGGGCACGGCATGATCCTTCATGCATAATCAATAAAACATGGCACGGCATTAACCTTCGTGCATAAATAATAAATCATGGCACAACATCACCCTTCGTGCATTATCACTCTTCCTCACCCAAATAACAATCACAGTTAAGGGCAAAGAAAGAAACAGTAATTCATAAACCATCCCAACAAGGGCAATCAATAATTATCTTCACAACAAGTCCCAACAAGGGAGAACCATAACAATTCTACAACCCGACAAAGGTTCAACAATTCATCTGTAAATATATCTCAAAATAAGCATTTTCAACGACTCACGGTCATACTAGACGCCGGTGTATGGATGCTCGTCACCACAGCCCATACACCGCACTCGATCACATAACACATAACACATAATCCTATTCCCTCAAGCTAGGATAGAACAAACACGTACCTCGAATGTTTATGAACAATTCAATTCGTGGAAATGTCTTTTTCTTTCAATTTTGGCTCCAATCCAATTGTATCTATACACAATTGATTTAATATCATCAATACTACTCAACAAACTAATTCTTAAGACCAAATACAACTTTTACAACATTCTGCCCGGAATAGTGAATTTCAACCCCGGGCCCACATGGTCGGAACTCGGGGTTCGGACCAAAATCCGGTTACCCATCCCCTCACGAGTTCATGTATATGATTTGTTTCAAAATCGGACCTCAATTCGAGGTCCAATTTCCCAATTTATGAAAAACCCTATATTCTAACAAAAACAAGAAATTCTACCATGAAAACCTTTGATTTCTATTGAAAAACATGTTTAATGATGTTAGGAATTGAAAGAATTAAGTAAAAAGTGACTTACAATTGTTTTGATGAAGAAGGAATCCGTGAAGAATCGCAAATGGGTGTTTTTATTTTGTAAAAAGTGAAGAAATGAACTGAAAATCGTGTTTTACAGGTCTCCTGTGTTCGCATTTGCGAACATGGGTTCGCAATTGCGAACCCCGACCAATTTCCGGAGTTTGAAAAATAAGCTAAGGCTGGGAAGTTCGCATTTGCGAACTTTTGTTCGCATTTGCGAAGCCAAGGCAAATCTGGGGGCTTCGCATTTGCGAACATATGTTCGCATTTGCGAACCAGGCTGGGAAGGGCAGTGTTCGCATTTGCGAACTAATGTTCGCATTTGCGAACACAGGCAATAAAGGGCATTGTTCGCATTTGCGAACTATTGTTCGCATTTGCGAACATAGGCAGGACAAGGGGATGTTCGCATTTGCGAACAGTTGTTCGCATTTGCGAACAAGGCTGGGTCATGAGGGGTTCGCATTTGCGAGCCCTGCCTTGTACTGCCCCCTTCGCAATTGCGAGAAATTCTTCGCAATTGCGAAGCCAACAGCTGGGTGAAAAACCAGCAGTGCAAAAATTCAGAATTTAATCCAACGCCCTATCAAATCTTTACCCGAGCCCCCCGGGCTCCAAACCAAACATGTACACAACCTTAAAAACACATTATGAACTTGTTCGTGCGATCACATCGCCAATATCACATCGTTTTCATCAAATCAAGTCTCAAATTCATAATTTTCATACTTTTGGTTTTCAAAACTTTCAAACTTGGAACTCAAGGTCCAAAACATCTCAAACGACATCCGAATGTCACCAAACTTTACAGAAATCACATATATAATATTTAAGACTTGTACCGGGCGTCGGAACCAAAATACGAGCCCGATACCAAGGTGAATTAATTCATTTCCTTTAACAATTACTTCAAAAACAATTTCATAGAAAAATTCATAACTTGGGCTCTAGGCCTCAAAATTCGACTCCGGACGCATGTCCAAGTCCCATATTTTCCTACGGACCTCTCGGGACCATCCAATCTCCGGTCCGGATCCGTTTACCAAAAATGTTGACCGAAGTCAACCATATCAATATTAATATCATTTTTATCCAAATTTCTCATAGAATTCATATTTTCTATCACAAAATCTTTCCGGCTACATGCTCGGATTGTGCACGTAAATCGAGGCAACATAGAATGAGGTTTTTGAGGCCTCAGAATCTCGAAATAATTAATAAAACAAGTGATGACCCTTTGGGTCGTCACAATCTCCACCTCTAAAACAACCGTTCGTCCTCGAACGGACAAAAGAAAGAAGTACCCGAGTCAGGAAACAAATGTGGGTAGCGGCTCCGCATATCAGACTCGGACTCCCAGGTCGATGCCTCAGGAGGCTGACCTCTCCACTGAACACGCACAGAAGGATAACTCTTCGACCTCAACTGTCGAACCCGCCGGTCTAGAATAGCCACCGGCTCCTCCTCGTAAGATAGATCATTGTCCAATTGGACAGTACTGAAGTCTAACACATGAGTGGGATCGCCGTGGTATCTCTGAAGCATAGATACACGAAAAACTGGATGCACGGCTGATAAGCTAGGCGGCAAAGCTAATCTGTAAGCCACCCCTCCCACTCTGTCTAGAATCTCAAATGGACCAATATACCTAGGGCCGAGCTTGCCCTTCTTCCCGAACCTCATCACGCCCTTCATAGGCGACACTCGGAGCAATACTCGTTCACCAATCATGAAATGCACATCTCAAACTTTACGATCCGCATAAGTCTTCTGCCTGGACTGAGCTGAACGCAATCTCTCCTGAATAATCTTTACCTTATCCAAGGCCTCCTGAACTAAGTCTGTACCCAACAATCGAGCCTCTCCCCGTTCAAACCATCCAACCGGTGATCGACATCGCCTACCATATAACGCCTTATATGGAGCCATCTAGATACTAGACTGGTAACTGTTATTGTAGGCGAACTCTGCTAATGGCAGAAACTGGTCCCATGAGCCTCCGAAATCAATAACACAGGCTCGAAGCATGTCCTCTAGAATCCGAATAGTCCTCTCGGACTGGCCATCCGTCTGAGGATGAAATGCTGTACTCAACTGAACCTGGGTGCCTAACTCCTACTGGACCGCTCCCCAGAACCGCGAGGTAAACTGCGTACCCCGATCAGAGATAATAGATACTAGCACTCCATTGAGACGAACAATCTCCCTAATGTAAACCTCCGCTAACCTCTCCGACGAGTAGGAGACAGATACTGGAATAAAGTGTGCTGATTTGGTCAACCTATCAACAATGACCCAAATAGCATCAAATTTCCTCCGAGTCAAAGGAAGTCCAGTAACGAAGTCCATAGTGATCCGCTCCCATTTCCACTCGGAATTTCAATCCTCTGGAATACACCACCAGGTCTCTGGTGCTCATATTTCACCTGCCGACAATTTAGACACCGAGCGACATACGCAACGATATCTTTCTTCATTCTGCGCCACCAATAGTGCTGCCGTAAGTCCTGGTACATCTTCGCGGCGCATGGGTGAATAGAATACCGCGAACTGTGGGCCTCCGCTAAGATCAACTCTCGAATCCCTTCGACATTGGGCACACAAACTCGACCCTGCAATTTCAATACCCCATCATCATCTAGATTTACCTGTGTGGCACCTCCTTGCTGTATCGTATCTCTCAACTCACGCAAATGAGGATCATCAAATTGCCTCTCAGGGATACGCTCTAATAAAGAAGAACGAGCGACCGTGCAGGCTAACACCCTGCTAGGCTCAGAAATGTCTAATCTCACGAACCGGTTGGCTAAGGCCTGGACATCTAGAGCTAATGGTCTCTGACTGACCGGAATGTATGCAAGACTACCCATGCTAGCATACTTTCTACTCAAAGCATCGGCCACCACATTGGCCTTACCTGGGTGATATAAGATAGTAACATCATAGTCTTTTAGCAACTCTAACCATCTCCGCTGTCATAGATTCAACTCCTTTTGCTTGAACAAGTATTGTAGGCTTTTGTGATCAGTGTACACCTCACATGTCACACCATATAGATAATGCCTCCAGATCTTTAAGGCATGAACCACTGCTGCTAACTCAAGATCATGAACCGGATAATTCTTCTCATGTATCTTTAACTGCCTCGAAGCATAAGCGATAACCTTACCATCCTGCATCAATACCGCTCCAAGCCCTGTACGAGATGCGTCACAATAAACTGTATAAGGCCCTGCACCTGTAGGTAGTATCAACACCGGTGCGGTGGTCAAGGCTGTCTTGAGCTTCTGAAAGCTCGCCTCACACTCCTCTGACCACCCTTCTGGGTCAACCTGGTCATCGGGGCTGCAATAGAAGAAAACACCTCTACAAATCGACGGTAGTAACCTGCTAATCCCAAGAAACTCCGGATCTCAGTCACTGAAGCTGGTCGAGGCCAATTCTGGACTGCCTCAATCTTCTTTGGGTCTACCCGAATACCTTCCACCGATACAATGTGACCCAGAAATGCTACCGAACTCAGCCAGAACTCACATTTAGAAAATTTGGCATATAGTCGGTTATCTTTCAGAGTCTGAAGAACCACTTTGAGGTGCTGCCCGTGCTCTTCCTAGCTGCGGGAGTACACCAGGATGTCATCTATGAAGACTATCACGAACAGATCTAAGTAAGGCCTGAATACCCGATTCATCAACTCCATGAATGCTGCTGGGGCATTGGACAACCCGAAGGACATGACCAAGAACTCATAATGCCCATATCTAGAGCGAAAGGTCGTCTTAGGAATGTCAGCCGCCCTGATCTTCAGCTGATGGTAGCCTGACCTCAAGTCTATCTTTGAAAATACCTTGGCACCCCGAAGCTGGTCAAATAAATCATCAATTCGCGGAAGTGGATATTTATTTTTGATAGTCACCTTGTTTAACTGCCGGTAATCGATACACATCCGCATCGAGCCATCTTTCTTCTTTACAAATAGTACAGGTGCTCCCCAGGGGGAAACACTGGGCCTAATAAAGCCTTTCTCAAGAAGGTCCTGCAACCGATCTTTCAACTCTTTTAGCTCCGGCGGGGCCATACGATAGGGTGGAATAGAGATGGGCTGAGTGCCCGGTGCCAGATCAATACAAAAATCAATATCCCTGTCGGGTGGCATGCCCGGCAGGTCTGAAGGAAAAACCTCAGGAAACTCCCGTGCAATATGGACTGACTTAATGGAAGGAATCTCTGCGCTGGAATCACGAACATAAGCCAGATAAGCTAGACACCCCTTCTCGACCATGCGTCGAGCCTTAACATAGGAAATAACAGTGCGAACGGAGTGGCTTGAGGTACCTTTCCACTCTAATCGGGGTGATTCTGGCAAGGCTAAGGTCACAGTCTTAGCATGGCAATCTAGAATAGCATGGTATGGGGACAACCAGTCCATCCCCAATATGACACCAAAATCTACCATATCCAAAAGCAACAGATCAACACGGGTCTCAAGACCCCCAAATATAACTACGCACGAATGATGCACCCGATCGACTACAATGGAGTCACCCACTGGTGTAGCCACATAAACTGGAATATCCAGAGCATAGCCGGGCACGGCCAAATACGGTGCGAAGTAGGAAGACACATAGGAATATGTAGATCCAGGGTCAAATAATACTGAAGCACCTCTGCCACACACAATAATAGTACCTGTAATCACGGCATCTGATGCCTCTGCCTCTGGCCTGGCTGGTAAAGCATAGAATCTGGGATCTGCACCTCCCCTCTGAGCTGCGTCTCTAGGACGACCATCAACTGGCTGACCTCTACCTCTGGCTGGACGGTCTCCACCTCTACGGTCTCAACCTCTACCTCTATAATCTCTACCCCCGCCTCTGGCTGGCTGGGCAGGCTGAGGGTCAGCTGGGGCCTGAATTATAGGACGAGGACCTCGCTGCTGAGAGTTGCCCGCTGCTAAAGGGCAATACCTGATAAAATGACCTGGGTCACCACAACCGTAGCAACTCTTAGACCGATAGGGCTGCTGGCCCTGACGACCTGAATGGCCTCCACGAACACTCTGAAGAGGCTGAGCATTAATAGGAGACTGGTCTGAATAATGCCCATGAGAACCGCGATCACCTGGTCCACCCTGTGAAGCCTGAAGGGCGGAATGAAAAGGCCTGGAGGACTGGCCTCTATCAAAGGATTCTCTGCTACCAGAGGAAGAAGCACCAAACCTACCCGAATGACGAGGCCTCTTATCCGAAGAATAACCGCCTCCTCTAGCGAGAGCCATCTCAACTCTGCGTGCTGCATTGGCTGCCTTCTGAAATGATATGTCACTCCCCACGCCCATAGCCATCTGGAGTCTAATCGGCTGATTAAGCCCATCTATAAACCTGCGGACCCTCTCCCGCTCCGTGGGAAGTATCACCACCGCATGACGAGCCAAATCGACAAATCTCATCTCATACTGTGTAACTGTCATAGTGCCCTAATGGAGGCGCTCAAACTGCCTCCGAAGTACATCCCTCTGAGTAGCAGGGAGAAACTTCTCCATAAATAGTTCCGCAAACCGGTCCCATGATAAAGCTGGGGACCCTGCTGGTCGAGTCAAACAATAATCTCTCCACCAAGTCTTGGCAGATCCTGCAAGCCTAAATGTACAGAAGTCAACTCCATTTGACTCCATGATCCCCATAGTCTTGAGAATCTCATGGCAACTGAATAAGAAGTCCTGAGGATCCTCTGATGTGGCACCGCTGAAGGTAGTGGTAAATAGCTTGGAGAACCGATCAAGTCTCCATAAAGAATCAGAAGTCATGGCCGCTCCATCACCGGCATGAGCTGTGGTACCTGACTGAGTGGCCACAGCTGGCTGAACCACTGGTGCCTGAGGCTGAGGAGCTACTGGCTCCGGAGTACGAGCAATAGGAGTCTGGGCCCCTCCTCCAGCCTGAGAAGCGGCTGGTGCAACTGATAATAAACCCGCTCTGGCAATGCTGTCCATAAATCCCGCTATTCCGACCAAAGCATCCCGGAGATCCGGGTAAATAAAGCCTCTCCCGGGACCCGAGCTGGGCCCATTGGAGCTGCTGGGACCGGAACCTCCTCGTCAATCTCAATATGAGGCTCCACCTCCGGAATAGCTGCCCGGGGCTGAGCTCTGCCCCGGGCTCGGGCTGCCGGTCGGCGGACGAAGAAGCGCGTGTCCTCACCATCCGCAAAAGGACGAATAGAAATTCAATCGGTAATTGAGGAACAAGTCGCACGACAAGAAAGAACAAATGAGAGACTCTTTCCTAACTCAATAGACTGTGGAGGACAAGTACAGACGTCTCCGTACCGACCTCTCAAACTCTACTAAGCTTGTTCATGAGTGGTGAGACCTATGTAACCTAGAGCTCTGATACCAACTTATCACGACCCGGATTTTCCCCCAACATCGGGATCGTGATGACGCCTACTCGTGGTAGCTAGGCAAGCCACTGTATTCATACTATCATGTTTTTAACACAATTTCAATTAAATAAATGCGGAATACTTTATCGAAATAGAAATAACTAATTACAAGATGAAAATCATACTGACATCCTCTACCCAAGACGTGGAGTCACCAACTCACGAACTACTACCGAATACTACACATAAAAGTCTGAAGGAAATATAACATAATCTGTTTGTCTTGGAACAAAGAGACTACAGCTAGTAACATAAGTAAAAGGAAGAGATGTCGGGCCTGCGGGCGTCTGCAAGCTACCTCGGTCTCAAATATGATCAACTCCCACGCAAAAGATCTACTGCTGCTGCTCCTGATCGTAACCTGGACCTGTGCAAAAACGCACAGAAGTGTAGTATCAGCACAACCGACCCCATGTGCTGGTAAGTGCCTGGCCTATCCCGACGAAGTAGTGACAAGCCTAGGACCGGACACCCACATAAACCTGTGCAATTCAATATATATATGTGTATACCACAAAATAACAAGAAATAACCAAGTATTAGCACAATAAGGAATATCTCAAAGAATTCAACAATTAACAACAGTTAATAAATTCACCAGGAAAAACAAAGTGTAATGGAAACACAAGTAATATCAAGTCAAGGAATAGCAAGCAGTTGCACGGCATCACCCTTCATGCTTTTACTCTCATCCTCAGCAAATAAGCAAATAAAGTACACGGCATCGCCCTTCGTGCTTTTACTCTCATCCTCACATCCATAGTACGGCATGATCCTTCGTACATGGTTCTATAACAGGGCACGGCATGATCCTTCATGCATAATCAATAAAACATGGCACGGCATTAACCTTCGTGCATAAATAATAAATCATGGCACAACATCACCCTTCGTGCATTATCACTCTTCCTCACCCAAATAACAATCACAGTTAAGGGCAAAGAAAGAAACAGTAATTCATAAACCGTCCCAACAAGGGCAATCAATAATTATCTTCACAACAAGTCCCAACAAGGGAGAAACATAACAATTCTACAACCTGACAAAGGTTCAACAATTCATCTGAAAATATATCTCAAAATAAGCATTTTCAACAACTCACGGTCATACTAGACGCCAGTGTATGGATGCTCGTCACCACCACAGCCCATACACCGCACTCGATCACATAACACATAACACATAATCCTATTCCCTCAAGCTAGGATAGAACAAACACTTACCTCGAATGTTTATGAACAATTCAATCCGTGGAAATGTCTTTTTCTTTCAATTTTGGCTCCAATCCAATCGTATCTGTACACAATTGATTCAATATCATCAATACTACTCAACAAACTAATTCTTAAGACCAAATACAACTTTTACAACATTCTGCCCGGAATAGTGAATTTCAACCCCGGGCCCACATGGTCGGAACTCGGGGTTCGGACCAAAATCCGGTTACCCATCCCCTCACGAGTTCATGTATATGATTTGTTTCAAAATCGGACCTCAATTCGAGGTCCAATTTCCCAATTTATGAAAAACCCTATATTCTAACAAAAACAAGAAATTCTACCATGAAAACCTTTGATTTCTATTGAAAAACATGTTTAATGATGTTAGGAATTGAAAGAATTAAGTAAAAAGTGACTTACAATTGTTTTGATGAAGAAGGAATCCGTGAAGAATCGCAAATGGGTGTTTTTATTTTGTAAAAAGTGAAGAAATGAACTGAAAATCGTGTTTTACAGGTCTCTGTGTTCGCATTTGCGAACATGGGTTCGCAATTGCGAACCCCGACCAATTTCTGGAGTTTGAAAAATAAGCTAAGGCTGGGAAATTCGCATTTGCGAACTTTTGTTCGCATTTGCGAAGCCAAGGCAAATCTGGGGGCTTCGCAATTGCGAACATATGTTCGCATTTGCGAACCAGGCTGGAAAGGGCGGTGTTCGCATTTGCGAACTAATGTTCGCATTTGCGAACACAGGCAAGTAAAGGGCATTGTTCGCATTTGCGAACTATTGTTCGCATTTGCGAACATAGGCAGGACAAGGGGATGTTCGCATTTGTGAACAATTGTTCGCATTTGCGAACAAGGCTGGGTCATGAGGGGTTCGCATTTGCGAGCCCTGCCTTGTACTGCCCCCTTCGCAATTGCGAGAAATACTTCGCAATTGCGAAGCCAACAGCTGGGTGAAAAACCAGTAGTGCAAAAATTCAGAATTTCATCCAACGCCCTATCAAATCTTTACCCGAGCCCCCCGGGCTCCAAACCAAACATGTACACAACCTTAAAAACACATTATGAACTTGTTCGTGCGATCACATCGCCAATATCACATCGTTTTCATCAAATCAAGTCTCAAATTCATAATTTTCATACTTTTGGTTTTCAAAACTTTCAAACTTGGAACTCAAGGTCCAAAACATCTCAAACGACATCCGAATGTCACCAAACTTTACAGAAATCACATATATAATATTTAAGACTTGTACCGGGCGTCGGAACCAAAATACGAGCCCGATACCAAGGTGAATTAATTCATTTCCTTTAACAATTACTTCAAAAACAATTTCATAGAAAAATTCATAACTTGGGCTCTAGGCCTCAAGAATTCGACTCCGGACGCATGTCCAAGTCCCATATTTTCCTACGGACCTCTCGGGACCATCCAATCTCCGGTCCGGATCCGTTTACCAAAAATGTTGACCGAAGTCAACCATATCAATATTAATATCATTTTTATCCAAATTTCTCATAGAATTCATATTTTCTATCACAAAATCTTTCCGGCTACATGCTCGGATTGTGCACGTAAATCGAGGCAACATAGAATGAGGTTTTTGAGGCCTCAGAATCTCGAAATAATTAATAAAATAAGTGATGACCCTTTGGGTCGTCACAATCTCCACCTCTAAAACAACCGTTCGTCCTCGAACGGACAAGAGAAAGAAGTACCGGAGTCAGTAAACAAATGTGGGTAGCGGCTCCGCATATCAGACTCGGATTCCCAGGTCGATGCCTCAGGAGGCTGACCTCTCCACTGAACACGCACAGAAGGATAACTCTTCGACCGCAACTGTCGAACCTGCCGGTCTAGAATAGCCACCGGCTCCTCCTCGTAAGATAGATCATTGTCCAATTGGACAATGGCCGAAGTCTAGCACATGTGTGGGATCGCCGTGGTATCTCCGAAGCATAGATACGTGAAAAACCGGATGCACGGCTGATAAGCTAGGCGGCAAAGCTAATCCGTAAGCCACCCCTCCCACTCGTCTAGAATCTCAAATGGACCAATATACCTAGGGCCGAGCTTGCCCTTCTTCCGAACCTCATCACGCCCTTCATAGGCGACACCGGAGCAATACTCGTTCACCAACCATGAAATCTACATCTCGAACCTTACGATCCGCATAAGTCTTTTGTCCTGGACTGAGCTGAACGCAATCTCTCCTGAATAGTCTTGACCTTATCTAAGGCCTCCCGAACTAAGTCTGTACCCAACAACCGAGCCTCTCCCGGTTCAAACCATCCAACCTGGTGATCGACATCGCCTACCATACAACGCCTCATACGGAGCCATCCGGATGCTAGATTGGTAACTGTTATTGTAGGCGAACTCTGCTAATGGTAGAAACTGGTCCCACGAACCTCCGAAATCAATAACACAAGCTCGAAGCATGTCCTCTAGAATCTGAATAGTCCTCTCGGACTGGCCATCCGTCTGAGGATGAAATGCTGTACTCAACTGAACCTGGGTGCCTAACTCCTACTGGACCGCTCCCCAGAACCGCGAGGTAAACTGCGTACCCCGATCAGAGATAATAGATACTAGCACTCCATTGAGACGAACAATCTCCCTAATGTAAACCTCCGCTAACCTCTCCGACGAGTAGGAGACAGATACTGGAATAAAGTGTGCTGATTTGGTCAACCTATCAACAATGACCCAAATAGCATCAAATTTCCTCCGAGTCAAAGGAAGTCCAATAACGAAGTCCATAGTGATTCGCTCCCATTTCCACTCGGGAATTTCAATCCTCTGGAATACACCACCAGGTCTCTGGTGCTCATATTTCACCTGCTGACAATTTAGACACCGAGCGACATACGCAACGATATCTTTCTTCATTCTGCGCCACCAATAGTGCTAACGTAAGTCCTGGTACATCTTCGCGGCGCATGGGTGAATAGAATACCGCGAACCGTGGGCCTCCGCTAAGATTAACTCTCGAATCCCTTCGACATTGGGCACACAAACTCGACCCTGCAATTTCAATACCCCATCATCATCTAGATTTACCCGTGTGGCACCTCCCCGCTGTACTGTATCTCTCAACTCACGCAAATGAGGATCATCAAATTGCCTCTCACCGATACGCTCTAATAAAGAAGAACGAGCGACCGTGCAGGCTAACACCCTGCTAGGCTCAGAAATGTCTAATCTCACGAACCGGTTGGCTAAGGCCTGGACATCTAGAGCTAATGGTCTCTGACTGACCGGAATGTATGCAAGACTACCCATGCCGGCATACTTTCTACTCAATGCATCGGCCACCACATTGGCCTTACCTGGGTGATATAAGATAGTAACATCATAGTCTTTTAGCAACTCTAACCATCTCCGCTGTCGTAGATTCAACTCCTTTTGCTTGAACAAGTATTGTAGGCTTTTGTGATCAGTGTACACCTCACATGTCACACCATATAGATAATGCCTCCAGATCTTTAAGGCATGAACCACTGCTGCTAACTCAAGATCATGAACTGGATAATTCTTCTCATGTATCTTTAACTGCCTCGAAGCATAAGCGATAACCTTACCATCCCGCATCAATACCGCTCCAAGCCCTGTACGAGATGCGTATAAACTGTATAAGGCCCTGCACCTATAGGTAGTATCAACACTGGTGCGGTGGTCAAGGCTGTCTTGAGCTTCTGAAAGCTCGCCTCACACTCCTCTGACCACTGGAACTGGACACCCTTCTGGGTCAACCTGGTCATCGGGGCTGCAATAGAAGAAAACCCCTCTACAAAACGACGGTAGTAACCTGCTAATCCCAAGAAACTCCGGATCTCAGTCACTGAAGCTGGTCGAGGCCAATTCTGGATTGCCTCAATCTTCTTTGGGTCTACCTGAATACCTTCCACTGATACAATGTGACCCAGAAATGCTACCGAACTCAGCCAGAACTCACATTTAGAAAATTTGGCATATAGTCGGTTATCTTTCAGAGTCTGAAGAACCACTTTGAGGTGCTGCCCGTGCTCTTCCTAGCTGCGGGAGTACACCAGGATGTCATCTATAAAGACTATCACGAACAGATCTAAGTAAGGCCTGAATACCCGATTCATCAACTCCATGAATGCTGTCGGGGCATTGGTCAACCCGAAGGACATGACCAAGAACTTATAATGCCCATATCTAGAGCGAAAGGATGTCTTAGGAATGTCAGCCGCCCTGATCTTCAGCTGATGGTAGCCCGACCTCAAGTCTATCTTTGAAAATACCTTGGCACCCTGAAGCTGGTCAAATAAATCATCAATTCGCGGAAGTGGATATTTATTTTTGATAGTCACCTTGTTTAACTGCCGGTAATCAATACACATCCGCATCGAGCCATCTTTCTTCTTTACAAATAATACAGGTGCTCCCCAGGGGGAAACACTGGGCCTGATAAAGCCCTTCTCAAGAAGGTCCTGCAACTGATCTTTCAACTCTTTTAGCTCCGGCGGGGCCATACGATAGGGTGGAATAGAGATGGGCCGAGTGCCCGGTGCCAGATCAATACAGAAATCAATATCCCTGTCGGGTGGCATGCCCGGCAGGTCTGAAGGAAAAACCTCAGGAAACTCCCGTGCAATAGGGAACTGAATCAATAGAAGGAATTTCCGCGTTGGAATCACGAACATATGCCAAATAAGCTAGGAACCCCTTCTCGACCATGCGTCGAGCCTTAACATAGGAAATAACGATGCGAACGGAGTGGCCTGAGGTCCCTTTCCACTCTAGTCGGGGTGATTCTGGCAAGGCCAAGGTCACAGTCTTAGCATGGCAATCTAGAATAGCATGGTATGGGGACAACCAGTCCATCCCCAATATGACATCAAAATCTACCATATCCAAAAGCAACAGATCAACACGGGTCTCAAGACCCCCAAATATAACTACGCACGAATGATGCACCCGATCGACTACAATGGAGTCACCCACTGGTGTAGCCACATAAACTGGAATATCCAGAGCATAGCCGGGCACGGCCAAATACGGTGCGAAGTAGGAAGACACATAGGAATATGTAGATCCAGGGTCAAATAATACTGAAGCACCTCTGCCACACACAATAATAGTACCTGTAATCACGGCATCTGATGCCTCTGCCTCTGGCCTGGCTGGTAAAGCATAGAATCGGGGATCTGCACCTCCCCTCCGAGCTGCGTCTCTAGGACGACCATCAACTGGCTGACCTCTACCTCTGGCTGGACGGTCTCCACCTCTACGGTCTCGACCTCCACCTCTATAATCTCTACCCCCGCCTCTGGCTGGCTGGGTAGGCTGAGGGTCAGCTGGGGCCCGAATTATAGGACGAGGACCTCGCTGCTGAGAGTTGCCCGCCTGCTAAAGGGCAATACCTGATAAAATGACCCGGGTCACCACAACCGTAGCAACTCTTAGACTGATAGGGCTGCTGGCCCCGACGACCCGAATGGCCTCCACGAACACTCTGAAGAGGCCGAGCATTAATAGGAGGCTGGTCTGAATAATGCCCACGAAAACCGCGATCACCCGGTCCACCCTGCGAAGCCCGAAGGGCGGAATGAAAAGGCCCGGAGGACCGGCCTCTATCAAAGGATTCTTTGCCACCGGAGGAAACCCAACCAAACCTCGCTCGAATGACGAGGCCTCTTATCCGAAGAACAACCGCCTCCCCTAGCGAGAGCCATCTCAACTCGCGTGCCGCATTGGCTGCCCCCCGAAATGATATGTCACTCCCCACGCCCATAGCCATCCGGAGTCTAATTGGCTGATTAAGCCCATCTATAAACCTCTGCGGACCCTCTCCCGCTCCGTGGGAAGTATCACCACTGCATGACGAGCCAAATCGACAAATCTCATCTCATACTATGTGACCGTCATAGTGCCCCTGATGGAGGCGCTCAAACCGCCTCCGAAGTACATCCCTCTGAGTAGCAGGGAGAAACTTCTCCATAAATAGTTCCGCAAACCGGTCCCATGATAAAGTTGGGGACCCTGCTGGTCGAGTCAAGCAATAATCTCTCCACCAAGTCTTGGCGGATCCTGCAAGCCTGAATGTACAGATGTCAACTCCATTTGACTCCATGATCCCCATAGTCTTGAGAATCTCATGGCAACTGAATAAGAAGTCCTGAGGATCCTCTGATGCGGCTCCACTGAATGTAGTGGTAAATAGCTTGGAGAACCGATCAAGCCTCCATAACGAATCGAAAGTCATGGCCGCTCCATCGCCGGCATAAGCTGTGGTACCTGACTGAGTGGCCACAGCTGGCTGAACCACTGGTGCCTGAGGCTGAGGAGCTACTGGCTCCGGAGTACGAGCAATAGGAGTCTGGGCCCCTCCTCCAGCCTGAGAAGCGGCTGGTGCAACTGATAATAAACCCGCTCTGGCAATGCTGTCCATAAATCCCGCTATTCCGACCAAAGCATCCCGGAGATCCGGGGTAAATAAAGCCTCTCCTGGGACCTGAGCTGGGCCCACTGGAGCTGCTGGGACTGGAGCCTCCTCGTCAATCTCAATATGAGGCTCCACCTCTGGGGTAGCTGCCTGGGGCTGAGCTCTACCCCTACCACGGCCTCTGATACGGCCTTAGCGGACGAAGAAGCGCGTGTCCTCACCATCTGCGAAAGGACAGAATAGAAATTCAATCGGTAATTGAGGAACAAGTCGCACGACAAGAAAGAACAAATGAGAGACTCTTTCCTAACTCAATAGACTCTGGAGGACAAGTACAGACGTCTCCGTACCGACCTCTCAAACTCTACTAAGCTTGTTCATGAGTGGTGAGACCTATGTAACCTAGAGCTCTGATACCAACTTATCACGACCCGGATTTTCCCCCAACATCGGGATCGTGATGACGCCTACTCGTGGTAGCTAGGCAAGCCACTGTATTCATACTATCATGTTTTTAACACAATTTCAATTAAATAAATGCGGAATACTTTATCGAAATAGAAATAACTAATTACAAGATGAAAATCATACCGAAATCCTCTACCCAAGACGTGGAGTCACCAACTCACGAACTACTACTGAATACTACACATAAAAGTTTGAAAGAAATATAACATAATTCTGTTTGTCTCGGAACAAAGAGACTACAACTAGTAACATAAATAAAGAGAGAGACGTCGGGCCTGCGGACGTCTGCAAGCTACCTCGGTCTCAAATGTGATCAACTCCCACGCAATCGATTTACTGCTGCTGCTCCTGATCGTAACCTGGACCTGTGCAAAAACGCACGAAGTGTAGTATCAGCACAACCGACCCCATGTGCTGGTAAGTGCCTGGCCTATCCCGGCGAAGTAGTGACAAGCCTAGGACCAGACACCCACATAAACCTGTGCAATTCAATATATATGTATACCACGGAATAACAAGAAATAACCAGGTAATAACACAATAAGGAATATCTCAAAGAATTCAACAATTAACAACAGTTAATAAATTCACCAAGGAAAAACAAAGTATAATGGAAACACAAGTAATATCAAGTCAAGGAATAGCAAGCAGTTGCACGGCATCACCCTTCGTGCTTTTACTCTCATCCTCACCAAATAAGCAAATAAAGTACACGGCATCGCCCTTCGTGCTTTTACTCTCATCCTCACATCCATAGTACGGCATGATCCTTCGTACATGGTTCTATAACAGAGGGCACGGCATGATCCTTCGTGCATAATCAATAAAACATGGCACGGCATTAACCTTCGTGCATAAATAATAAATCATGGCACGACATCACCCTTCGTGCATTATCACTCTTCCTCACCCAAATAACAATCACAATTAAGGGCAAAGAAAGAAACAGTAATTCATAAACCGTCCCAACAAGGGCAATCAATAATTATCTTCACAACAAGTCCCAACAAGGGAGAACCATAACAATTCTACAACCTGACAAAGGTTCAACAATTCATCTGTAAATATATCTCAAAATAAGCATTTTCAACGACTCACGGTCATACTAGACGCCAGTGTATGGATGCTCGTCACCACAGCCCATACACTGCACTCGATCACATAACACATAATCCTATTCCCTCAAGCTAGGATAGAACAAACACTTACCTCGAATGTTTATGAACAATTCAATCCGTGGAAATGCCTTTTTCTTTCAATTTTGGCTCCAATCCAATCGTATCTATACACAATTGATTCAATATCATCAATACTACTCAACAAACTAATTCTTAAGACCAAATACAACTTTTACAACATTCTGCCCGGAATAGTGAATTTCAACCCCGGGCCCACATGGTCGGAACTCGGGGTTCGGACCAAAATCCGGTTACCCATCCCCTCACGAGTTCATGTATATGATTTGTTTCAAAATCGGACCTCAATTCGAGGTCCAATTTCCCAATTTATGAAAAACCCCATATTCTAACAAAAACAAGAAATTCTACCATGAAAATCTTTGATTTCTATTGAAAAACATGTTTAATGATGTTAGGAATTGAAAGAATTAAGTAAAAAGTGACTTACAATTGTTTTGATGAAGAAGGAATCCGTGAAGAATCGCAAATGGGTGTTTTTGTTTTGTAAAAAGTGAAGAAATGAACTGAAAATCGTGTTTTACAGTCTTTCTGTGTTCGCATTTGCGAACATGGGTTTGCAATTGCGAACCCCGACCAATATCTGGAGTTTGAAAAATGAGCTAAGGCTGGGAAGTTCGCATTTGCGAACTTTTGTTCGCATTTGCGAAGCCAAGGCAAATCTGGGGGCTTCGCATTTGCGAAGATATGTTCGCATTTGCGAACAAGGCTGGAAAGGGGAGTGTTCGCATTTGCGAACTAATGTTCGTATTTGTGAACACAGGCAGTAAAGGTCATTGTTCGCATTTGCGAACTATTGTTCGCATTTGCTAACATAGGCAGGACAAGGGGATGTTCGCATTTGCGAACAATTGTTCGCATTTGCGAACAAGGCTGGCTCATGAGGGGCTTCGCATTTGCGATCGGGGTTCGCATTTGCGAGCCCTGCCTTGTACTGCCCCCTTCGCAATTGCGATAAATACTTCGCAATTGCGAAGCCAACAGCTGGGTGAAAAACCAGCAGTGCAAAAATTCAGAATTTCATCCAACGGCCTATCAAATCTTTACCCGAGCCCCCGGGCTCCAAACCAAACATGTACACAACCTCAAAAACACATTATGAACTTGTTCGTGCGATCACATCGCCAATATCACATTGTTTTCATCAAATCAAGTCTCAAATTCGTAATTTTCATACTTTTGGTTTTCAAAACTTTCAAGCTTGGAACTCAAGGTCCAAAACATCTCAAACGACATCCGAATGTCACCAAACTTTACAAAAATCATATATATAATATTTAAGACTTGTACCGGGCGTCGGAACCAAAATACGAGCCCGATACCAAGGTCAATTAATTCATTTCCTTTAATAATTACTTCAAAAACAATTTCATAGAAAAATTCATAACTTGGGCTCTAGGCCTCAAAATTCGACTCCGGACGCATGTCCAAGTCCCATATTTTCCTACGGACCTCTCGGGACCATCCAATCTCGGGTCCGGATCCGTTTACCAAAAATGTTGACCGAAGTCAACCATATCAATATTAATATCATTTTTATCCAAATTTCTCATAGAATTCATATTTTCTATCACAAAATCTTTTCGGCTACATGCTCGGATTGTGCACGTAAATCGAGGCAAACATAGAATGAGATTTTCGAGGCCTCAGAATCTCGAAATAATTAATAAAATAAGTGATGACCCTTTGGGTCGTCACACACGCTGGAACTGGCCCCTAGATGGAGCACAACTGAAGCTACCTAAACCTCGAGACCTCTTGGCCTCCCTCTCCACACGCTCATAACGGCGAGCCATCTCAATCTCTCGAGTCATGTAAACTACCTCCTCAAACGAGGCACCCTAACCCTCTCTCAGGTCATCAAAATGCGGAGTGGATAGTTGAGGCCATCCACGAACCTCTTAATCCTCTTCCGATAAGTTTGGTTCATCTAAGTAGCATGCCGAGCTAACTGTGTAAACTTCATCTCATACTGGGTCACGGACATGTCCCCCTGAATCAACCATTCAAACTGACTATGCAGCTCCTCCCTGCGAGACTACAGTACATACTTCTCCAGAAAGAGAGTGGAGAGCTGCTGCCATGTAAGGGGCACTGTTCAAACAGGAGTACACCTCTCAAACTCATCACACCGGGTAAATGCAAGCCCTAAGAATTGGAAGGTAGTAAATACCACCCCACTCGACTCTAAGATCCCTGTGGTGCGAAGCATACGCTGGCACTTATTCAGAAAACCCTGGGCATCCTCGCCCTCAGTACCACTGAACGTCAGAGGTTGAACCCTGCTGAATCTCTCAAGACGACACTGCTCATCATCTGGCAAGGCTGGAGCTCGTGCATCTCGCTGAATTGGAACAGCTTCAGGTGTCTGCAATCCCTGAACATCTTGCTCCGGCGTGCGGCTTGGGTCTGACTGCCTCATCCTACCCGCGATGTAGTTGCTGCAATAGTAGCTGAGACTACCTGGGCTAGGCTAGTGTAAACTGATAGTATCTGAGCTAAGGTCTCCTGGAGACCCAGAATCATAATAGGCATTGCCGGTGCCTGCACATGTGTTTCTCGAGTATGAACAACTGGAGTTTGGCCCTGAACTGAGGCAACCGGTGGGTCAACAGGTCCTACCCCTACTGCTTGACCACGACCACGACCACGATCACGACCGTGTCCATGGCCTATAGTGGGTGGTACTGGTGGTCGTCTGCAACATCCGGTAGCATGAGTACTCGGCATCTGCGAGAGAAAAAAATACAAAAGTTTAGTTCTCGGATGAACAAAGTCACACGACAAGAATTTCAAGAATATGAAGTTTTCCTAAAGGTTCTGCAATCTCTCGAGATGAATTACAGGCATCCCTGTACCGCTCCGCGAGACTCTACTAAATTGGCTCATGACTCGTGAGGCCTAGTAACCTAGGCTCTGACACCATCTTCTCACGACCCCAATCCTGGTCATGATGGCGCCCAACATAATTGCTAGGCAAGCCCGACCATTTTAAAACTCTCAACCCAAGTACGAAAACCCATTACCAAATAATAGAGGTAATTTAGCAGTTAACAGTGATCACCAACCCGATAATAAATAGAAACAATACAGAAAACCACAACAACTATCAAAACAACTCTCCACATATCTGGGGATACAATTCTAGAGCCTCTAGATACAACTGAGTAGTGAATCCACATTAATACAAAAGTCTAGGATGCGAAAAGATAAAAGGGATAGAGGGAGAAGTCAGGTCCTGCAGACGCCAGACAACTACCTCGACAGCTCCTGTGATAATCTGGAGAACAACAACAGCTCTACTAAGCCTCCGGAACACCTGTATCTGCACACAAGATATAGGGAGTAAAGTGAGTACTCCAACTTAGTGAGTAATAAGCATAGATAATGGCTGAAGATATGAAATCACAAAATATTACAATGTAAAGCTGTAATTGGCAAGCCAACTCATTTAATAGTGAGATAACAACAAATCAAATGACAGGTAAGGCAAATAAATATCAATGCATGAATGGAATGCAATGCATATGACCGATGTGACACGCAGCCTGATCCATTTGGGTACCCGCGCTCACTGTGGGGGTTCTGACTCTGGAGGGACTCCTACAGTCCAAGCGCAATATCAACATAACGTCGATGTGGCATGCAGCCCGATCCATACTCAGTCCAGAACATGCAAGTAAGCCACTCGGGAAATATTAAGTAATAGCTCTCAGCTCCAAACATTAGAAAATGTAATTTAAGTTTGAAATCTTAGAAATATGACTGAACATTTCAAAAAAGTGTTTAACTTAGGACTGAAATCATTTACATGATAAGTATCATGGAAATAGTTAAAATAATCCCTAATGGACTCAAACAATCGGCACAAAGCCCAAATATATCCATAAAATCCAAAAAAGGGTATTACCAATCAATCTCTAGTCAAGAACATAGTATAATCATCACTCGGGACTGACTAAGTCATAGTCCCCCAATCACAAATGACCTCGCACTCGTCATAGAGCATGTGTCTCACCTCATTATAGCATCACAATGCGATATATCGGGGTTTCAAACCCTCAGGTCATCATCTACATCTATTACTCACCTCATGCCGGCCACAAGTCTAGCTCGCTACGCCTTTTCCTCTTGAATCAACCTCCTCGCATGCTAAATCTCATCAAAACCACATGGAATACATTACTATAGGCCAAAGAAACATAACCCAATCGAAAGGACTCAAAAAACACCAAAAGCAAAACTCGAGTCCCGGGCCCATTTCTCAAAAAATTTCTAAATTCACATCTCTGAATTCCTTGTCTCGCCACGAGTCCATACATATCAAATTTATCAAAATTGGAATTCAAATGCCCTTTCAAATCCCAAATTTTCATTTCAAAACCCAAACCCTAGTTATTCCAATTTTTACCCATATTTTCAAGAATTAAAGGTTGATTCTTCAATGAAATTGCATTTCTAGTTCACGAGACTTACCTCCAATCGATTCTCGTCGAAATCCTCTTCAGTTTCTACCAAAAAGCTCTTAAGGTGGTTAACAATGGAGAAAAAAATGAATAGACCCGCGGATGAAATAATCATATAAAAACACTTCTGCCTAGCGACTTTCGCTTCTACGGCCAAACTCTCGCTTTTGCGATCCTCATTAAAAAGTCAACTTCCACTTTTGCGGCTCAGATTCCGCTTCTGTGGAATTCGCTCCTAACGACCAAAAACCGCCTCTGCGGTTAATCACCCACTCCAGCGAACCCGTTGATGCGAAAAGGGTTCCGTTTCTGCGGAACTACTCTACCATACCACTGACCGCTTTTGCGATGCCTCACCCGCTTCTGCAGTTCATTTCCGCAGAAGCGGAAATACCAGATAAAAGCAAAAATGAACATGCTACAAACTTCAAAAACTCTCAGTTTAACCACCCAAACTCACCCCCAGGCCCCCGGGACCTCAACCAAAAACACTAACACATGCTAAAACCATATTCAAACTTGTTCCAATCCTTTAAACATATCAAACAACACTAAAACCATAAAATCTCATCGGATTCAAGCCGAAGTTACTTAAAAACTTTCGAATTATGCATTCGATCAAAAACCCGACCAAAACAACTCTGAATGACCTGAAATTTTGCACAGATATCCAAATCACCTAACGGTACTACTACAACGTACAAAATTCCATTCCGACACTTGGATCAAAATCACACCTAACAATCGGAACTCGCCAAAATATTAACTTTGCCAATTCAAGCCTAATTCTACATCGAACCTCCAAAATCAGTTCCGATCACACTCCTAAGCTACAAAGCATCATCCGAAGCTAACCGAATTACTGGAATTCATATCCGACCACTCTAACTTAATAGTAAACATCCGATTGACTTTTCCAATATAAGCCTTCCTTAAAGAGACTAAGTGTCTCATTCCTTATCCAAACCAATCAAATTCAACTCTAACGCACCCGATGCGGATAATGAAACATGAAGAAGCAATAAACAGGGAAAACAGGCTGAATACATGAGAAGACGAGTCGGGTCATCACATCCTCCCCAACTTAAACAAACGCTCATCCTCGAACTGGTCAAGAAAAACACCTGAAGCCTCAAATAGATGAGCATATCTACTCTACATCTCCTGCTTGGTCTCCCAGGTAGCTTTCTCCACGAGCTAACCTCTCCACTGCACCTTTAATGAAGCTATATCCTTTGAACTCAATCTCCGAATCTGATGACCCAAAATAGCTACTGGCTCCACATCAAAATACAAATCATCATCCAACTGAACCGTATTGAAGTCTAACACATGAGATGGGTCCCCAACATACTTCCGGAGCATAGAAACATGAAATACCGGATGAACCCCCGACAAGCTGGATGGCAAGGCAAGCATATAGGCCACCTTCCCAATCATCCTATGTATTTCAAAAGGGCCAATGAACCTCAGACTCAACTTCCACTTCTTAACAAATCTCATAATGCCCTTCATAGGAAAAACCTTCAACAAGAGCCTCTCGCCCACCATATAAGATACATCTCGAACCTTCCTGTCCACATAACTCTTCTGATGCGACTAAGCTATGAGAAGTCTCTCCTGGATCACTTTCACCTTATCTAAGGCATCCTGGACCAACTTTGTCCCCAATAGCCAAGACTCGCCGGGCTCAAACTAACCAACTGGAGCTGAATGCTGGACTGATAGATGTTGTTGAAGGCAAACTCTGCAAGTAGCAAGAACTCACCCCAAGAACCTTCAAAATCAATAAAATATGCACGCAACATGTCCTCCAATATCTGAATAGTACGCTCAGACTGCCCGTCCGTCTGAGGATGACACATTGTGTTCAACTCTAACCGTGTACCCAAATATTGCTGAAAAGTCCTCCAAAACTGGGAAGTAAACTGAGTACCCCTATCTGAGATAATAAAAATTGGGACCCCATGCAACCGAACAATCTTCCGGATGAAAATTTTTGCTAACCGCTCCGAAGAATAGGTAGTACACACCGGAGTGAAGTGCGCGGACTTGGTCAGCCGGTCCACAATCACCCAAATCGAATCAAACTTCCTCGATGTCTGAGGGAGACCATTCACAAAATCTTTGGTAATCCTCTCCCACTTCCACTCAGGAATATCCATGCGCTTGAGTACACCACCGAGCCTCTGATGCTCATATTTCACCTGCTGACAGTTGAGACACCAAGCTACATGACTCACAATATCCTTCTTCATTCTCCTCCACCAATAATGTTGTCTCAAGACCTAATACATCTTCGCAGCACCCAGATGAATCGAATATCGTGAGCTATGGGCCTCCGCCAATATCAACTCCTGAAGCCCATCCACATTGGGCACACAAATCTAGCCCTGCATCCTCAACACACCCTCATCATCAATAGTCACATCTATAGCATCATCATGCTAAACCCTGTCCTTAAGTACAAGCAAATGCGGGTCATCATACTATATCTCTCTGATGCGGTCATACAAGAAAGATAAGGAAACCACACAAGCCAACACCCGACAAGGCTTCGAAATGTCTAACCTCACCATCTGATTGGCCAAGGCCTGAACATCAACTGCAAAGGGTATCTCCCTAACTGGAATGTATGCCAAGCTACCCATACTAACCGCCTTCTGGCTAAAAGCATCGGCCACTACATTAGTCTTCCCCTAATGATACAATATTGTAATATCATAGTCCTTGAGTAACTCAAGATACCTCCACTGCCTCAAATTAAGATCATTCTATTTGAACAAATGCTGAAGGTTGCGATGATCAGTATACAAGTAGTGCCTCCAAATCTTCAAAGCATGAACTATTGTATCCAATTCCAAATTATGTACGGGGTAGTTCTTCTCATGAGGCTTTAACTAACGAGAATAATATGCAATAACTCTACCCTCCTACATTAACACACACCCGATCCCAACTCTTAAAGCATCACAATACATAGTGTAAGAACCTAAAGCTCATGGCAAAAGAAACACTAGAGCTACGGTCAAAGCTGTCTTGAGCTTCTAAAAGCTCCCCTCATACTCGTCTGACCATACAAATGGTGTACCCTTCTGCGTCAACTTGGTCAAGGGCAAAGCAATATATGAAAAAACCTGGACAAACCGGCGATTATAACCTACCTAACGGAGGAAACTCCGAATCTCCGTGGCTGAGGACGGTCTAGGCCAAATCTGCACCGCCTCTATCTTCTATGGATCAACCTGAATACCATCACTACACACCACGTGCCCCAGAAAAGCAACAGAACCAAGCCAGAACTCACACGTGGAGAACTTTGCATAAAGTTTCTCCTCCCTCAATCTCTGTAATACCACTCTCAAATGCTGAGCATGCTCTTACTGGCTACGCGAGTACACCGGGATATCATCAATAAAAATGATAACAAATGAATCCTGATATGGCCGAAATATGTTGTTCAGCAGACGCATGAACGCGATTGAGGCATTAGTCAACCGAAAAGACATAACTAGAAACTTATAGTGCCCTTATCAAATCCTGAAGGCAGTCTTTAAAATATTGGAATCCCTGATATTTAGCTGATGATAGCCTGAATGAAGATCAATCTTAGAGAATACCCTTGCCCCCTGGAGATGGTCAAATAAATCATCAGTACGCGGTAATGAATACGTTTTCTTCACTGTCACGTTGTTCAACTGCCTGTAGTCAATGCACATTCTCATTATGCCATCCTTCTTCTTCACAAATAGGATCGGTACACCCCACGGTGACACGCTAGGACGAATAAACCCCTTATTTAGGACTTTTTGAAGCTGATCCTTTAGTTCCTTCAACTCCGCTGGTGTCATACGATACGGAGGAATGTCACACCATATCTGGTTCTTAGTAATGCCATATGTCCTTTTTCACCTCATCCGGCGTCTCTAGTAAAATAAAAACTTGTCTAAAGACTAGATGTTGTAGGGTACATCTTAAAAGTTCTCCTCCACTGCGTCGTGCCTTATGTCAAGAGGTGGTCGTAGCTTCGCTCCTGCGATCAAACCGAATCTGTGTAATCAAATTTCATGCTCGAGCTCTAGGATAATGGTGATCCCGTGGAGAAGGAAAATTGACAAGGAAGATATGAAGTCAACGACAAAATTACTCTACATTCATTGTATGGACCTCAACTGGCTCTACCTGAGAACATAATGAAAGAAATATACATACATACATATATATATATATATATATATATATATATATATATATATATATATATATATATATATATATATATATAAGATGATTTGTGAATTCATGACACTCTGAAGAATCATGACAGATTTGTTCGGGAGGAAAAAAAGAAGGATTCGAGGTTGGTTGAGATGCTCCTTCTGTGGTTGATAATGGGGAGCGACAGCTGGACAGATTGATTTGGACATGGAGGTCTTATCCGGTCAATGGACGTCTCATTTGATCACGCTTTTGTCAATGATGGAGATTCAGAGATAGGGACAGGTACTAGGGGAAAAAGTAGTGGAGTTATCGCTTTCAAGGTTCTTACACATTGGAACAAATGAAGTGAAGTTTTTCAAAAGTCCTTAGCTAAAGATGGAGATTTTGGGTCTGCTTCCCCTTACTAATGGAAATGATGAATGGATAGACTCCATAGCCCTGGGATTAATAAGGGGGAACAAAGAGATTGAGTAGTTGGTGGGACCGATGAAATAGGAAAGATGGCTGACACCAAACGAGGGAACTATTTGGTGCCCTTTCGCCTTCTATAGCAATTACTTGCATTCGAACTGAAGAAATATGGGATTGATTGACTGAATGAGATGGTATGCACTTCACTAGTTGGTGTTCTTTGACGAAGGGAAACTACGAATCGGATTAAGTAGCTCATTAGCTACTAGGTTCAGAGGGCTAAAGAGAAGGTGGGGATTGAGTGTCCGGCACCAGATAAATACCAAAATCAATGTCCCTGTCTGATGGCATACCTGGTTGGTCTGCTGGAAATAACCCTAAGAAATCCCTCACAACGGGCACAGAATCAAGACTAGGAGTCTCAGCTCCAATATCTCTCACAAAAGCCAAATATGATAGACAACCTTTCCCAACAATCCACTAGGACTTTAGGAAGGAAATCACCCTGCTAGGAACCTAGTCTATCATACCACGCCACTCAATCCTCAGAACACCCGGAATAGCCAACATAACTGTCTTGGCATGACAGTCCAGGATAGCATGGTACAGAGATAGCGAGTCCATACCCAGAATAACATTAAAATCTACCATGCCCAACAACAAGTCAACTCGGGTCTCCAGACCCCCAATAGTCACCAGACAAGATTGATATATATGATCCACAAAAGTAGTATCGCCCACCGGGCAGATACATGAATGGGCAAAGCAAGACACCATCGGGTAGTCCCCAAGTGATGAGCAGAATATGAAGATACATAGGAATAGGTAGATCCAGATCAAACAAAACAGAGGCATCCCTGTGGCAGACTGAGATAATACTTGTGATAACAACATTTGATGCAATGGAATCCCTCCTGTCTGCGAGAGCATAGAATCGAGCTTGACCACTACCAGTTTGACCTCCACCCCTAGGGCAGCCTCTAGCTACCTGGCCTCCACCCCTAGCTAACTTGGCGGATGCTGATGAAACAGAAGCACAAGATAAGCGTTGTTCCCTCTGCTGTGACTGACTACCATGAAGCCGAGGACACTATCTCCTCATATGACCAAACTCACCGTACTCGTAGCAACTACCTGGTGATGGAGAAGGGACTGAAGGGAACCCCTCGCTGCAGAAGAACCCTGGGCTGAAGAGGCGGGAGTAGAGCTCTAAGCTGGAAGGGCACTAAGTGAATATTGGCCCTGCGAAAATCCCTGATGAAAATGGCCTGAAGAAGCCCTACTGTACTCTAGGTCACCTAAATGAGTAGGCCTGAACGAATGACCTCTGCCACAGTTGGAAATGGCCCCTAGATGGAGCACCACTGAAGCTACCTGAAACTCGAGGCCCCTTGGCCTCCCTCACCTCATGCTCTCGACGGTGAGTCATCTCAATCTCTCAAGCAATGTCAACTACCTCCTCGAACGAGGCACCAATAACCCTCTCTCTGGTTATTGAAATGCAGAATGGATAGTTAAGGCCATCCATGAAACTCTTAATCCTCTCCCGATCAGTCTGGATCATCCAAGTAGCATGCCGAGCTACTCAAAACCGAGTTCCCTAGTGTCACGCCCCAAATCGAGGAACATGACCGGCGCCTCACCGGGTTGCCCCAGTCAAGCGGACCTGGGTGCCTTTCATTCCCACGCGTTACCCCTGTGATGACTGTTTCTCATTAACCAAATATATTACTAATCATAATTGATTTCACATTAAACAAATAAAATGATACGAGTGATTCATTAACAAGATTTCAACTTTTACAACGCCCGACATAACACCTTATATATATAAGACCTGGAGTCCCACAGTTTACATGTCTACAGAGCCTCTAGGATACAAAAGGGAAATACAATACTTGCCGGTAACAAGGCTCCGGCTATACCTTACAACCAAAATGAAATCCAAACCGAGTGGCATGAACCACACAAGGCCCCGAGGAAGAAAGGGGCTCACCAAAACGGGCAGTGGAAGGAGAAGGATACTACTGCCGATGAGCTGAAGTGCCTGCTACTGATCCACCTACAATCATAACACGAATGTAGCGCCCCCGGCAAAAGGGACGTCAGTACACTTGAATTGTATTGGTATGTATGGACAAACTTTGTCCCAAGTAAACTCAAGCCATTAAATTACATCAACAATTAATTAAGCCAGCCAACCATGTTTCCACATTTTCCTCATTTCAAATAATTCTCACACAAAGCACTTTCTACGATCAACCAATTTAACAATAACCAATCAATCACGTAAAGCACAAGTAGTCAAACAAAGGGGCAATCGGTGCCCCACAGGTTGCAAACTCTCCTGCTGTCTCCTTTCACAATTTCACATTATTGATTTATGTATCAATTTTCAATAGCGATTTCGATCGCTTTCCATCCTTATTGCCCCCGACCACCCTTATTACCTCGGCCACCCTTATCACCCCAACCCACACCTTATTTCACCACGTTGCGGCGCGCAACACGACCCCGCCTTACAGTTGAAAACACAACAATTTCAAACAGCAGATAAGGTACTACACACAATTTCAACAAGTTCAAATAGCAACTTACATATTGGTTCATGTTCTCAATTACTTCTCAAGCCAATATCAAAAACAAGTTACAAGTATTCCAAAATCAAAAATGCCCACATAATCATGTTCAACAATTTACCACAATTAAGGTGTTTCAAATTCCTTCCACAATAAGCCAAATATGCCATCACAGCAATTTTCCTCAATTCTGTACCAATTTCAATTCGTATTTCAAACCATACCAAATGTAGTTCAATCATCAATTGTATACCCAACACAACAATGATATCGAAAAATCACATAAAATCTCTCAAATTAACACATGCCAAACAATTTCACACATATGGGCGATTTTACAAGAATCAAAATTAGCCATACATACCTGGTGATGATGTTTTTCCTCCTACTTTATGCTTACCCAAGATATCCTACTCTTCCCAACCTTGTTCTTGAAGACTCTTACTTCTACCCACTTCTTTTTACTTGAAAATATTGGGGAAGTTGAATCCTTGCCCTAGAATCCCTTGGAATTAAGTAGTTGGAACAATCTTTGAAGATGAAGAACTTCTCTCTCTAAAAACCCTCTCTTTTCTCTCTAATTTTGGTGAGATGATATGATAAAATGAAGAAGAAAGGTGTTATATTAAAGAAGAGATCGGGTCAAAATGTTACAAAATCTGGGCCGGGGTCAAATATGCGGTCACTATGCGACCGCAGAATCAACATGCGGTCCGCATAGTGGCCGCAGAATGGCTCAAAAATTACGCAGGCTCCGGAACGATTTGCGGTCACTATGCGGACCGCATGTTGATTCTGCGGTCGCAAAAGTGCACCGCAGATTGACATGCGATCGCATATCGACCGCACATTGGACACAATTTTGGGCAACTCTCTGGAACGATTTGCGGTCACTATGCGGACCGCATGTTGATTCTGCGGTCGCAAAAGTGCACCGCAGATTGACATTTTTCTGGAAAAAATTTTATTCTACATTTTGAAACTTAAATCACTACCAAGGGTCCGAACCGCGGCGAGCTTGCGAGCCGCGAAGAATTCTACGCATTCCTAACACATCATTCGGACCATGGCACTACATCTACTAGGTTTTATGCACAAAAATTTCACGGGGCCTTACATCCTCCCCCCCTTAAGATCATTCGTCCTCGAATGAGGATTTTGAAATAAATGAGTTTTGAAAGACATGATATGTAAGCTATCAAAATTTTGACTAACTCTTATATTTTTAGAAAAATTTCGCCAGAGTTTCCTTTGTATTATGGACATATCCACCTGTCAGAGGGCCCCGAAACACATTACCAAACAACAATACACAAATACAACACCTTTCACAACTGGTATACACCTTCTTACCTCAACGAATGCACATATTCTATCACATTGTTACAATTGCACATAAACTAGTCACTTCAATGAATTCTTACCTTATTTAACCAATTTAACACACCATGTACGCTTAACAAATCATTACCAATCTACACTTACTATTAGTTGTTTATTAAACACGTAAATCTTTATAAGGCTTTCATTTATCAAGAACGGTTCAAGTGACCCAAGGTAACAACACATCTAACTCATTACAAATAAAGGAGACTTACTAATACTAAGAGGGAAACAACTTAGGCAAGATGACAACTACTAGGAGTAGGAGGGTCACCTAATTTCTTCTAGGCTTGATCAAACAAATGGGGGTACTTTTCTTTCATCTCTTTTTCTGCTTCCCATGTGGCCTCCTCAACTTGTTGACTTCGCCACAATACTTTAACAGAGGCAACTTCCTTATTTCTCAACTTACGGACTTGCCTATCAAGAATGGCGACTGGAACTTCTTCATATGACAAATCTTCATTAACCTCTATAGTTTCGACTGGCATGATGGTGGATGGATCTCCAATCACTTTCTTCAACATGGACACATGGAATACCGGGTGCACTGATGACATCTCGGGAGGCAACTCTAGCCTATAAGCAACTTGACCAATCCTTTGAACGATCCGATATGGCCCGACATACCTAGGACTCAATTTTCCTTTCTTCCCGAATCGCATGACTCCCCTCATAGGAGATACCCTCAAGAACACCCAATCATCGACTTGAAACTCCAAATCCCTTCGACGAACGTCTGCATAGGACTTTTGACGACTCTGTGCTGTTTTCATTCTCTCCTGAATAACTTTGACCTTTTCCATAGCTTCGTACACCATATCTGGCCCTAGCAATTCCGCTTCACCTACCTCAAACCACCCGATTGGCGATCTACATCTTCTCCCGTACAATGCCTCAAACGGGGCCATTTGAATGCTAGCATGATAGCTGTTATTGTAAGCAAATTCTATCAGTGGCAAGTGTTCATCCCAATTACTTTTAAAATCTAAGACACAAGCCCGTAACATATCTTCAAGCGTCTGAATGGTCCGCTCGGCCTGTCCATCGGTCTGTGGATGGAAAGCTGTGCTGAGATTCACCCGAGTTCCCAAACCTTGCTGAAACTTCTTCCAAAAGTTAGCGGTGAACTGAGCCCCGCGATCTTGAGATGATAGAAAGTGGAGTGCCATGAAGCCTTACTATCTCCTTGATGTACAATCTTGCATATTGCTCCGCGGTATCAGTGGACTTGACAGGCAGGAAGTGAGCTGATTTGGTGAGTCGATCCACTATCACCCATATTGAGTCAAACTTACGCTGAGTGCGAGGTAACCCCACCACGAAATCCATATTGATCATCTCCCATTTCCACCTTGGTATTTCTATAAGCTGAGTTAATCCACCGGGTCGTTGATGCTCGGCCTTCACTTGTTGACAGTTCGGACATTTAGCTACAAAGCCTGCCACATCCCTTTTCATACCGTTCCACCAATAAATCTCCTTGAGATCGTGATACATTTTCGTTGAACCAGGGTGCACAGAATACCTGGAAGTATGAGCCTCTGCCATCACTCTTTCCCGAAGCTCGTCCACATCCGGAACACATAGCCTATCTTGACACCGCAATACACCATCTTCGATGCTGAGTACAAATGCTGAGGTCTTGTCATTCATGACTGCTTCCTTCACCCGAACCAATGCTGGATCCATGAACTGTTTTTCCTTGATTTCCGCGACCAATGATGATTCTGCTCCATTATGCACCAAGATATCCCCCTCGTCTGACGCCGAGATACGAACCCCCAAACTGGCTAATTGGTAGACCTCTCGAGCCAGGGGTCTCTGATCCACACCCAAATGAGCCAAACTACCCATGGATTTCCGACTAAGAGCGTCGGCTACCACATTTGCTTTCCCTGGATGGTACAATATGTCCATATCATAGTCCTTGAGTAATTCTAACCACCGCCGCTGTCTCAGATTCAGCTCTTTCTGCTTGAACAAATACTGGAGGCTCTTGTGGTCTGAAAACACATCTACATGAACTCCATAAAGATAGTGCCGCCATATTTTTAAGGCAAACACAACAGCTGCAAGTTCCAAATCATGCGTCGGATAATTCTTCTCATGGTTCTTGAGTTGTGTGGAAGCATAAGCTATAACCTTTCCGTGCTGCATCAATACACATCCCAAACCGACTCTGGAGGCATCACAATAGACTACAAATCCCTCTGTGCCTTCTGGCAAGGCCAATACCGGTGCCGAGGTCAATCTTGACTTCAATTCTTGGAAACTTTTCTCACATGCTTCGGACCACTGGAACTTAACTGCTTTCTGCGTCAATTTAGTCAATGGGGAGGCGAGGGTTGAGAATCCCTCTACAAACCTCCGATAGTACCTGCCAGACCCAAAAAGCTGCGAATCTCTGTCGGGGTCGTGGGTCTAGGCCAATCTTTCACTGCCGCAATCTTCCGAGGATCCACCATAATTCCCTCACTGGAAATAACATGCCCTAGAAAAGCTACGGACTCCAACCAAAACTCACATTTTGAGAACTTGGCATACAATTGATGCTGAAGAAGGGTCTGCAATGCTGCTCTGAGGTGAATGGCATGATCTTCCCTGCTCCGAGAGTGGATGAGAATATCGTCAATGAATACAATCACAAAGGAATCTAGGAATGGCTTGAAAATCCGATTCATAAGGTCCATGAAAGCTGTTGGGGCGTTGGTTAGCCCAAAAGACATGACCAAAAACTCGAAGTGACCATAACGAGTTCTGAAGGCGGTCTTAGGAACATCCTGCTCCCTGATTTTTAACTGGTGGTACCCAGACCGTAAATCAATCTTCGAGAAGAACTTCGCTCCCTGCAATTGGTCAAACAGATCATCCACTCGAGGCAATGGATATTTATTCTTAATGGTGACTTTGTTGAGCTGCCGATAATCAATACACATTCGAAGTGACCCATCCTTCTTTCTGACAAAGAGAACCGGAGCACCCCATGGCGACACACTCGGTCGTATGAACCCTTTCTCTAATAAATCCCTCAGTTGCTCCTTTAACTCCCTTAACTCTGCTGGCGCCATTCTGTATGGTGGAATGGATATTGGCTGAGTATCTGGCATTACATCGATCCCGAAATCAATCTCCCTATCCGGCGGGATGCCTGGAAGCTCATCTGGAAACACTTCGGGAAATTCATTCACAATTGGCACGGACTCGAGGGTAGGCACATCTGAGGTGGTATCCGTTACCCGAACCAGGTGATAGATACACCCTTTCTTAATCATCTTCGAAGCCTTAAGGTAGGAAATAAACCTACCCCTTGGCACCACACCATTTCCTCTCCATTCAATAACTGGCTCGTTAGGGAACTCGAGCCTCATAACTCTCGTTCGACAGTCGAGTTTGGCAAAGCACGAATAGAGCCAATCCATCCCCATAATTACATCAAAATCTACCATCCCAAGCTCAATAAGATCGGCTGTGGTATCACGACCACCCACCGTAACAACACGATTCCTATAGACTCGTGAGGCTGTAATAGAATCACCAATAGGTGTCGACACAGAGAACGGCTCATGAGGCTGTTCGGGTTCTATCCCAAAACTCGAAGCAATGAATGGAGTAACATAAGACAAGGAGGACCCTGGATCAATAAGGGCATAACAATCAATAGTATGAACAGACATGATACACCTGTAACAACATCCGGAGAAGCCTCGGCATTTTGGCGGCCACTCGACGCATAGAATCGGCTAGGTCCACCCCTGCCTCGAGCTCCGCCCCTAGGCTGCACCACGCCTGCTGGCTGCTGGAGTACTGCGGCCGATGATGTAGCGGCTGAAGAACCGGATGACCTGAGCGGATCCCCTACCTATACCCTGACGGGGTGCACGGCAGAGTCCCGCTGAATGTGACCTCTCGCCCCGCGCCCGAAGCACACTGGAAGGTCGAGGTAGCAAGTTTCTGTATGAAATCTCCCACGCTTGGGGCATGTAGGTCTCCCCTGCTGCCGGGATCTCACCCCAGGATGACCAGACTGACGAGACCTCCTGTTGTCTGAACCAGGTCTCGAGTAACTGCCCTGCTGATGATCGTGCACGGATGGCGGTGCACTCGCGGAGGAGTGAGCATATGACTGGGATGGCCCTGATGACCCTCTCCCCGGAAGTGATCTCCCCGAACGACCCGTTGACCGGGCCACTGTTGCTACTTTCTCTTTCGCACGAATCTTCAATTTCCGGGCCTCTTGGCCCGAGTAAACCCCACAATCCTCCCATAGTTCATGTATGAGTGCAAAGTGGCTGTGGCGGCCTCATTCACTACCAAAGGGCTAAGGCCACGAACAAACCGTCGAACCCGGGCATCCATGGTCGACACTAAATGAGGAGCGTACTTGGACAACCTTACGAACTCCATGTGATACTCCCAAACACTCATACGGCCCTGTTTGAGAACCTCGAACTCAGTGGCACGGGCTGCCATTGCCTCAGCAGGTAAGAAGTGGTCCATAAATGCATCTACGAACTCATCCCATCTGGCCGGAGGGCCCCCTTCCTCACGGGAATCTTCCCACATCTCAAACCATGAACGTGCCGCTCCCTTCAGCCTGTATGAAGCCAACTCTACCCCTATATATATGTAGCCTTCATCACTCTGAGGGTCTTATATATCTCATCAAGGAATTCCTGTGGGTCAGCCTCTGGATCGGTGCCTGAAAATTCCGGAGGGGCCAATCGCAAGAATTGATGGACTCTAGAGCCGGAGGAATCTCCCTGTCCGCTGGAGGATGCAGGAGCATCATGGGATCTCTGGGCCTGGGCGGCCACTAACTGTGTTAACATATGAATGGCTCCCCTAAGATCTTCATTAGAGATACCGAAGCCCGAAGCAGGAACTGTATCTGAGTCAGGAACACTGGCAGGAGGAATGGTGGCATCCTCTGCCGTGGCTGAAATAGGGACACTTGGGTTTTGAACAGATGGGCCAGGCAAATTCGGGGCTGGTGGGTCATTCTCTCCCACGGCATCGGGTACATGATTAACAGCTGCACTTGGGCCGGCATTGGCCCTAAGGCCGAGTCTAGCCTTCTTCTTAGGTGCCATATTCTGAAAATTTGGGAACAAGGCACGAATTAGACACAGGTATCTCCACATTGCATTTTACCGCACGATATAGATTAACAAAGAAGTAGGTAAATTCCTAAATGCCCGTGTAGCCCCCTACTTATATGATGTGGTCGACAACACACCTATAAGAAGGGCACTACTAGACACGGCTCCGAGACATCCTAGGACACTTTAAAACCTTAAGCTCTGATACCAAGTTTGTCGCGGAACATGACCGGCGCCTGACCGGGTTGCCCCAGTCAAGCGGACCTGGGTGCCTTTCATTCCCACGCGTTACCCCTGTGATGATTGTTTCTCATTAACCAAATATATTACTAATCATAATTGATTTCACATTAAACAAATAAAATGATACGAGTGATTCATTAACAAGATTTCAACTTTTACAACGCCCGACGTAACACCTTATATATATAAGACTGGAGTCCCACAGTTTACATGTCTACAGAGCCTCTAGGATACAAAAGGGAAATACAATACTTGCCGGTAACAAGGCTCCGGCTATACCTTACAAAACCAAAATGAAATCTAAACCGAGTGGCATGAACCACACAAGGCCCCGAGGAAGAAAGGGGCTCACCAAAACGGGCAGTGGAAGATGAAGGATACTACTGCCGATGAGTTGAAGTGCCTGCTATTGATCCACCTACAATCATAACACGAATGTAGCGCCCTCGGCAAAAGGGACGTCGGTACACTAGATTTGTACTGGTATGTATGGACAAACTTTGTCCCAAGTAAACTCAAGCCATTAAATTACATCAACGATTAATTAAGCCAGCCAACCATGTTTCCACATTTTCCTCATTTCAAATAATTCTCACACAAAGCACTTTCTACGATCAACCAATTTAACAATAACCAATCAATCACGTAAAGCACAAGTAGTCAAACAAAGGGGCAATCGGTGCCCCACAGGTTGCAAACTCTCCTGCTGTCTCCTTTCACAATTTCACATTATTGATTTATGTATCAATTTTCAATAGCGATTTCGATCGCTTTCCATCCTTATTGCCCCTGACCACCCTTATTACCTCGGCCACCCTTATCACCCTAACCCAAACCTTATTTCACCACGTTGCGGCGCGCAACACGACCCCGCCTTACAGTTGAAAACACAACAATTTCAAACAGCAGATAAGGTACTACACACAATTTCAACAAGTTCAAATAGCAACTTACATATTGGTTCATGTTCTCAATTACTTCTCAAGCCAATATCAAAAACAAGTTACAAGTATTCCAAAATCAAAAATGCCCACATAATCATGTTCAACAATTTACCACAATTAAGGTGTTTCAAATTCCTTCCACAATAAGCCAAATATGCCATCACAGCAATTTTCCTCAATTCTGTACCAATTTCAATTCGTATTTCAAACCATACCAAATGTAGTTCAATCATCAATTGTATACCCAACACAACAATGATATTGAAAAATCACATAAAATCTCTCAAATTAACACATGCCAAACAATTTCACACATATGGGCGATTTTACAAGAATCAAAATTAGCCATACATACCTGGTGATGTTTTTCCTCCTACTTTATGCTTACCCAAGATATCCTACTCTTCCCAACCTTGTTCTTGAAGACTCTTACTTCTACCCACTTCTTTTTACTTGAAAATATTGGGGAAGTTGAATCCTTGCCCTAGAATCCCTTGGAATTAAGTAGTTGGAACAATCTTTGAAGATGAAGAACTCTCTCTCTAAAAACCCTCTCTTTTCTCTCTAATTTTGGTGAGATGATATGATAAAATGAAGAAGAAAGGTGTTATATTAAAGAAGAGATCGGGTCAAAATGTTACAAAATCTGGGCCGGGGTCAAATATGCGGTCACTATGCGACCGCAGAATCAACATGCGGTCCGCATAGTGGCCGCAGAATGGCTCAAAAATTACGCAGGCTCTGGAACGATTTGCGGTCACTATGCGGACCGCATGTTGATTCTGCGGTCGCAAAAGTGCACCGCGGATTGACATGCGATCGCATATCGACCGCACATTGGACACAATTTTGGGCAACTCTCTGGAACGATTTGCGGTCACTATGCGGACCGCATATTGATTCTGCGGTCGCAAAAGTGCACCGCAGATTGACATTTTTCTGGAAAAAATTTTATTCTACATTTTGAAACTTAAATCACTACCAAGGGTCCGAACCGCGGCGAGCTTGCGAGCCGCGAAGAATTCTACGCATTCCTAACACATCATTCGGACCATGGCACTACATCTACTAGGTTTTATGCACAAAAATTTCACGGGGCCTTACATGGGTCACAGACATGTCCCTCTAAATCAACCATTCAAACTGACGACGCAGCTCCTCCCTACGAGACTGCGGTACATACTTCTCCAGAAAGAGAGTGGAGAACTGATGCCATGTAAGGGGTGCTGCTCCAATCGCCCTGCGCCTCTCAAACTCCTCCTACTAGGTAAATGTAGGCCCTGAGAACTACAAGGTAGTAAATGCCACCCCACTCAACTCTAAGATCCCTACGGTGCAAAGCATTTGCTGGTACTTATCCAGAAAACCTTGGGCACTTAGTAGCACTGACCGTTAGAGGCTGAAGCTTGTCGAATCTCTCAAAACGACAATGTTCATCGTCTGGCATAGCTGGAACCACATAGGTTGGAGCTAGTGCATCTGGCTGAGCTGGAACCGCTCCAGGTGTCTGCAATCCCTGAACAACCTACTCCGGCGCACCAGCGGATGGGGTCTGACTACCCCCCTACCTGCGGTATAGTTGCTGCAATAGTGGCTGAGACTACCTGGGCTAGGCCAGTGCTGTCACGCCCCAAATCGGGGAAACATAAGCGGCGCCTGACCGGGTTGCCCCAGTCAAGTGGACCTGGGTGCCTTTCATTTCCACGCGTTACCCCTGTGTTGATTGATTCTCATTAATCAAATATCTTACTAACCATGAATGATTTCACATTAAACAAATAAAACCATACGAGTGATTCATTAACAAGTTTGCAGTTTTTACAACGCCCGACATAACATAATATATACATAAGACTGGAATCCCACAGTTTACATGTCTATAGAGCCTCTAGGATACAAAAAGGGGAATACAATACTTGCCGGTAACAAGGCTCCGGCTATACCTTACAAAACCAAAATGAAATCTTAACAAAAGTGGCATGAACCACACAAGGCCCCGAGGAAGAAAGGGGCTCACCAAAACGGGCAGTGGAAGGTGAAGAATACTACTGCCGATGCGCTGAAGTGCCTGCTACTGAACCACCTTGAATTGTACTGGTATGTATGGACAAACTTTGCCCCAAGTAAACTCAAGCCGTTAAACAAGAATCACGACGACAAGACAGCCAATAGATTACATCAAGAAATCAATTAAGCTAACTAACCATGTTTCCCACCTTTTACTCATTTCGGATAAGCCTCAACACAAGCACGTTTAAGGTCAACAAATAGAACAACAACCAATCAACGACATAAATTGCAAGTAGTCAAACATAGGGGAGATCAATGCCCCCTAGGTTGCAAACTCTCATGCTGTCTCCTTTCACAATTTCACATCATTGATTTTTGTATCAATTTTCAATAGCGATTTCGATCGCGTTCCATCCTTATTACCCCTGACGACCCTTATTACCTCGGCCACCCTTATCACCCCAACCCACACCTTATTTCTTCATGTTGCGGCGTGCAACCCGATCCCACCATACAGTTTTAAAACACAACAAGTACAAACAGCAGATAGGGCACTTCACACAATTTCAACAAGTTCAAATAAGCAACTTACAGGTTGGTTCATGTTCACAATTACTTCTCAAGCCAATATCACAACCAAGTTACAAGTGTTCCAAAATCAAGAGTATTCATATCGTATTGTTCAATGACTTACCAATCCTCAAGTGTTTCGTTTCTTTTCCACAAAGTACCATATATGCCATCATAGCCATTATTCACAGTTCTTTTACCAAATTCAACTCTGATTTATCTTTCGACTCAAATCTCATAGTTCAACAACAACTTTGAATATCCAACACAACATACAAGAATTTCACACAATTTGGCAATTTAACTCGAATCAAACAAATTTCACGCATATAGGCGATTTCACAAGAATCAAAATTAGCCATACATACCTGGTGATGAGTTTTCTTCCTTTAACCTTCTATTTTATGCAAACCCAAGATATCCTACTTTTTTCGACCTTGTTCTTGAAGACTCTTACTTCTACTCACTTTTTTTTACTAGAAATCAAGTTCAATAATCATGCATGAGTGTAAAAATTCTATTTTCAAAAGCTATTATATGCAACCCTCTCTTTACCCAATTTAAAACTGAAAATCAAAGAAAATAGTTAGGGTTTTACCTTGTAAAGATTGGGGAAGTTGAATCCTTGCCCTAGAATCCTTTGGACTAGATGTTTGGAACAATCTTTGAAGATGAAAGACTTCTCTCTCTAAAACCCCTCTCTTCTCTCTCTTATTTTGGTAAGATGATATGATAAAACGAATGGGAAAGGTGTTATATTAAAGAAGAGGTCGGGTCAAAATTTTACAAAAATCTGGGCCGGGTCAATTCTGCGATCGCAGAACTCACATGCGGTCCGCATAGTGACCGCGGAATGACCTCAAAATTTACACAAGTTTTGTTATGGAATGCGACCAGAATGCTGTCGCAGATTCATTATGCAATCGCATATCGACCGCATTTTCAACATGATTTTGGGAAACCTTCTGGTAAGCTTTGCGGCAAGAATGCGGTCCGCATAGCAGATCTGCGGTCGCATTCTTGACCGCAAAATTGACACTTTTCTGGAAAAATTGATTCTCTACATTTTTGAAACTTAAATCACTACCAAGGGTCCGAACCGCGGCGAGCTTCTCGCCGCGAAGAATTCTACGCATTCCTAACACATTATTCGGACCATGACACTATAGCTACTAGGTTTTATGTACAAGAATTTTACGGGGCCTTACAAGTGCTTACTAATAATATCTGAGCCAAGGTCTCCTAGAGACATGGAAACACAATGGGCACTATTGGTGCCTGCACAGGTGTTGCTGGAGTATCAACAACTGAAGTCTGGCCCTAAACTGTTGCAACTGGTGGGTCAACAGGTGATGCCCCTGCTGCTCTGCCTTGACCACGATCACGACCGCGTCCACGGCCTTCAGTGGGTGATACTGGTGCTCATCTGTCACGTCCAATAACACGAGTTCTCGCCATCTGTAAGAAAATATAATACAAAAGTTTATTTCTCGGATCAACAAAGTTGCACGACAAGAATTTCAAGAATATGACATTTTCCTAAAGGTTTTGCAGCCTCTCGATGAGAAATACAGGTGTCCCTGTACCGCTCCGTGAGACTCTACTAAATCGGCTCATGACTCGCGAGGCCTAGTAACCTAGGCTCTAATACCAACTTGTCACGACCCCAATCCCGATCGTGATGGCGCCCAACACAATTGCTAAACCAGCCTGACCGTTTGAACAATCTCAACCCAAGTACGAAAATCCATTACCAATTAATAGAGATAATTTAACAGTTAATAGTGATCACCAACCCGATAATAAATAGAAACAATACGGAAAACCATAACAACTATCAAAACAACTCCCTACATATTTGGGATCACGAGTCTCGAGCCTCTAGATACAACTGAGTATTGAATCCACATTAATAAAAAAGTCTAGGATGCGGAAAGATAAAAGGGATAAGGGGAGAAGACGGGTGCTGCGGACGCCCGGAAACTACCTCGACAACTCTTGTGATAATCTGGAGAACATCAACAGCTCTACTTAGCCTCCAGAACACCTGTATCTACACACATGATGCAAGGAGTAAAGTGAGTACTCCAACTCAGTGAGTAATAAGCATAGATAATGGCAGAGGATAAGAAATCATGAAATATTATAATGTAAAGTTGTAATTGGCAAGTCTGCTCATTTAAAAGTGGGATTACAGCAAATCAAATGACAGGTAAGGCAAATAAATATAAATGCATGAGTGCAATGCAATGCATATGACCGCTGCGATGCGCAGCCCGATCCATTTGGGTACCCGCGCTCACTGTGGGGGTTCAGACTCCGGAGGGGCTCCTACAGCCCAAGTGCAATATCAACATAACTTCGTTGCGGCGTGCAGCACGATCCTTACTTAGTCCAAAACTTGCAAGTAAGCCACTCGGGTAATACTAAGTAATATCTCTTAGCTCCAAACGTCAGAAAATGTAGTTTAAGTTTGAAATCTTAGAAATATGACTGAACATTTCAAAAATGTGTTTAACTCGGGATTGAAATCATTTAACATGATAAATATCATGGAAACAGTGATAATAATCCCTAAAGGATTCAAATAATCGGCAAAAGCCCCAATATATCCATAAAATCCAAGTAGGATGATTACCAATCAATCTCTAGTCAAGAACACAGTAGAAACATCACTCGGGACGGACTAAGTCATAGTCCCCCAATCACAAACGACCACGCACTCATCATAGAGTACTTGTCTCGCCTCAATATAGCATCACAATGCGATATACCGGGGTTTCAAACCCTCAAGTCATCATCTACATCTATTACTCACCTCAAGCCGGCCACAAGTCTAGCTCGCTATGCCTTTTCCTCTCGAATCAACCTCCTAACATGCTGAATCTAATCAAAACCACAATGAATACATTACTATAGGCCAAAGAAACATAACCCAATCGAAAGGATTCAAAAATACCAAAAAGCACGAAGTTGGCAAAACCTGAGTCCCGGGCCGACTTCTCGAAAAATTACAAAATTTCAATCTCCGGATTACTTTTCTTGCCACGAGTGCATACATATTAAATTTATCTGAATTGTAGTTGAAATGCTATTTCAAATCCCAAGTTTTCAATTCAAAAACCAAGCCCTAGTTCTTCCAAGTTTTACCTAAATTTTCAAGAAATAAAGGTTGAATCTTCAATAAAAGGGCGTTTCTAGGTTACGAGACTTACCTCCAATCAATTTCCATTAAAATCCTCTTCAGTTTATACCAAAAAGCTCTTAAGGTGGTTAACAATGGAGGAAAAAATGAATAGACTCACGGATGAAATAATAATATAAAAACTCTTCTGTCCAGCAACTTTCGCTTCAGCGGTCCCGCTTCTGCGGCCAAAACCCCCGCTTTTGCGGTCCTCGTCAAAAATCCAACTTCCGCTTTTGCGACTCAGATTCTGCTTCTGTGGAATTCCCTCCTAACGACCAAAATGGCTTCTGCGTTTAATCACCCACTCCAGTGAATACGTTGATGCGAAAAAGGTTCTGCTTCTGCGGAACTACTCTACCATACCACTAACCTTTTTTGCGATGCCTCACCTGCTTCTACGGTTCCTTTTCGCAGAAACGGAAATACCAGACACTAGCAAAAATGAACCTGCTACAAACTTCAAAAGCTCTCCATTTAACCACGCGAACTCACCCGAGGCCACCGGGACCTTATCCAAAAACACTAACATATCCTTAAACCTTATTCAAACTTGTTTTAATCCTCAAAACACATCAAACGGCACTAAATCCATCAAATCTCATCAAATTCAGCTTAAATTTCTTAAAAACATTGGAATTACGCATTTGATAAAAAACCCGACCAAAACACCTCCGAATGACCTAAAATTTTGCACACATGTACAAAATTACCTGACGGAGCTACTTTAACTCTCGGAATTCCATTCCGACCCTCGGATCAAAATCTCATCTAACAACCGGAACTCGCCAAAATACTAACTTCGCCAATTCAAGCCTAATTCTACACCGGACCTCCAAATTTATTTTCAAACACACTCCTAAGTCAAATCTGAACCCTCTAACTCAATAGTCAACATCCAGTTGACTTTTCCGATATAAGCCTTCCTTAAAGAGACTAAGTATCTCATTCCCTATCCAAACAAACCCAATTCAGCTCTAACACACCCGATGTTGATAATGAAGCATGAAGAATTAATAAACGGGGAAAACGGGTTGAATACATGATATGGCGGGCTGGGTCATTTCAAAATGTATGGGCTTAGACTCACACGTGGAATGTCTATACACGAGATGTTAGGCATATTTTTGAACTTGTGCACATGGAGCTGGAAATCGATTGATACGGGAAATCTTTCAACATTCGGGAGAAATAATTCATAGACACTTTCTTAGTGTTTTAAAGGCCATGTGTGAGCTTGCAAGAGATATAATTAGACCAAATCAAAATTATAATGATGGCACATGAGCTCACAAACCATGTAATGATCGATATCTCCATTTCTTTAGAGTAAGAAATATTTTTACATAATTGTTTTTTTTATTAATATTATAACTTAACTTTTATAAGTCTTACTAATTTAAGTTAAATTTATACTTGTAAATGTGTGTATGATTGTATTGGTGCACTTGATGGCAGACATGTTAAAGAAAGATTATCGCAAGGTTCAGTGATACTATATATTGGATGTAAAGGTTATCCGAATCAAAATATTCTTATTGTCATAGAATTTAATATGTGTTTTACATTTGCATAGGCTGGGTGGGAAGGAGCGACTCACGATAGTCGTATATTTGGTGAGGCCGTGTCACGACCCCAAACCCGGACGTGATGGAGCCCAGCACACTGCTAGGCCAGCCCGAGCAATCAACAACATTCATGAAGCTAGGAGCTCACTTTATCCAATTTACACATAACAGAAATAAGCTAATAATGACAGAATACCAAAACGGGGATCAAGTCCCAAATAGTAACAACTCCACAAAGACCGAGGGGTCAAGAGTCAAGAGCCTCTATAGATAACATAAGTGCAATAGTGTTTTTACAAGATACTAAGTGCGGAAAGAAATAGCAACACAATGAAAAGACAGATGGAAGGGATGTCAGGTCCTGTGGACTCTACAACTACCTTGACTATCCCGCAGAAATCGCCTCTGAACAGCTACCGAATCAGGACTGCTGAGAGGTACCTGGATCTGCACACAATGTGCAGGGAGTAAAATGAGCATTGTCAGACTCAGTGGTAATGAACAGGGGTAAGACAGCGTAGATAAGAAATCGCAATATAGCACTATGCAAAGCTGTAATCAAATACCCTGTAGCAATTTCAATATCAACAGTAAATGTACTAACAAGTGTCAGCAACATAGTATAACAACTATCAGGTGTAGCTAAAATGCAATGCAATGCATGAAATGACCGCTACAACGCGTAGCCCGATCCAATTTGGGTACCCGTGCTCACTGTGGGGGTTCAGACTCCGGAGGGGCTCCTATAGCCAAAGCACAATATCATGAATATACGCTGCGGCGCGCAGCCCGATCCACTACCAGTCAGCTAATATGCAAATGCTAGTAGTTTTGAAAACTCTTTTATCATTTTTTAGTTGAAAACAGTATGTCAAAGTTCCTGAGATTGGAAAAATCATGATAACAGCAATAGCTACGGACTGGTAGTAAAACTAGCATGTCAATATCATAGAACAATGATAACGATCCTTGCAGGATCCCAAAAACTGGCTCACAGCCCATAAATGTACACAACCATCTGAGAAGGAGGTTCACCAGCTCAAGAGTAGCCAATATCACAATATAATACGCAATCATCCAAGAAGGAGGTTCACTGGCTCAAGGATAACCAACATCATAATATAATATCAACAAGTCGGACTAAGCAATAGTCCCCAAATCACAATCGACCCCGCATTTAGAGTACGTGTCTCGCCGCTATACAGTGTCACAAAGTGGTATGCCGAGGTTTTGAACCCGCTGATCATCACCCACACCCATTACTCACCTCAATACGGCTCGACGACTAATCCGCGATGCCCTTGCCATGAGAATCAAGCTCCGCACTCATAGAATCCGATCAAATATAGTAGAAACACATCAAATTAGGCCAATGGGATGACACCCAGTCAAAACAACTCAATTTACACCAAAATTCACAAAGTTGCCAAACCCGACTTTCAGTACGCTTCTCGAAAAATTACGAAAGTCACATATTTGGAACCATCGCCTCAACAGGATTCTAGGCATATAAAATTTACCAAATTTGGACTCCATTTGCCCATTCAAATCCTTGATTTTCTATAATTCAAGCCTAGGGTGCAAAACCTCCATTATACACCCCTAATTCCTCCATTTTCATGAGTAAATTGCATAATTACTAATACAAGACCATAATTTGAGTCCATAGTTGATTACCTGAAGAATCTCCTTGAATTTCCCTTCAAAATCGCCCAAATCGCCTCTTTTGTCCGAGCCCTAAATTTTAGAATGTTCTGAAATTTCTAACTTCTGATATTATTAATCCTTCTGCGATTTCCACTTCTGCGGACAAATTCCCGCTCCTGCTAGCCCGTATCCGCGACCAACTGGTCGCTTCTGCGATTCTAGGCCTAGCCGGCCTATCCCTCTTCGGCGAGCAATGGGCCGCCTCCGCGCATCCGTTTCAGCAATTGAATAACCGCTTATGCGCACGAGAGTCTGCTTCTGCGGACTCGCCTAGGCGATCGATCCTTCGCTCCTGCGAATCTCCCTAATCCGCCTCTAGACTGCTTTTGTGGCACACCGTTCGCACCAGCGACACCGCCTCAGTGGAACAAGACCCACTTCTGCGAACCCAAGTGCTTTTGCACTCCTCAGTCTGCTCCTGCGGACTCGCCTCTGCGCCCTTATTTTCGCAGGGCGAAAACAACAGAACCAGAACTATTTCAACCTGCAATTTCCATGTTTCTCTCTCGTTTAACCACCCGAAAACACCCTGAGGCCCCGGGACCTCATCCAATCACACCAACACATCCTAATACCTTATTCGAACTTGTTCCAACCCTCAAAACACGTCTAACAACACCAAAACCCACAATTCACAGCGAATTCAAGCCTAAATTCCTTAAAACTTTCCGAATTACACATTCGATCAAAAACCCGACCACACGACGTCCGAATGACCAGAACATTTACAGACATATCAAAAATCACGTGATGAAGCTGCAGAAATTGTCGGAATTCCATTCCGACCCCCGGATAAAAATCTCACCCACCGTTAGGATTTCTCCAAAATTCAACCTTAGCCAATTCAAGCCTATTTCTACACCGGACCTCCAAATTCAATTCGATCGCTCCCCTATGTCACAAATCACCTCCTGGAACTAACCAAATCATCAGAATCCGATTCTGAGCACTCTAACTAAATAGTCAACTCTAGGTTGACTTTCGATATTCAAGCTTCCTTCAAAAAGGCTATATGCCTCATTTTAACCCAAATCACTCCTAACTCACCTGATAGACTATAACACTGATATAAAAGCATAAAACACATAGATGCAACTCAACGGCGTGGTAATTCCCATGACGCCGGGCCGGGTCATCACATTCTCCCCCACTTAAGCAAATGCTCGTCCTCGAGCGGGTCAAGAAATATACCTGAAGACTCAAACAAGTGAGGATAGCTGCTCCGCATCTCCCGCTCGATCTCCCAAGTGGCCTCCTCCACGGGTCGACCTCTCTACTGAACCTTAACTGATGCAATGTCCTTGGACCTCAATCTTCTTACGTGACGACGTAATATAGCTATAGGCTCCACATCATAGGTCAAGTCATCATCAAGCTGAATAGTGCTAAAGTCCAACACATGCGATGGGTCGCCAACATATTTTCGGAGGATGGATATGTGAAACACTGGATGAACTCCGGATAAACTGGGTGGCAAAGCAAGCATATACGCCACCTCTCCAATCTCCTAAGGATCTCAAAAGGGCCAATAAATCTCTGACTGAGCTTCCCTTTCTTCCCAAATCTTATGACGCCCTTCATCGGCGAAACCTTCAGTAAGACTTTCTCACCCACAGAATAAGACACATCTCGAACCTTCCGGTCCGCACAACTCTTCTGGCATGACTGAGCTGTGCGAAGTCTCTCCTGAATAACCTTCACCCTATCCAAAGCATCCTGGACTAACTCTATCCCCAACAACCGTACCTCGCCGGGCTCAAACCAACCAACTGGAGATCGACACCATCTCCCATATAAAGCATCATACGGTACCATATGAATAATGGATTGGTAGCTGTTGTTATAGGCAAACTCTGCAAGAGGAAAGTAATCAGCCCACGAACCACCAAAGTCAATAACACAAGCTCTCAACATATCCTCTAAGATCTAAATAGTACGCTCGGACTGCCCGTCCGTCTGACGATGGAATGCAGTACTCAACTCAACCTGGGAGCCCAACTCCCGCTGAAATGTCCTCCAAAACTGTGAAGTAAACTGCGTACCTCTGCCTGATATGATAGAAACTGGGACTCCATGCAATCTAACGTTCTCCCGAATGAATGTCTCAGCTAACCGCTCTGAGGAGTACGTAGTACACATAGGAATGAAATGAGGTGACTTGGTCGGCCTATCCACAATCACCCAAACAGAATCAAACTTCCTCGTTGTCCGAGGGAGTCCAGTAACAAAGTCCATAGTGATCCTTTCCCACTTCCACTCGGGAATATCAATGCGCTGAAATACGCCACCGGGCCTCTGATGCTCGTACTTAACCTGCTGATAGTTGAGGCACCGTGCTACATGTATGACAATGTACATCTTCATCTTTCTCCACCAATAGTGTTGTTTCAAGTTTTGGTACATTTTCGCGGCTCCTGGATGGATAGAATACCGCGAGCTATGGGCCTCCTCCGGAATCAACTCACGAAGGCCATCAACATTGGGCACACATATCCGGCCCTGCATCCTCAATACGCCGTCACTATCAATGGTGACATCCCTAGCATCATCATGCTGAACTCTGTCTCTAAGGACAGCCAAGTGTTGATCATCATACTAGCGCTCACGAATACGGTCATATAGAGAAGACCGAGATACAACATAAGCCAATACCCTGCTGGGCTCTGAAATGTCTACCCTCACTAGCCGATTGGCTAGCACCTGAACATCATAAGTAAATGATCTCTCCTCAGCTGGAATATATGCCAAGCTCCCCATACTGACCGCCTTCCGGCTCAAAGTATCGGCCACCACATTGGCCTTCACCGGATGATATAGAATAGTAATGTCATAATCCTTGAGTAACTCAAGCCATCTCCGCTGTCTCAAATTAAGATCTTTCTATTTGAACAAGTGTTGGAGACTACGGTGGTCAGTATACACCTCACAGGACATGCCGTACAAATAATGCCTCCAAATCTTCAAGGCATGAACTATAGCAGCTAGCTCCAAATCATGAACATGATAGTTCTTCTCATGTGGCTTCAACTGCCGAGAAGCATAAGCAATTATCTTACCTTCCTGCACCAATAGACAACCTATCCCCACTCTCGAGGCATAACAATATACATTATATGAACCTGAAGCTGATGGTAACACTAATACTGGAGCTGTGGTCAAAGCTGTCTTGAGCTTCTGAAAGCTCTCCTTGCACTCATCCGACCACACGAATGGTGCACCCTTCTGATTCAACTTAGTCAAAGAAGAAGCAATGGATGAAAATCCCTAAATAAACCGGCGATAATATCCCGTCAGGCCAAGAAATCTCCTGATCTCTGTAGCTGAGGACGGTCTAGGCCAACTCTGCACTGCCTCTATCTTCTTCGGATCAACCTGAATCCCATCACGAGACACCACATGTCCCAGCAATGCTACGGATTCGAGCCAAAACTCGCACTTGGAGAATTTAGCATACGGCTTCTCCTCCCTCAATCTCTGCAACACAATACTCAAATGATGAGCATGCTCCTCCCGACTATGGGAGTAGACTAGAATGTCATCAATGAATACAATCACAAATGAATCCAAATAGGGTCGAACACACTGTTCATCAAATGCATGAACGCTGTTGGGGCGTTGGTCAGCCCAAAAGACATCACCAGGAACTCATAGTAGCCATATCTGGTCCTGAATGCAGTCTTCATAATATCAAAGTCCCTGATCTTCAGCTTATGATAGCCTGATCGAAGATCAATCTTAGAAAACACTCTAGCACCTTGTAACTGATCAAACATATCATCAATGCGCGGTAGATGGTACTTGTTCTTCACTGTTACCTTGTTCAATTGTCTATAATCAATACACATCCGCATGGAACCATCTTTCTTCTTAACAAATAACACTGGTGCACCCTATGGGGACACACTAGGGCGAATGAAACCCTTATCCAAAAGCTCCTGAAGTTGTTCTTTCAATTCCTTCAACTCAGCTGGTGCCATCCGATAAGGAGAAATGGAAATAGGCTGGGTGCCCGGCACCAAGTCAATGCCAAAATCAATATCCCTGTCCGGCGTCATGTCTGGCAGGTCTGAAGGGAATATATCTGGGAAGTCCCTCACAACAGGTACAGAATCAATGCTAGGAGACTCAGCTCCCACATCTCTCACAAATGCTAAGTACGACAAACACCCCTTTTCAACCATTTTTCGAGCCTTTAAAAATGAAATAACACGGCTAGGGACAAAATCAGTCGAACCCGCCACTCAATACTCAATCTGAGAAATACCAAGAATAGCCAACGTAATTGTCTTAGCATGGTACGAAGACAACCGGTCCATACCCAATATCACATCAAAGTCCACCATCCCCAATAATAACAGATCCGCCTAGGTCTCCAAACCCCCAATAGAAATAACGCAGGATCTATGGACATGATCCACAACAAATCGTATCACTCACGGGGGTGGATACATGAACAGGTAAATCAAGACTACTACGAGTCGCACCCAAGTGATGTGCAAAGTAAGAGGACACGTAAGAATATGTGGACCCTGGATCAAATAGAATAGAGGCATCTCCGTGACAGACAGAAATGATACCTGTAATCACTACATCGGAGGCAACTGCATCACGCCTGTCAGGAAGTGCATAGAACCGTGCCTGGCCTCCACCGGATCGCTCATCGCCTCTGGGGCGACTACAGAAGACTGACCTCCACCTCTACTAGCCTGAGATGGTGCTAAAGAGGAGGGCTGATCCCTCTGCCGAGCCCTGTCCCTACGAAGTCGAGGGCACTGCCTCCTCATGTGGCCAAACTCACCACACTCATAACAACTACCTGGTGCTGGAGAAGGGGACTGAAGGGAACCCCTCGCCGCAGAAGAACCCTGGGCTGAAGAAGTAGGTGCTGCACTCTGGGTTGGGAGGTCACTAAGTGAAGACTGGCCCTGCTGGAATCCCTGTCGACCATGACCAGAAGAACCTCCGCTCTGCTCAGGGCGGCCTGAATAAGAAGGTCTAGATGAGCGACCTCTGCCCTGCTGGAAATGCCCTCTAGATGGAGCACCACTAAAGCTACCACAACTACGAGGCCTCTTGGCCTCTCGCTCCTCCCTCTCTCGGTGATGATCTGCCTTAATGGAGCATGCCATATCCACAACCTGCTCAAATAATGACGATAGAACTCTCTCTCCGGTCATAAGAATGCGGATGGAGTAGTTGAGGCCATCAATGAACCTCCTAATCCTCTCCCTATTAGTACGGATCATCCATGTGGCATGCCTAGCCAACTATGTGAATCTCAGCTCATACTGGGTCACTAACATATCGCCCTAAACCAACCACTCAAACTGGCGACGAAGCTCCTCACGACGGGACTTAGGTACATACTTCTCTAGGAAGAGAGTAGAAAACTGCTGCCAGATGAGAGGTGCTGCTCCTGCAGACCTACGCCTCTCAAACTCCTCCCACCAATCAAATGCGGGACTAGTAAGCTAAAACGTAGTGAATGAAACTCCACTGGACTTAAGAATACCAGTTGTACGTAGCATCCTCTACCACTTATCTAAGAAACCCTGGGCATCCTCACCCTCAGCGCCACTGAAATGGGCATGACAAGAAGCCAACCAATCCATACCTATTATAACATCAAATTATACCATATCTAACTCGATTAGGTATGCTACGGTGGATAGACCATGAACTATTATTATACAACCTTTATATACTCGCTTAGCTATTACCGAGTCCCCAACAAGTATAGACACTTCAAAAGGTTTAACCGATTCAGGTGTTGTTCTAAACTTACTAGCAACCAACAGAGTAACATATGATAATATGGAACCTGGGTCAATTAGTGTATATGCATCATATGAGAACACTAATAATATACTTGTGACAACATGATCATGTCATCCTACCAACACATAAATAAGGCTTTGAGGACTGCTCAAACTAGATGCTCCGCCTCTACCTCTACCACGACCCATTGGTGCTTGTGAACCTCGCCTTGGGGAGAATAATGATGATGACAAACCAGCTACAGATCCCACTGGCTGAGCTCATATCTCAAGCTGAATCAAGTACGCACGATAAGAATTCCAAGAAATGTGAAGTGTTTCCTAAAGGTTCGCGGCCTCCCGAGGATAAGTACAGGCGTCCCCGTACCGATCCACAAGACTCTACTAACCGGCTCAAGACTCATGAGGCCTAGTAAACCTAGGCTCTAATACCAACTTGTCACGACCCCAAACCCGATCGTGATGGCGCCCAGCACACTACTAGGCCAACCCGACCAATCAACAACATTCACGGAGCTAGGAGCTCACTTTATCCAATTTACACATAACAGAATTAAGCCAATAATGACAGAATACCAATATGAGGATCAAGTCCCAAATAGTAACAACTCCCCAAAGATCGAGGGGTCAAGAGTCAAGAGCCTCTACAGATAACATAAGTGCAATAGCGTTTTTACAAGATACTCAGTGCGGAAAGAAATAGCAACAGAATGAAAAGACAGATGGAATGGATGTCAGGTCCTGCGGACTCTGTAGCTACGTCGACTATCCCGCAGAAATCGCCTCTAAACAGCTACCGGATCAGGACTGCTGAGAGGTACCTGGATCTGCACACAAGATGCAGGGAGTAAAATGAGTACTGCCTGACTCAGTGGTAATGAACAGGGGTAAGACAGCGTAGATAAGAAATCACAATATAGCACTTTGCAAAGCTGTAATCAAATACCCTGTAGCAATTTCAATATCAACAGTTAATGTACCAACAAGTATCAGCAACACAGCATAACAGCTATCAGGTGTGTAGCTAAAATGCAATGCAATGCATAAAATGACCGCTACGGTGCGTAGCCCGATCCAATTTGGGTACCCGTGCTTACTGTGGGGGTTCAGACTCCGGAGGGGTTCCTACAGCCCAAGCACAATATCATGAATATACGCTGCGGCGCGCAGCCCGATCCACTACCAGTCAGCTAATATGCAAATGCAGCCTCGCAGGCTCAGAAGTAGTTTTGAAAACTCTTTTATAATTTTTTAGTTGAAAATAGTATGTTAAAGTTCCTGAGATTGGGAAAATCATGATAACAGTAACAACTACGGACTAGTAGTAAAACTAGCATGTAAATATCACAGAACAATGATAACGATCCTCGCAGGATCCCAATAACTGGCTCACAACCCATAAATGTACACAACCATCCGAGAAGGAGGTTCACCAGCTCAAGAGTAGCCAATATCACAATATAATACGCAACCATCCAAGAAGGAGGTTCACCGGCTCATAGCCAACATCATAATATAATATCAACAGGTCGGACTATGCCATAGTCCCCAAATCACAATCGACCCCGCACTCACTAGAGAGTACGTGTCTCACCGTTATACAGCATCACAAAGTGGTATACCGGGGTTTCGAACCCACTGGTCATCACCCCCACCCATTACGCACCTCAATACGGCTCGATGGCTAATCCGCGATGCCCTTGCCACGAGAATCAAGCTACACATGCGTAGAATCTGATCAAATATAGTAGAAACACATCAAATTAGGCCAATGGGATGATACCCAGTCAAAACAACTCAATTTACACCAAGAACTACAAAGTTGTCAAAACCTGACTTTCGGTACGCTGCTCAAAAAATTACGAAAGTCAGATATTCGGAACCCTCGCCTCAACACGAGTATAGGCATATAAAACTTACCAAATTCGGACTCCATTTGCCCATTTAAATCCTTGATTTTCTATAATTCAAGCCTAGAGTGAAAAACCTCTATTATACACCCCTAATTCCTCCATTTTCATGAGTAAATTACATAATTACTAATACAAGACCATAATTTGAGTCCATAGTTGATTACCTTAAGAATCTCCTTGAATTTCCCTTCAAAAGCCCAAATCGCCTCTTTAGTCCGAGCCCTAAATGTTTTAGAATGTTATGAAATTTCTAACTTCTGATATTATTAATCCTTCTGCGATTTCCGCTTCTGCGGACAAATTCCCGCTCATGTGAGCCCGTATCCGCGACCAACTGGTCGCTTCTGCGATTCCAGGCATAGCCGGCCTATCCCGCTTCTGCGAGCAAAGGACCACTTCCGCGCGTCCGCTTCCACGATTGAATAACCGCTCCTGCGAAATCTCCCGCTTCTGCGTACCAGTATCCGCTTCTGCGGACTCGCCTAGGCGATCGATCCTCCGCTCCTGTGGATCTACCTTATCCACCTCTAGACCGCTTCTGCGGCACACCGTTTGCACCAGCGACACCGCCTCAGTGGAACAAGACCCGCTTCTGCGAACCCAAGCGCTTCTGCGCTGCTCGATCCGCTCCTGCGGACTCGCCTCTGCGCCCTTATTTCCGCAGGGGCGAAAACAACAGAACTAGAACTATTTCAACCTACAATTTCCATGTTTCTCTCCCGTTTAACCACCCGAAAATATCCCGAGGCCCTCGGGTCCTCATCCAATCACACAAACACATCCTAATACCTTATTCGAACTTGCTCCGACCCTCAAAACACGTCTAACAACAAAAAAACCCACAATTCACATCGAATTTAAGCCTAAATTCTTTAAAACTTTCCGAATTACACATTCGATCAAAAACCCGACCAAACGACGTCCGAATGACCTGAAAATTTACAGATATATCAAAAATCACATGGCGAAGCTGCGGAAATTGTCGGAATTCCATTCCGACCCCCGGATCAAAATCTCACCCACCATTCGTATTTCTCCAAAATTCAACCTTAGCCAACTCAAGCTTATTTCTTCACCGGACCTCCAAATTCAATTCCGATTGCTCCCCTAAGTCACAAATCACCTCCCGGAACTAACCAAATCATCATAATCTGATTCCAAGCAATCTAACTAAATAGTCAACTCCAGGTTGACTTTCCATATTCAAGCTTCCTTTAAAAAAGGCTATATGCCTCATTTTCAACCCAAATAACTCCTAACTCACCCGATAGACTATAACACTGATATAAAAGCATAAAACACATAGATGCATGATAACGAGGTGGTAATTCCCATGCAACGGGCCGGGTCGTCACAGGCCCTTCGTAGACTAGAACTAACTTTCCACGTCCAATTGGAAATAAGTATTATCTAGTTGATGCAAGATATCCGCATATAAAGGGATATATGGCTCCATATAAAGGAGATAATATGAGATATCACCTAGCATAATTCTGTCGCAGTGCAACAAGACAATTGTTAGAACTAAGACACCGAATTAAAAAATTTAACTATTTGCATTCTTCTTGTATAAATATTGTAGAGCGCACATTTGGGGTTTGGAAAGCAAGATGGTCTATTTTGTGAGACATGACTTTCTATCACATTGATACTCAAAGAGACATTGTACTTACTACTATGGCCATTCATAACTATATTAGAAAGAAATGCAATATGGATGATGCATTCTAAACAGCTGAGAACGAGAGATATGTTTCATCGGTTGATCGTGACGTTGGTACATCTTTGAGAGCTAATAACAATGTAAATGCAAAAAATATGGAAGAGCGAAGTGATCTTGTTTGGATGGCTCTTCGCGATTTAATTGATAATGAAATTTGTGAAGCTTGTTACTTGTAGTTGTATGAATCTTTTAAAATACTAATATTTATTATTTTACATTCTAATTGAGAGACACTAATATTATCTTGTTATTATGTATGTGTTTGAGTCTTCTGTAGCATGATCTGATGACATCTCATCCTGGATAACTTTTTTGAATTTACAAATTATCAGTGCATTGATCACCAAGCTAAATGGATTCATAATCCCATAAATTTATTATCAGCTCAGGTTATCTTGACCCTTAAATAACAAGAATGATTCAGCCACTATGAAAGCTATAAGAAACATCCCACGAGAACCAGCTAGAACCATACTCAACGGTTATATTTATTTTTCCTTGCATGCACATCGGAAAAAATGAATTAACAGGCAGTCTTGGCTGAATAGAACCATTTTTACCCAGATTTTCAATTTCTTTCCTCTTTTGTGCGAACTAAAAATGAGCACTCAAAAATTATATTCGTAAAAACTATCTTAAGTAATAATTTAAATTGAAATTAAATTAAAATATAAACTTTTTTATTTACATTTATTATATAAATCAAATATATTGTAGTAATTAGCTCCTTTGTAGTGTTAACAGCTCTAAAGATATTTTTTTTCTTATCAATAAATAAAAATTCTTGCCATCACTTGTTTACCAAACACTTGAATAGTTTTTTTTAAGCTTCAACACTTTTATGCAAACAGGTAACTGCTTATTTATAAAACAAATTTTAGCACTTAAAATCTGCTTTTAAGTAGTTGTGCTTAAAAGTTACTTTTTTTTAGCTAATCCAAACGGGCTCTAAAAAACACTTAGAAAAACCATGCCCTTTAATAAACAACTTAAGCGAAAAATTGATCATCACACAAATTATCCTATTTTATGTGATATCGAAATATAAAACACCAAGTCTACCATGCAATAGAATTCTTATTATTGAATATTAAATTTGCTTTAATGCTACACACCGTGAAACACGTAAAACGTTCACTTTTTAAGATGTGGACGTCATGTGTCAGGTCAAAAAAAAATTCCATCACAAATTCTCACAAATCTTCTTTAAAAAATACTAGTGAGTGGGGATATTTGGTGGCCGCAAATCCACATTTAGAATTTTATGTTTGTGAGTTATGAATTATAGGTAATTTGCTTATTAGGTTTCAGATATATTATCCAAACATATTAAGTATTTTTTTAATATAAATATAAAATTTGAGATAAAACTATTAATCGTGTTGATACCGTAACTTCTATTAAGGCTGTATGGTGGGCCGGTCTTGGACCGGGCCCAGACCGGGATCACGGGCTTGATGGGCCTGGCGGGCCAGTCCTGGTGTGCCGGGCCTATATGGTCTTCAAGGCCCGTGGCGGGCCGATCCTTTCCTGGGAGCCCACGAGAACGGGACCGCAAAGACCGGGACCGGTCCTGGGCCGGTCCTAACGGTAAAATTTTTAAAAAAAAGGTCAAACGGTCAAATTTTCAAAATAGCCGTTGGGGCTGCCAATTTGATCGTTTTGCACTTGCAAAAATAGCCAAATAGCCCCCAAACTTTAATATAACCCTAAACTTGATATAATTACACTTTTTCTCAATTCTCAACTACAAATACCCCTCCCCCCCATTCTTTCATTTTTACTCACCAATTTATCAATCTATCTCAATCTCTCTCAATCTATATCCAATTTCTCTTATATAATTTCTTATATTATTATTGCAATTTTGTGAAAGTTTGTGAAGTTGGTGAATTGAAGTATTCAAGTCTTCAAGTCTTCAATGATTTTTAATTTTCAATTTTGAATAAGTTGTTCGGCGATTCGGTAAACTCGTTCCAACTCTTAATTTTTAAGAATATATTTTGTGTGCTTTAGTTTGCATAATTATAATTAATATGGCATTTTCTTTGAAAAAAATGTTTAGTTGTAAGGGTAAAGCTAAAATTGGTGAAAGTAGTCGTCAACCAACTACCCTTCCTTCCCCCCCCCCCGGGTTCCCCGACCTACTCCCGTTACCCGTCCTGGTGCTCCAATTATTTTTTATACTGATAATCCTTGTTTTCAATTTATGGATTCTGAATTTTGCCATAAATTTACACGAGATGATCAATTAGATGACGAAATTATGACTGCTCTTTATCTTAATTTAATTATTCATAGGCAACCGGATTTTGATGAAACCCAATAGAATTTTAATGAAACCCAGGATTTAGATGATACACATACTAGTCCGGCTAATAACCTGTAACGACCCGACCGGTCGTTTTAGAAAATTACGCCCCAATCCCTAATTTAACTACTCCCCTAAGTTCATTTCTGCTATTGTGGTTTACCGGGAGAGTCGGTTCTGAAATTTGGAACATTTTGGGACACTTAGTCCCTAATTGAGAGCTTAAAAGCTAGAAAATGGTCCGTAGCCGGAACGGTGTTAAGACGATCTCGGAACGGAAATCCGATGGTTCCATTAGCTCCGTTGGGTGATTTCGGGGTTGGGAGCGCGTTCGGAATGTATTTTGGAGGTCCGTAGCTCAATTAGGCTTGAAATGCCGAAGTTTGAAATTTTGGCGAATCCGAACGATAGGTGAGATTTTGATCCGGGGTCGGAATGGAATTCCGACAATTTCTGTAGCTTCGTTATGTGATTTTGGATATGTCCGCAAATTTTCAGGTCACTCGGACGTCATTTGGTCGGGTTTTAGATCGAATGTGTAATTTATAGAGTTTTAAGAAATTTAGGCTTGAATTCGATGTAAATTATGGGTTTTGATGTTCTTAGACGTGTTTTGAGGATTGGAACAAGTTCGAATAAGGTATTAGGATGTGTTGGTGTGTTTGGATAAGATCCGGGGGCCTCGGGGTGGTTTCGGATGGTTAAACGGGAGAAAATCATGGAAATTGCAGGTTTAGGAATTCTGCCTCTGTTGTTTTCGCCCTTGCGGGAAAATGGAACCGCAGAGGCGAGTCCGCTGAAGCGGAAATTGGAGCGCGGAAGCGGACTGGAGCGCAAGGGCGGTCCTTGTCCGCATGAGCGGCATCGCAGGTGCGAGGATGGGGACCGCAGAAGCGGTCAGGAGACGAGTTGGGGAATTTCGCAGAAGCGGACAAGCCTCCGCTTAGGCGAGTCCGCAGAAGCGGACTGCTGTTCGTAGGAGCGGAGAGTTCCGCAGGAGCGGACCTTTGTCCGCAGGAGCGGCCTCGCGGAAGCGGCTCTAGGCTCGCAGAAGTGGACTGGGCCAGCCAGGCCTGGGCTTCGCAGAAGCGACAAAATGTCGCGAAAGCGGATCCGCAGAAGCGGAAACTAGTCCGCAGAAGCGAAAATCGCAGAAGATTAATTGTATCAGAAGTTAGAAAATTTCAGAAAAACATTTCACATTGGGGTCTCGGCTTAAGAGGCAATTTGGGCAATTTTTGAGGGAGATTCAAGGGAAATCATCCAGGTAATCAACTATGGACTCATCTTATGATTAGTATTGGTAATATTATGCAATTATATCATGAAAATGGAGGAATTTGGGGTAATTTATGGAGGATTTAGCCCTAGGCTTGAACTTTAGAAAATCAAGGTTTTGAATGGGCAAATGGAGTCCGAATTTGGTAAATCTTATATGCTTAGACTCGTATTGAGATAAGGAACCCGAATATATAATTTTCGTGATTTTTCGATAAGCGTACCGAAAGTCGGGTTTTGACAACTTGTGGGTTTTGGTGTATTTTGAGTTATTTTGATTGGGTAATGCCCAATTGGCCCATCTTGATGTGATTCTATTGATTTTTATTAGATACTACACTTGTGGAGACCGACATTCGCGGAAAGAGGGCTATTTCTTAGCGGTTTTGTATCGGAATTGAGGTAAGTGGCTTGTCTAACTTTGTGTGGGGGACTTTCACCCCTAGGATATTATTGTGATACTTTAAATGCCTTGTACGCGAGGTGACGTGCGTGTACATGCGCTGGTTGTTGAACACATACTTTACTCAAAATGTTTAATGAGTGATATTCCTGTTTTTACTTGTTAAATTCGATATTCCTACCCGGTAGTAGTTAGAAAAGCATGATTAGATAGAATTTAACTGTCTAGTTGCTTAATTGACTTACATGGGTTTTTTTTTCTTGGTAATCGCTGGCCTTTACTTGTATTGTTATGGACTACGTGTTTGATTCTCGAGATCCTGAGATTTATTGAAATGTGGACTACGGGTTCGATTCCCGAGATCCTGAGATTTATTGAAATATGGACTACGGGTTTGATTCCCGAGATCCTGAGATTTATTGAAATATAAGCTACGGGTTCGATTCCCGAGATCATGAGATTTATTGAAATATGGACTACGGGTTTGATTCCCGAGATCCTGAGATTATTGAAATGTGGACTACGGGTTTGATTCCCGAGATCCTGACTTATTGGTAGGGACTGCGGGTTCGATTCCCGGAGATCCTGAGTTATTGAGATATTATTGATACATGGGCTGCGGGTTCGATTCCCGGAGACCCAGAGGTACTGAGAATGGGATTGTGGGTTCAATTCCCACAGGTCCTGGAATTGTTTTATTGAGTTGTTTATTGGTTGTTAGCTTAATTGTAGACAGTTGCAGTAATCATCTTATTGTTGTTATTTCGGAAATTATTATCTTTTAAACTGTTTATTTTTGTTATCATCATTATATTATTTTCTCTCAGTAGGGCCCTGACCTTCCTCATCACTACTCCATCGAGGTTAGGCTTGGCACTTACTGAGTATCGCCATGGTGTACTCATGCTACTCTTCCGCACACTTTTGTTGTGCGGATCCAGGTACATCAGGACATGCCCATACTAGGTAATTCAGCAGTACATTTGGAGACCTCGAGGTATGATCTGCTACGTCCGCAGATCCGGAGGCTTTCATTCTATTCTAGTAGTACTAGTTGACATTTTTCTTCATTTCGTTGTTAGATACTCTTTACACATAGAGCCACAGTTGTATTTCCTCTTTTAGTCTGTGTTACCGTGGGGTTCCGGATCTTGGTAGTGTTTTATTCATTGTGTGATGGATGTATGTGCCAAGCGGCACGGATTACATATCTTTTATGCTATTTTTCCGCTGTTTCTTATTTAAGCATTTATAACTTGTATATTCCGCAACGTGTTAGGCTTACCTAGTCGTGGGGACTGGGTGCCATCACGACATGTTCACAATTGGTGAACTAGGGTCGTGACAAGTTGGTATCAGAGCTCTAGGTTCATAGGAGTCACGGGACACAGACCGGTTACTTAGAGTCTCGCTGATCGATACGGAGACGTCTGTATTTATCTACGAGGGGCTATGTAACTGTTTAGGAAACTCTTCATTTCTTGTTGATTCCTTGTCGTGCGACATTTTTGACATCAAAAATCTAAACTACTGCTTTCTATTCTCTCACAAATGGTGAGGACACGATCTACTCGCGATGATCAGGTACCCGCGCCCCCTGTTGCCGCCGTCGGAGGCCGGGGCCGAGGTAGAGGACGAGGACGCGCCTGAGGTGCAGCCACAGCACCCGCGCGTGCTGCTGCTGAGGTGCCACAGGTAGACCAGGTTGGAGCAGGCACCTGGTACACCGACTACAGCTGCTACTACTCCAGCACTACAGGAGACCCTGGCTCAGTTCATGAGTATGTATACCACTTTAGCTGAGGCAGGACTGCTTCCTCTCGTCGCAGCTACATCTCAGGCCGGGGGAGGGGCCCAGACTCCCGCAGTCGTTACACCGGAGCAGCGTGTGCCAGTGGGACAGGTTCCAGATGTTTTGGTTATGCCTCCTGCCGCCCCAGCACAGCCCGGAGGTGGACCAGCTGCCTCTGAGGACGAGCAGCGTAGATTGGAGAGGTTCAAGAAATATGACCCTCCAGTGTTTAGTGGTTTGGCTTGAGATGATGCATTGGGTTTTCTAGAGGAGTGTCATCGTATTCTTCGTACTATGGGGATTGTGGAGACCGGCGGGGTTTCCTTCACTGCTTTTCAGTTTCGTGGGGCCGCTTATGATTGGTGGCGCACGTATGAGTTGGATAGTCCGGAGAAGTCTGCTTCATTGACCTGGACGCAGTTTTCAGATCTGTTTTTGAGGGAGTTTGTTCCTCAGAGACTTAGGGATTCTTGGCGCTCGGAGTTTGAGCGGTTGCGACAGGGCTCCATGTCAGTATCGGAGTATGCTATCGGTTTCACCCGTCTAGCCAGGCATGCACCGGCTTTGGTAGCCACGGTTCGGGAGAGAGTGCGGAGATTTATTGAGGGCCTTGTTCCGCCTATCCGATCCAGCATGGCCAGAGAGCTTGAGACAGATATATCTTATCAGCAGGCGGTTAGCATTGCCAAGAGGATCGAGAGTATGCTCCCTAGAGAGCGGAGAGAGAGAGAGAGGCCAAGAGGTCTCGTGAGTCGCGCCATTTCTCTGGTGCCCGCACTTCATCAGCCGGTCGTTTTGGCAGGGGTTATTCCGGCCGACCAGTTCATTCAGCATTGCCCGCAGCCGGTAGCACTCCAGGTCTTCCAGCACCTCAGGAGCCTTATTATGCTCCCCCAGTATCAGTGCTCAGCCTCTTCAGAGTGTTCGTAGGGGCCATTAAGGTCGTTAATGTCAGCAGTCCCAGCAGCCAAAGTGTTGTTACGGTTGTGGTGACCCATGTCATCTTGTCAGGTTTTTCCCTCGAGTAGCGGGAAACACTCAGCAGCGGGATCCTCGCCCCATGATTCAAGCCCCAGCTGACCCACAGCCTGCCCGGCCATCCATGGGCGGGGGTAGGGATCGTAGAGGTGGAGGTCGAGACCGTAGAGGTAGAGACCATCCCGCCAGAGGTAGAGGTCAGTCGGTGGATGACCGTCCCAGGTTAGTCACATGGAGGCATCGGTTCTATTCGACCCTGGTTCCACTTTTTCATATGTGTCTTCTTACTTTGCTTCTCATCCGGGTGTGCCTCGGGATTCTTTGAGTGCCCCCATTTATGTTTCCACTCCGGTGGGTGATTCTTTGGCTGTGGACCGCGTATATCGGTCGTGTTTGATTACCATTTGTGATTTTGAGACCAGAGCGGATCTATTATTGCTCGGGATGGTCGATTTTGATATTATTCTGGGCATGGACTGGTTGTCGCCCCATTATGCTATTCTTGATTGTCACGCCAAGACCGTGACGCGGGCTATGCCAGGCATTCCACGTATTGAGTGGAGTGGTACTCTAGATCCCACCCCTAGCCGTGTTATTTCTTTTCTCAGAGCTCAGCGTATGGTTGAGAAGGGGTGTGCTGCTTATCTAGCCTATGTGTGGGACGTCAGTATTGACACTCCCTCTATTGATTCTGTTCATGTGGTACGTGACGTTGCTGATGTATTTCCAGCTGATCTTCCGGGCATGCCGCCCGACAGAGATATTGACTTTGTTATTGACTTGTTGCCGGGCACTCAGCCCATTTCTATTCCACCGTACCGTATGGCTCCTCCTGAGCTGAAGGAGTTGAAGGATCAGTTACAGGAGTTATTGGGCAAGGGGTTTATTCGACCCAGTGTCTCGCCTTGGGGTGCTCCTGTATTGTTTGTGAAGAAAAAGGACGGTTCTATGCGTATGTGTATTGACTATCGTCAGCTGAATAAGGTTACAGTGAAGAACCGGTATCCTTTGCCCCGTATTGATGATTTATTTGACCGGTTACAGGGCGCACAGGTGTTTTCTAAGATTGATTTGCGCTCTGGGTATCACCAGCTGAAGATTCGGGAGCCAGATATCCCGAAGACTGCCTTCAGGACCCGGTATGGTCACTATGAGTTCCTAGTGATGTCTTTTGGGTTGACTAATGCCCCAGCAGCCTTTATGCATTTGATGCACAGTGTGTTCAGGCCTTATCTGGACTAATTCGTGATTGTTTTCATTGATGATATTCTAGTATATTCCCGGAGCCGGGAAGAGCACGAGCAGCATTTGAGGATAGTGCTTCAGATTCTGAGGGAGAAGCAGCTTTATGCCAAGTTCTCTAAATGTGAATTTTGGTTGAGTTCGGTGGCATTTTTGGGCCACGTGGTGTCGAGTGATGGTATTCGAGTAGATCCGAGGAAGGTGGAGGCCGTGCAGAGTTGGCCTAGACCCTCCTCCGCTACTGAGATTCGCAGTTTCCTTGGTTTGGCGGGCTATTACCGTCGTTTCGTAGAGGGTTCTCTTCGATTGCAGCACCTATGACTAGATTGACCCAAAAGGGTGCCCCTTTTCAGCGGACAGACGAGTGTGAGGCGAGCTTTCAGAAGCTCAAGACAGCTTTGACTTCGGCCCCTATATTGATGTTGCCTACAGGTTCGGGGTCCTATACTGTATATTATGATGCCTCACGAGTTGGACTCGGTGCGGTATTGATGCAGGACGGTAGGGTGATTGCCTACGCGTCGAGACAGCTGAAGGTGCATGAGAAGAATTACCCTGTTCATGATTTGGAGCTAGTTGCCATTGTTCACGCCTTGAAAATTTGGCGTCATTATTTATATGGGGTTCCTTGTGAGATCTACACCGATCACCGGAGCTTGCAGCACTTGCTTAAGCAGAAGGACCTGAATATGCATCAGAGGAGATGGTTGGAGCTACTGAAGGACTATGATATTACTATTCTCTATCATCCGGGCAAGGCTAATGTGGTTGCCTATGCCTTGAGTCGTCGGGCAGAGAGTTTGGGGAGTTTGGCGTATCTACCAGCTTCGGAGAGGCCTATGGCGATGGATGTTCAGGCTTTAGCCAGACAGTTTGTTAGATTGGATCTTTCGGAGCCCAGCCGGGTTCTGGCTTGTGTGATTTCTCGGTCTTCTCTATCTGACCGCATCAGGGAGCGTCAGTTCGACGACCCTCATTTGCTTGTCCTCCAAGATAGAATTCGGCGTGGTGATGCTCGAGATGTTACCATCGGAGATGATGGAGTTATGAGGATGCAGGGGCGCATCTGTGTGCCCAATGTAGATGATCTTCGAGAGCTGATTCTAGCAGAGACCCATAGCTCGCGGTATTCCATCCATCCGGGAGTCGCGAAGATGTATCAGGACTTGAAACAGCATTACTGGTGGAGGCGGATGAAGAGGGATATAGTTGATTATGTTTCCGGATGCCTCAACTGCCAGCAGGTGAAGTATGAGCATCAGCGTCCGGGTGGATTGATGCAGCAGATTGAGATTCCCGAGTGGAAATGGGAGCGCATTACCATGGACTTTGTATCCGGACTTCCACGGACGGTTAGGAAGTTTGATTCCATTTGGGTCATTGTGGATCGGCTGACTAAGTCCTCCTATTTTATACTGGTGAGTACTGCTTATTCATCGGAACGACTGGCGGAGATCTATATCAGGGAGATAGTTCGGCTGCATGGTATTCCAGTTTCCATCATTTCGGATAGAGGCACTCGGTTCACTTCACGGTTCTGGAGAGCCGTACAGCAGGAGTTAGGTACTCGGGTAGAGCTGAGCACAGCCTTTCACCCCCAGACTGATGGGCAGTCCGAACGCACTATTCAGATTTTGGAGGATATGCTCCGTGCGTGCGTGATTGAGTTTGGAGGTTCATGGGATCACTTCTTGCCACTGGCGGAGTTTGCTTATAACAACAGCTACCAGTCTAGTATTCAGATGGCACCGTACGAGGCCCTATATGGTAGGAGGTGCGGGTCTCCCGTGGGTTGGTTTGAGCCGGGCGAGGCCAGGTTGCTAGGTACTGATATGGTTCAGGAGGCTATGGACAAGGTCAAGGTGATTCAGGAGAGACTTCGTGCAGCCCAGTCTAGACAGAAGAGTTATGTGGACAAGAAGGTTCGCGATGTGGCTTTTATGGTTGGTGAGCGAGTTCTGCTTCGAGTATCGCCCATGAAGGGCGTTATGAGGTTTGGGAAGAAAGGAAAGCTGAGTCCTAGATTTATTGGCCCTTTTGAGATTTTGAGGCGTGTTGGGGAGGTTGCTTATGAGTTGGCCTTACCTCCCGGCCTAGCCGGAGTTCACCCCGTATTTCATGTCTCCATGCTCCGGAGATACCATGGTGACCCGTCGCATGTGTTGGATTTCACATCTGTTCAGCTAGACAAGGATCTGTCTTATGTTGAGGAGCCAGTAGCCATTCTAGACAGGCAAGTCAGAAAGCTAAGGTCAAAGAACATCGCTTCGGTAGAGGTTCAGTGACGGGGCCAGTCGGTCGAGGAGGCGACATGGGAGACTGAGCGGGATATGCGCAGCCAGTACCCTCATTTTTTCACTACTCCGGGTATGTTTTCTATGCTCGTTCGAGGACGAACGAATCTTTTAAGGGTGGGAAGATGTAACGACCCGACCGGTCATTTTAGAAAATTACGCCCCAATCCATAATTTAACTACTCCCCTAAGTTCATTTCTGCTATTGTGGTTTGCCGGGCGAGTCGGTTCTGAAATTTGGAACATTTTGGGACACTTAGTCCCTGAATGGGAGCTTTAAAGCTAGAAAATGGTCCGTAGCCGGAACAGTGTTAAGACGATCTCGGAACGGAAATTCGATGGTTCCATTAGCTCCGTTGGGTGATTTCGGGGTTGGGAGCGCGTTCGGAATGTATTTTGGAGGTCCGTAGCTCAATTAGGCTTGAAATGCCGAAGTTTGAAATTTTGGCGAATCCGAACGATAGGTGAGATTTTGATCCGGGGTCGGAATGGAATTCCGACAATTTCTGTAGCTTCGTTATGTGATTTTGGATATGTCCGCAAATTTTCAGGTCATTCGGAAGTCGTTTGGTCGGGTTTTAGATCGAATGTGTAATTGAGAGAGTTTTAAGAAATTTAGGCTTGAATTCGATGTGAATTATGGGTTTTGATGTTGTTAGACGTGTTTTGAGGATTGGAACAAGTTCGAATAAGGTATTAGGATGTGTTGGTGTGTTTGGATAAGATCCCGGGGGCCTCGGGGTGGTTTCGGATGGTTAAACGGGAGAAAATCATGGAAATTGCAGGTTTAGGAATTCTGCCTCTGTTGTTTTCGCCCTTGCGGAAATGGAACTGCAGAGGCGAGTCCGCTGAAGCGGAAATTGGAGCGCGGAAGCGGATTGGAGCGTAGGGGCGGTCCTTGTCCGCATGAGCGGCATCTCAGGTGCGAGGATGGGGACCGCAGAAGCGGTCAGGAGACGAGTTGGGGAAATTCGCAGAAGCGGACAAGCCTCCGCTTAGGCGAGTCCGCAGAAGCGGACTGCTGTTCGTAGGAGCGGAGAGTTCCGCAGGAGCGGACCTTTGTCCGCAGGAAGCGGCCTCGCGGAAGCGGCTTCAGGCTCGCAAAAGCGGAATGGGCCAGCCAGGCCTGGGCTTCGCAGAAGCGACAAAATGTCGCGGAAGCAGATCCGCATAAGCGGAAACTGGTCCGCAGAAGGTTAATTGTATAGGAAGTTAGAAAATTTCAGAAAAACATTTCACATTGGGGTCTCGGCTTAAGAGGCGATTTGGGCAATTTTTGAGGGAGATTCAAGGAAAATCATCAGGTAATCAACTATGGACTCATCTTATGATTAGTATTGGTAATATTATGCAATTATATCATGAAAATGGAGGAATTTGGGGTAATTTATGGAGGATTTAGCCCTAGGCTTGAACTTTAGAAAATCAAGGTTTTGAATGGGCAAATGGAGTCCGAATTTGGTAAATCTTATATGCTTAGACTCGTATTGAGATAAGGAACCCGAATATATAATTTTCGTGATTTTTCGATAAGCGTACCGAAAGTCGGGGTTTTGACAACTTGTGGGTTTTGGTGTATTTTGAGTTATTTTGATTGGGTAATGCCCAATTGGCCCATCTTGATGTGATTCTATTGATTTTTATCAGATACTACACTTGTGGAGACCGACATTCGCGGCAAGAGGGCTATTTCTTAGCGGTTTTGTACCGGAATTGAGGTAAGTGGCTTGTCTAACTTTGTGTGGGGGACTTTCACCCCTAGGATATTATTGTGATACTTTAAATGCCTTGTACGCGAGGTGACGGGCGTGTACATGCGGCTGGTTGTTGAACACATACTTTACTCAAAATGTTCAATGAGTGATATTCCTGTTTTTAGTTGTTAAATTCGATATTCCTACCCGGTAGTAGTTAGAAAAGCATGATTAGATAGAATTTAACTGTCTAGTTGCTTAATTGACTTACTTGGGTTTTCTTGCTTGGTAATCGCTGGCGCTGTTCATCGGCGAAGTTATCGTTAAGTATATTATACTTCTCTCTGTGTATTCCTTTACTTGTTGTGGTTGTGGACTACGGGTTCGATTCTCGAGATCCTGAGATTATTGAAATGTGGACTACGGGTTCGATTCCCGAGATCCTGAGATTTTTGAAATGTGGACTACGGGTTCGATTCCCGAGATCCTGAGATTATTGAAATGTGGACTACGAGTTCGATTCCCAAGATCCTGAGATTATGGTAGGGACTGCGGGTTCGATTCCCGGAGATCCAGAGTTATTGAGATAATATTGAGACATAGGCTGCGGGTTCGATTCCCGGAGACCCAGAGGTACTGAGAATGGGACTGTGGGTTCAATTCCCACAGGTCCTGGAATTGTTTTATTGAGTTGTTTATTTGTTGTTAGCTTAATTGTAGACAATTGCAGTAATCATCTTATTGTTGTTATTTCGGAAATTATTATCATTTAAACTGTTTATTTTTGTTATCATCATTATATTATTGTTTCTCAGTAGGGCCCTGACCTTCCTCGTCACTACTCCATCGAGGTTAGGCTTGGCACTTACTGAGTACCGCTGTGGTGTACTCATGCTACTCTTCTGCACACTTTTGTTGTGCAGATCCAGGTACATCAGAGCAGGCTCATGCTAGGTGATTTCCGCAGCTTTCTGGAGACCTCGAGGTATGATCTGCTACGTCCGCAGATCCGGAGGCTTTCCTTCTATTCTAGTAGTACTAGTTGATATTTTTCTTCATTTCGTTGTTAGATACTCTTTACACATAGAGCCACAATTGTATTTCCTCTTTTAGTCTGTGTTACCATGGGGTTCCGGATCTTGGTAGTGTTTTATTCATTGTGTGATGGATGTATGTGCCAAGCGGCACGGTTACATATCTTTTATGCTATTTTTCCGCTTGTTTCTTATTTAAGCATTTATAACTTGTATATTCCGCAACGTGTTAGGCTTACCTAGTCGTGGGGACTGGGTGCCATCACGACATGTTCACAATTGGTGAACTAGGGTCGTGACATAACCCAACTGATGCACCACATGACCCACCTGTAGAAATACCTACTTTTAGTAGACAACCTTCTAAACGCCAAGAAATGTCATTAGTTTGGAAATTTTTACTCAAATAAGAGAACAAAATAAGGCTTAGTGTAATAATTGTAAAAAATTATTGGTGCATAAATTTACTGGAGACTGTAGTGGCACGGTTGTTTGACTAGGCACATACTAACACACCCTAGTGAAACAGTTAAATATTTCAAACTGAAAGCGCAACTAGAGGGGACAAGTGTAGATAATGCGGGTAACCCTAGTACAGGTTCAAATCTAGTTCAACCTGGAATTAACACTGTCACCGAAGGTATTTTATATTATAATCCAAATAAAGATAGGGAAGAATTATTAAAGATGGTTACCGTTATGTTCTTACCATATACTTTTCCTTCTAATCCTAATTTTGTGCATTATATTAGAAAAGTTTTTAATCCTACTTATAAAGGTTGGCCTCATGAAACAGTTAAGGCCGCTATTTATAAATATAAACACGAATATGAACAATATATGCGGAATTAATTTAGTCATATAAGTAATCGAATTTCTATTACTACTGATATTGGTAGAAGTAATAATGATTGTGATTACCTAACTGTTACTAGTCACTGGATAGATGAGGAGTGGATAATGCAAAAACACATTCTTGCGTATAGAATAATTAATTCACGTCACACAAGTAAGTTTATCGCTAACACTGTTGGAGATATTTGTAGATATTTTTGCATTAGTGATAAAATAATTTCAATTTCTATGGATAATGCTTCTAGCAACACTAGTGCAGTAGGCATTCTTAAAACAACATTAAATCCTGCATTTAGTAATATATTTCATATTAGATGTATTTTTCATATTTATCATTTAATTGTCGGAGATGGTATGCGAATTTTAAATTTAGAAATTGAAAAGGTTAGAATAGATCTTAATTGGCTTTTTTATTCTAACCGTTGAACTAGACTTAGGGAGTATTTTAAAAAAAGTGATGAATATGGCCTTAGAGAAAGAAAGGTTCCTAAACCTTGCCCCACTAGATCGAATTATATATACGGAAATATAGTAAGTTCTTACGAATATAGGAACCCACTTAATGCAGCGTTCAATGCTCGGATTGGGGTGTGGATGATGATGAAATGCTTACAACCCAAGATTGGACAAATGTTAAAATTCTCATAGATCTTTTAGAACATTTTCAAGATGCTTCAAATATATTTTCCGGACAATATTATCTAACTATTTCAAACTATTTAGTTTATATTACAGCCTTATGTGAATTATTTATGGATTTTTTGGAGGGTGGGGAAATTTATCAACTTGCTATAAATGCAATGAAAGAAAAGTTTAAAAAACATTTTTTCCCTATCCCCCCTATTTATGGTGTAGCTGGAATGTTAAACCCTACAATGAAATTAGGAGGTCCTCATTTTTGGTATACAAATATTTATAGGGCTTTAGATCTTTCAGTAGAGGAACGTGCTACACTTGCAGATGCAAAAACATCAATTAAAATTAATACTCAAACAATATATAATGCATACCAACTTTCCTTAGAACATGCTAGGCCAAATGTTCAAACTCATACTTCGTCTACTTCACAGTCGTCTAAAAGAGCTGCGGGTTTGAAGGCACTTAAATCTTGTACGGAATTTAGGGGTTCTCAAGGTGATAATTATGATGAAACTTCCCATCTAAATGAGCTTCAAGTTTATTTGTCGCATGGACTTGAGAAGGCGAATCCAGACAGGAGTTTTGAGCTTTTGGAATGGTGGAAGTTAAGGGAAAAACATTTTCCTGTTCTTGCAAGGATGGCTCGCGATATCTTATCAATTCAACCTTCAACTGTTGCATAAGAGAGCGCCTTTAGTCAAGAAAGACTTCAAATAGGTGATCATAGAGCATCTATGAGGGAGAGCTTGGAGAAATCAGTGCTATTCAGAGATTGGATCCGCTCGGAAAGAAGAAACTTTGGACTTGCGGAATCACAACCGGGAGTGGACGAAGCTTACGAAGAAATGATAGCTGAACTTGCAGAGGATGCTTCTTCGTCGGGAAGTGGTGATGAACAAGCTTCTTTTCCACCACCACCAACGGAACCTCCTCCAATCCTTGAAGGATTTATGAGATTTGTTAGAGATACAACGTAGATTTTATTGTACCTTGTACTTTGGCACATCTTCTTTAGTTTTTTTTTCCTTTTAATGGTTGTATTAGTACCTTGTTGTGATCATTCCATTGGGGGGAAGAAGACTAATAAAGATATGTCATTTTTGGTAATAAAAATTATTACACATTTCTTTGATTCTTTGAATATTTCTTTGCAATATATATATATATACATAATATATATACTTAACATATATACATAATATATATACTTAACGTATATACATAATATATATACTTAACATATATACATGTATATTAACATATAATATATATACTTAACACACACACACACACACATACATATATATATGTATATATGTTAGGGCCCCACACAAAACGGCCATATACACTATATATACTACAAAACAAAAAATTATAAAATTAGGGCCCCACCCCAAACGGCCATATTTTTAAAATAACTTTTTCTAACACTATAAATACTCCCTTCCTCTTCTTCATTTCAATTATTCAATACTCAAAACTCATTTCACAAACTAAATTTTTCTCAATCTCTCCCTTTCAACTTTTCAAGACTTAAAGTCTCAATTTTCAAGTAAAATCATGCCTATTCCGGAAAGAGTGCGCTTGTTTGTTATGCAACATTATGATGTGCTAGAAGAAAATGGATGAACACTTAGTATTAAAGTGCAAGAACAGTGGTCAAGTTTTAAATTTTCGTACAGGTTCAGGCACAGGCAGTTTAAGGAGGCATATCAAGCATTATGTTGAGGGTATTCCAGCCTCGGGCTTTTGTTTTTGTACTTTATTTTCTTGAAGGTGTTATGCTTCATGGTGTACTTCATTATTAATTTATTAAGCATGCGAATTTAGTTTTATAATTATATCATTATTTTACATTTTCATCAAACATTTTATTGATTATATTTCTATATTATACATACTACATGTATTTATACAAGAAATTCTATTAAACAAAAAAACAAAAACAAATATTTTTATTAAAAATCCCACTAGGCCCACGAAGCCCGCTAAGCCCAGCCTACTAGGCCCAGGACCACAGTGGGCTTAGGACCGTCACGGGCCGGTTTTAACCTCTAGGATCGTCAGGCCCGGGACCGCGACAGTGCAAGCCTGCCAGGCCCAAGCCCACGAAGACAGGCCCGCCAGGCACATTTAGGCCCGGGCCCAGGACAAAATATAGCATTAACTTCTATTGTGACTTCCCTCATGTATAGGGGTGTGATGTGTGCCAAATATGAACACTTAAGTGACGACTTCAAGTCAACAAGGAATTGTTCACAATGTTTCACATGCTTTTCAACGTGGTAACAAAATATGTTATATGTATTGTGTGAATGGTGGTAATTTCTAAAGGAATATGTATTCCAATTCTAAACTCCCTTTTTAAAGGATAATGCATTTTATGATTTTTTCTTTTGTTCGGCTCAAGAGTTAATCGTTACTTCATAAGCTTAAAACAATCAAAGGATAGAAGGCAGTAAATCGTAACCAAATATAATGTACCTAGATGTGAGATCAACATAGTTGTACCTTATCGCAGTTAAGAAAGATAGAGAGAATGAGAGAGTTGTATCATTAGATAATAGCACATGACCCGTTACAATCAGGGAAGCCCCCTTTATATAGAAAAGGGGCCTCCTTATTAATATAATAATAACAATAATAAACCGTGGACGTCCTCTTAATGGGGACGCCCAAGTGTGGGCGACGTCGTTCACGTCCTTACGCTCGAATTATATCCTCGTTATAAGGGGCGTACGAGAGGAGTCCTACCCTATCGTTGTGAGTGTGGGAAGGGCCGTATTTGGCCCCATACAGTTAGTCCCTCCGCTTGTTTGAGGCGTATCCGGCATACGTCTTCAATGGGCAGAAATATCGATCCGTTATGGCATTGTTGATCCGTTGACACGTGGTCAACATTTTAAACTGACGTCATAGCCGACATACGTCATGATTATATCTGCTCCCGAGATGGTTTAGAGGGTGATTTGATGTTTTGATTTTCCGCCCCTTTTTCGACACATGCCTCTTCGATTTCTGTGTACTTGAGCCGTATAAATAGAGGGAAGGTTCAATTTCCGCTATCTTTCGAACTTCTCAGACTTTCACTCCTTATTTTCATCTTCTCTGAAAGAAATCAATATCTCTGCTCTAAACCTTTAAGTTCTTTTTTAAGTCAGTTTCTTTAGTCGTCGAAACCCTATTCCTAGATAAATACTCACTATGACAAAATGTGGCCAAAAAAATAGGAGGGACCGAGATAAAGCTTCTTCTAGGGTTCCACCATCTGCGAATGGTAGGGAAAAGGCCCAAAGACCCCTTGTCCCTCTCAATGTGGACAACGTTCTTCTCAGAGAGCTTCATGCTCGAAGGGATTTTCCAACAAGATGCCCGACTCCCCCGTGGGATCGCTCCGAGCTTCTGCGATCATATTAGGACGGCCTGCGGGAGGCATGCCAAATCCCTGACTCGGTGGTCATAGAGACGGCCGAGGCCAACTTCATTAACGTGCACCGATGAGGGTTTTGTGCTTTTTATGAGTTCCTATTCCTGATCGGGTCGGTTTACCCTTTCGCGAATGAGCTTTGCCATTTTTATAACATATGTCTGACTCAGCTTACTCTATATACTTGGAAAGTGTGTCGCATTCTGACAACTTACGCGACTCGGGCCAGACTTGACATCACGGTCCATCATCTATTGCAGTTATTAGCCCCGGCATTATGAGGGGCTCTATGCTGCAGTTAAAGAGTCGTGGTACAAAGGGCCTGGTTGTCAGGGTGGACGATAAGCCTAATCATCGCTTCTGGATCAAATTTTACTATATCAGGACATTGGACCTAGTGTAAACCCCTGAGGGATTCCCGGAGATATGGAATCCAGAACGTGAGTGCTTTTACCTTCATTTAGTATTTTCGCAACTTTGATCGTTTAGTCTTTATAACTCCTCTTTTTGCTCTTTTTTTTTGTAGTGAGGGCTTCTCTACCCCGACCTGTTGCAGACATAAGGTCATGTGTGGAAAGAGTGATTCCTTTTGTGGAGGAATGTCGTAAGTGGTCAGCGTTCCTCAATCGATACGGCCCGTCAGGTATTGTGTCGACCAAAATTCGGAGATTTTGTTTTAAGTGTTGTTGCTTGAACTATTTTATTTTGGCAGGTCAGGGCATTCCTAGGAGGAGGAGAAGGCAAAATATTGCAGCCCCCTCGGTGGCGAGGACCGATTCTAGGGACGAGTACGTGCCCAGAGAGCCTTCAAGCGAGGGCATCCCTGAAGCCGCCCATCCTGAGGTCGTGACGGTGGCTGAGTCCACGAGTCAAGAGAACCATTTGCCTCCATCTCCTCATCCTGAAGAGGAGACTTCTGAAGGCGAGAAGCCACCGGAACAGAAGAGGCGTCGATTTTTTTACAGAGTAAGAGAGGGTGAATAAGCCCTATCCAGAGTGGAGGTCTGTCTTAATGGCTGACACCATTCGCTCGGGGAGGTCGGCTCGAGGGAGGTACTTGAAATCACCGTTGCACGTGTTGCATAGGATGGCATGTCGGCTTATACCAAAGCTGTCATGACCCAAATCCGGTCGTGATGGCGCCCAACAATCAAGCTAGGCCAGCTAGACCAACAATTTAATTATAACACAATACCAGTCCCCAAATGGACAACCCAAGAAGAATATATGAGTTTAAGAACTCCAATAATAATAATACTGAACAAAAGTACTGACACTCCCAAAGATCCGGAGTCTCAAGTCTAGAGCCTCTAACAAAACCCAACAGGAAATAGAGAGTACGATATAGAAGTACTCAAGTCCGAATACAAAATATACAATAACAACTGGAATGAGAGGAGAAGCTAGGTTCTGCGAACGTAGGCAGCTACCTCAGCAACTCGGTGTGACAATGTAAATGCCGGAGATGTCCGTCTACTGCTCCTGTGTACCTGAGTCTGCACACAAAAGGTGCAGGGAGTAGGGGTGAGTACTAAGTACTCAGTGAGTAACAAATATATATATGTAGCTGACAGTAAGAAATCCACAAAATACCACAATATGAAGCTACACTACAGTCCGATTCTCCTACGAACTAGCAACAACAATACAATACAGCTACCACAGAGTAATTCAACAAATACGGATGCAATGCAATGCACATAACCGCTACGGCGTGTAGCCCGATCCAATTTAACGTCGACGGCGCTCACCGGGGGTGTGTACAGACTCCGGAGGGGCTCCTACAGCCCAAGCGCAATACTGCTGCGGCGTGCAGCCCGACCCTCATATCAACCACTGCGGCGTGCAGCCCGATCCCATGCTCAGTCCACAATAAGCAAATAAGTCACAAAACCATTTATTATCCTTAATTCCAGTTCTCAATTCATAATTTATGAAAAATACTTTTATCTTTATTAGATTTGTAAAAGCCGGTGACTTAGCATTTCAAAAGTGTGATTTCAATTTCCAGGACTGAGGTCAAGTGATTTAAGCAATTTTAGCTATCACATAAATATTGTCCTCTAAGGACGCTACGGATCGGCACAAGGCCCCAAACAAGGCTTACAGCCCACAAATATAGCAAATACAGTGTATTTCCAACACTAACAACATATTATTCATTTCCGGGATGGACCAAGTCTCAATCCCTAATCACAATCAATCCCGCACCTGCCACGGTGTGCGAGCCACGCCCTATTAGCGTCACAATGTGCTAAGCCGGGGTTTCGAACCCTCGGGCTACAATATACACAAACTACTCACCTCTAGCCGGTCGTAGACTCGTTCGCGATGCCTTTTCCTTTGAATTTCGCTCCCTCGTGCGTAGAATCTAGTCAAACCATAATAATTATATCAAATACGGGTCAAAGAATCATAACCCACTTCAATTTATATGAAATTCTCATAATTACACTAAGTTGGTAAAACCCGACCCCGGGCCCCACTGCTCGTAAAATTCCAAAATTAGCACCAACGCGATCCTTATCTCGCCACGAGTCCGTGCATATAAAATTTATCGAAATCGGAGTTCAAATGGCCTCCCAAATCCAAAAATCCCGTTTTCAATATTTAGGCCACATTTCTTCAAGATTTCAACCCAATTTCATGAAGATTGATGTTAATACTACCATAAAATGATGTTTTTGAGTCAAGAATCTTACCTCCGACGAATACCCGATGACTTCTCGGTGATTTCCTCGAGTTTTCTTCTCTCTAGGGCTCAAAATTGAGTTTTGGGTTAATGAACCCGTAACCCTCTGTTCTGTGATTAAATTCTCTGCCAGAGACTTTTGTTCTATGCGATCGCATGCCCCCTATTGCGATCGCATAGAGTAATTTTCCTCAGGCCTCCAATTTGTTCTATGCGATCGCAGGCCTAACCATGCGATCGCATAGCTTTGCATTCCTACCCTCCGCGATCGCAATCGAGTCTCCGTGATCGCACTGCACAAATTCCGGATACTATGCGATCGCAATGACCTCCACGCGATCGCATAGAGTAAACTTCACGCCCCTTCCACTCTTCTATGCGATCGCAATCATCTCTATGCGATCGCATAGAGCAACCGCTGACTGCAATTTTCTGCAGAATTTTTCCAAGTTCTAAATGCCCGGTTGATGGTCCGAATCCATCCCGAGGCCCCCGGGACCCTAACGAAAACCACCAACATACTCCAAAACATGATACGGACTTGTTCCCATCATAAAAACACCATACTAAACATCAAAATCATCATTTACTCACGAATTCAAGCCTAAGTTTTCTTTAAAACTTTCAAAACTAACATTTAATCCAAAACCCGATTAAACGATGTCCGAATGACCTGAAAATTTGCAGACATATCCAAAATCACATAACGAAGCTACAGAAATTGTCGGAATTCCATTCCGACCCCCGGAACAAAATATCACCTACCATCCGGTTTTCGCCAAAATTCAACATTCGCCAATTCAAGCTTAAAACTACACCGGATCTCCGAATTCAATTCCGATTGTTCTCCTAAGTCATAAATGATCCCCGGAACTAGTCGAATCATCGAATCCGGTTCCGAGCACTCTAACTCAATAGTCAACTCTTGGTTGACTTTTCATATTCAAGCTTTCTTCAAACATGCTATTTGTTTCATTTTCAATCCAAATCACTCCTAACTCACCCGATATACTCTAATACTGTTTTAAAAGCATAATATATGTAAATGCAAGGTAACGGGGTGGTAATTCCCGTAACGACGGGCCGGGTCGTTACATTCTCCCCAACTTAAACAAACGCTCGTCCGCGAGCGGGTTAAGAAACATACATGGAGCATCAAACAAGTGTGGATATCTGCTCCGCATTTCCTGCTCGGTCTCCCAAGTTGCTTCCTCCACGGGACGACCTCTCCACCGCACTTTTACTGAAGCTATGTTCTTAGATCTCAGCTTACGAACCTGTCGACCCAAAATGGCTACTGGTTCCACATCATAAGTCAAGTCTTCATCTAGCTGTATCGTGCTGAAGTCTAACACATGAGACGGGTCTCCGACATACTTCGGAGCATAGATACATGGAACACCGGGTGAACTCCCGACAAACTGGGTGGCAAAGAAAGCATATAGGCCACCTCCCCAACTTTCCTAAGCACCTCAAAAGGTCCAATAAACCTTGGGCTCAACTTCCCTTTCTTTCCAAACCTCATAACACCCTTCATAGGCGAAACTTTCAGCAACACCTTCTCACCTACCGAATAAGACACATCTCGGACCTTCCGGTCTGCATAACTCTTCTGACGCGACTGAGCTGTGCGAAGTCTCTCCTGAATCACCTTCACCTTATCTAAGGCATCTTGGACTAACTCTTGTCCCTAACAACCTAGCCTCGCCGGGCTCGAACCAACCAACTGGAGACCTACACCGCCTCCCATATAAAGCTTCATACGGTGCCATCTGAATGCTGGACCGATAGCTATTATTGTAAGCAAACTCCGCCAAAGGCAAATAATCAGCCCATGAACCACCAAAATCAATGACACAAGCACGCAACATGTCCTCCAATATCTGAATAGTACGCTCAGACTGCCCATCCGTCTGTGGATGAAATGCTGTGCTCAACTCTACCTGTGAACCCAACTCTCGCTGAAATGTCCTCCAGAACTGAGATGTGAGCCGGGTACCTCTGTCTGATATAATAGAAATGGGAACTCCATGCAATCTCACTATCTCACGGATGAATATCTCTGCCAACCGCTCTGAGGAATAAGTAGTACACACTGGGATGAAGTGAGCCGACTTGGTCAACCTATCCACCACCACCCAAACTGAATCAAACTTCCTCGCCGTCCGAGGGAGTCCGCTAACAAAGTCCATAGTAATCCTTTCCCACTTCCACTCAGGAATATCAATACGCTGGAATACACCACCAGGTCTCTGATGCTCATACTTGACCTGCTGACAGTTTAGACACCGAGCCACATGGCTCACAATATCTTTCTTCATCTTTCTCCACCAGTAATGCCGCTTCAAATCCTGGTACATCTTCGCGGCTCCTGGATGAATAGAATACCGCGAGCTGTGGGCCTCCTCCAATATCAACTCACGAAGGCCATCAACTTTGGGCACGCATATCCGGCCCTGCATCCGCAATACACCATCACTATCAATAATGACATCTCTAGCAGCATCATGCTGAACTCTGTCCTTAAGGACAAGTAAGTGTGGATCATCATACCGGCGCTCTCGAATACGATCATATAAAGAAGAACGAGCTACTACACAAGCCATCACCCGACTGGGCTCAGAAATATCCAGCCTTACCATCTGATTAGCTAACGCCTGAACATCAACCGCTAGGGGTCTCTCCCCAACTGGAATATATGCCAAAACTGCCCATACTAATAGCCTTCCGGCTCAATGCATCAGCCACTACATTGGCCTTTCCGGGATGATACAAGATAGTAATATCATAGTCTTTAAGCAATTCAAGCCATCTCCGCTGCCTCAAATTTAGATCTTTTTGCTTACACATATGCTGAAGGCTGCGGTGGTCTGTATATACATCACAAGATACACCATATAGATAATTCCTCCAAATCTTCAAGGCATGAACAATAGCAGCTAACTCCAAATCATGAACATGGTAGTTCTTCTCGTGGGGCTTTAGCTGACGAGAAGCATATGCAATAACTCTACCCTCCCGCATCAACACACAACCGAGTCCAACTCTAGAAGCATCACAATACACCGTATATGACCCCGAAGCCCGATGGTAACACAAGTACTGGAGCCGTGGTCAAAGGCTCCTTGAGCTTCTGAAAGCTCTCTTCACATTCATCGGACCACACAAATGGAGCATTCTTCCGTGTCGACTTAGTCAACGGTGAAGCAATGGATGAGAAATCCCGAACAAACCGACGATAATAGCATTGGCAAGCCGAGAAAACTCCGAATCTCCGTAGGCGAGGAAGGTCCGGGCCAGTTCTGCACTGCCTCAACCTTCTGTGGATCAACCCGAATACCATCACTGGACACTATATGTCCCAGAAAACCCACAGTATCAAGCCAGAACTCACACTTAGAGAATTTTGCATAAAGCTTCTCTTCCCTCAACCTCTGCAATGCCACTCTCAAATGCTGTGCATGCTCCTCCTGGCTGCGTGAATATACCAGGATATCATCAATAAACACAATCACAAAAGAATCAAGGTACGGTCGAAATACACTATTCATCAAGTGCATGAATGCTGCTGGGGCATTAGTCAACCCGAAAGACATCACCAGGAACTCGTAGTGCCCATATCGCGTCCTGAACGCTGTCTTCATAATGTCTGAGTCCCTGATCTTCAACTGATGATAGCCGGATCGTAGATCAATCTTAGAAAACACACTAGCTCCCTGGAGCTGATCAAATAGGTCATCAATACGAGGCAATGGGTATTTATTCTTCACTGTTACCTTGTTCAGCTGCCTGTAATCAATGCACATTCTCATTGTGCCATCTTTCTTCTTTACAAACAACACTGGTGCACCCCAAGGAGACACACTTGGACGAATGAAACCCTTATCTAAGAGTTCCCGAAGCTGTTCTTTCAATTCTTTTAACTCTGCTGGTGCCATGCGATAAGGAGGAATAGAAATGGGCTGAGTGCCCGGCACCAAATCAATACCAAAATCAATATCTCTATCGGGCGGCATGCCTGGCAGGTCTGCTGGAAAAACATCCGGAAACTCCCTCACAATGGGGACCGAATCAAGACTGGGTGTCTCGGCCTCAACATTTCTAATGAAGGCCAAATAAGATAAACAACCCTTGCCAATCATTCGTTAGGCCTTTATATAAGAAATCACCCTGTCGGACACATAATCAGTCAAGCCACGCCACTCGATCCTCGGATTACCTGGAATAGCTAGTGTGACTGTCTTGGCATGACAATCCAGAATCGCATGATAAGGAGATAGCCAATCCATGCCTAGGATAACATCGAAATCTACCATGCCCAGTAGTAATAGATCAACTCGGGTCTCCAGACCCCCAATAGTAATAATACAGGATCGATATACCTGATCCACAACAACAGTATCCCCCACTGGGGTGGACACATGTACGGGCAAAGCAAGGATACCACGGGTCATACCCAAATGATGTGCAAAATAAGTAGAGACATAAGAATAGGTGGATCCGGGATCAAATAAGACAGAAGCATCCCTGTGGCAGACTGAGATAATACCTGAAATGACCGCATCTGAAGCACTAGCATCCTTCCTGTCCGGAAGAGCATAAAAACGAGCCTGACCTCCACCGGTACGATCCTCGCCCCTGGGGCGACCTCTGAATACGTGGCCACCAGTCCTAGCTAACTGTGCTGGCGCTGAAGAAACAGGAGTAGAAGACGAAGGCTGATCCCTCCGTTACGACCGCTTACGAAGCCACTGAGGACACTCTCTCCTGATATGGCCCAAATCACCGCACTCAAAACAACGTCCTGAAGATGGAAGAAGGGGCTGCTGAGGACCCCTCGCTACCGATGAATCTTGTGCTGAGGAAACAGGAGCAGAGCTCTGAGCTGGAAGAGCACTCAGTGCAGGCTGACTCTGCTGGCGGCTCTGCTGACCCTGATAACCCTGCTGGCCTTGACGACCACGATCAGATGAAACCCCACTGGACTCTGTACGTCCAGACCGATGAGACCTGAAAGAGCAACCTCTGCTATGCTGAAATTGGCCCCTAGACGGAGCACCACTGTAACTGCCAGTACCACGAGGCCTCTTAGCCTCTCTCTCCTCTCGCTCTCTGCGGCGATCTGTCTCAATGTGACGGGCAGCACTCCTCAAAGGTAACTGCCGAAACTCTCTCCCTGGTCATCAATATGCGGATGGGGTAAATAAGGCCATCAATAAATCTCCGGATCCTCTCTCTGTCGGTAGGAACCATCCACATGGCATGACGGGCTAGCTGTGTGAATCTCATCTCGTACTGAGTAACCGTCATATCTCCCTGCTTCAGCCACTCAAACTGACGACGCAGCTCCTCTCTCTGAGACTGAGGCACATACTTCTCCAAAAATACCGTGGAGAACTGCTGCCAAGTGAGGGGCGCTGCCCCAGCGGGCCTACGCCTCTCAAAATCCTCCCACCACTGAAATGCTGCACATGTGAACCGAAAAGTGGTGAATGAAACACCGCTGGACTCTAGAATACCCGCAGTGCGAAGCATGCGCTGACACTTGTCAAGAAAACCCTGGGCATCCTCGCCCTCAGCACCACTGAATGCCGGAGGCTGTAGCCTCTCAAACCTATCCAAATGAAACTACTCATCGTCGGGCATAACTGGAACCACATGAGCAGGAGCTGGTGCTACGGGCGCAACTGGCTGAACTGGAGCTGCCCTCGGTGCCTGAATACCTTGTATCATCGGCTCGGTTGTGCGAGCCACGGGGGTCTGATTCCCTCCCCCTGCCTATGAAGAAGACGCTGCAGTAGAGGCTGCAACGACCTGAGCCAAGCCTGTGCATACTGATAAGATCAGGGCCAAGGTCTCCTGAAGACTCGGTATCACAATGGGCACTGCCGGTGTCTGAACCTGAGCTGCCAGAGCGCCTGCAGCTGGGACCTAATCCTGAACCTGGACCACCGGTGCTGGAATCTGACCCTGAGTCTGGTCAGCTGGTGGGTCAGCAGGTGCTGGTACTGTCGCCCTACCTCTACCACGACCACGACCTCTGGGTGCCAATGGTGGTCGTCCGCCACGTCGGTTAGCTCGTGTTCTCGCCATCTGCGAGAGAATAGAATATGGAAAGATTTAATTTCATGATAACACAAATCGCACGATATGAATTCAAGAAAATGAGGTTTTTCCTAAAGTTTCCGTAGCCCTTCGAAGATAGATACGGACGTCTACGTACCGATCTGCGAAAGCCTACTAAACCGGCTCATGACTCGCGAGTCCTAATAACCTAGAGCTTTGATACCAACTTGTCACGACCCAAATCCGGTCGTGATGGTGCCCAACAATCAAGCTAGGCCAGCCAGACCAACAATTTAATTATAACACAATACCAGTCCCCAAATGGACAACCCAAGAAGAATATATGAGTTTAAGAACTCCAATAATAATAATACTGAACAAAAGTACTGACACTCCCAAAGATCCGGAGTCACAATTCTAGAGCCTCTAACAAAACCCAACAGGAAATAGAGAGTACGATATAGAAGTACTCAAGTCCGAATACAAAATATAAAATAACAACTGGAATGAGAGGAGAAGCTAGGTTCTGCGAACGTAGGCAGCTACCTCAGCAACTCGATGTGACAATGTAAACGCCGGAGATGCCCGTCTACTGCTCCTGAGTACCTGAGTCTGCACACAAAAGGTGCAGGGAGTAGGGGTGAGTACTAAGTACTCAGTAAGTAACAAATATATATAAGTAGCTGATAGTAAGAAATCCACAAAATACCACAATATGAAGCTACACTACAGTTCGAATCTCCTACGAACTAGCAACAACAATACAATACAACTACCACAGAGTAATTCAATAAATACAGATGCAATGCTGTAACGACCCGACCCGTCGTTACGGGAATTTACCACTCCGTCATGTTGCAATTGCATGTTTTATGCTTTTATATCAGTGTTAGGGTCTATCGGGTGATTTAGGAGTGATTTGGATTGAAAATGAGGCATATAGCCTTTTTGAAGGAGACTTGAATAAGGAAAGTCAACCCGGAGTTGACTATTTGGTTAGAGGGCTCGGAATCGAATTCTGATGATTCGGTTAGTTCCGGGAGGTGATTTGTGACTTAGGGGAGCGATCGGAATTGAATTTGGAGGCCCGGTGTAGAAATAGGCTTGAATTGGCTAAGGTTGAATTTTGGCGAAATCCGAACGGCAGGTGAGATTTTGATCCGGGGGTCGGAATGGAATTCCGACAGTTGCAGTAGCTTCGTTAGGTGATTTTGGATGTGCCTGCAAAATTTCAGGTCATTCGGACATCGTTTGATCGGGTTTTTGATTGAATACGTAATTCGGAAAGTTTTAAGGAATTTAGGCTTGAATCCGTGTGTAACTGGTGATTTTGATGTTTAGTGTGGTGTTTTTATGATTGGAACAAGTCCGTATCATGTTTTGGAGTATGTTGGTGGTTTTCGTTGGGGTCCCGGGGGCCTCGGGATGGATTCGGACCATCAACCGGGCATTTAGAACTTGGAAAAAAAATTCTGCAGAAAATTGCAGTCAGCAATTGCTCTATGCGATCGCATAGAGATGATTGCGATCGCATAGAAGAGTGGAAGGGGCGTGAAGTTTACTCTATGCGATCGCATGGAGGGCATTGCGGTCGCATAGTGTCCGGAAATTGTGCATTGCGATCGCGGGGGCTCGATTGCGATCGCGGAGGGTATTTGATGCGAAGCTATGCGATCGCATGGCTAGGCCTGCGATCGCAGAGAACAAATTGGAGGCATGAGAAACTTGCTCTATGCGATCGCAACAAGGGGAATGCGATCGCATAGAAGAAATCGTTCTGGCAGTGAATTAAATCACAGAACAGAAGGGTCGCGGGTTCATACACCCAAAACGCCATTTTTGAGTTCTAGAGAGGAGAAATTGACGGGAATTGCTGGTAATTCATCGGGGATTCGTTGGAGGTAAGTTTTGTGGCTTAATTACATCATTTTAACATGAAACCCTTGGTTAATTCCCTGTAAATGGAAGATTAATTGTGGGTTTGAGCCCTAAGCCTAAATTGAAGAAAAACACCGATTTGAGTGGGCAAACGGAGTCCGATTTTGGTAAATTTTATATGTATGGACTCGTGGCGAGACGAGGGTTCCAGAAATGTGAATTTCGTAAATTTTCGGAATGTGGGCCCGGGGCTCGGGTTTTGACAACTTTGGGAATTTTGATGTAAATTGAGTTGTATTGATTGGGTGTCGTCCCATTGGCCTAAATTGTTGTATTTTTACTGTATTTGATCAGATTCTACGCGTGCGGAGCTTGATTCTCGTGGCAAGGGCATTGCGGAGTAGTCGTCGCGCCGTATTGAGGTGAGTAATAGATGTGGGTGATGACCGGCGGGTTCGAAACCCCGGTATACCACTTTGTGACGCTGTATAGCGGCGAGACACACACACTCTTGAGAGTGCGGGGTCGATCATGAATTGGAGACTATATATTAGTCCGACCTGTTGATATTGTATTATTGGCTATTCTAGAGCCGTCGAACCTCCTTCTCGGATGGTTGCATATATATATATTGTGAGAATGGCCACTCTTGAGCCGAGGAACCCCCTTCTCGGGCGGTTGATTATACATGTGGGCCGTGAGCCAGTTATTGGATCCCGCGAGGATCGTTATCATTGTCTTATCATATAGACATGCTAGTTTACTACTAGTCCGTAGCTATTTCTGTTATCATTCTATTTCCAACCTCTGGAACTTGATATTACTGTTTTCCAATCGAAAAATGATAAAAGAGTTTTCAAAACTACTTTTGAGCCTGTGAGGCTGTATTTGCATATTAGCTGACTGGTAGTGGATCGGGCTGCGCGCCGCAGTGGAGATATATGTTGGATCGGACTGCACGCCGCAGGAATATCTCTATGAGATGTGCTTGGGCTGTAGGAGCCCCTCCGGAGTCTGAACCCCCACGGTGAGCACGGGTACCCAAAATTGGAGTCGGGCTACGCGCCGTAGCGGTCATATCATGCATTGCATTGCATTTAGCTACATCTGCTAGCTGTTATGCTATTTATTGGTAATTGTTGGAAACAGGTACAGTGAAGATTGATTCTATGACAGGGTAGCCGACTATAGCTTTACATAGTGCTTTATTGCGGATTTCTTATCTGCGCTGTCTTACCCTTGTTTATTACCACTGAGTCTGGCAGTACTCATTTTACTCCCTGCACCTTGTGTGCAGATCCAGGTACCTCTCGGCAGTGATCCAGTAGCTGTGCGAGGCGACGTTTGTGGATATTCGAGGTAGCTGCAGAGTCCGCAGGACCCGACATCCCTTCCTACTGTCTTTGGATTTTATATTGACATTTCTTTCCGCTCTTGGTATTTTGTAAACCCTTATACACTCATGTTCAGTAGAGGCTCATGACTCTTGACCCTTGGTCTATGGGAGTTAATGTATTATGGGACTTGGTTCCCGTTTTCGTTACATATATCGCTGTTATTTCTTGAATTAATTTGCTTAAATGGGTTAAAGAGAGCTTCTAGCTCCGTGGTTGATATGGATTGGTCAGGCTGGCTTAGCAATGTGCTGGACAATATATGCATAGTGGTGGGCCGGGTCATTACAATTGGTATCAGAGCCTAGGTTAACAGGTCTCGCGAGTCTTGAGCCGGTTGGTAGAGTCTTGTGGATCGGTACGGGGACGCCTGTACTTATCCTTGGGAGGCTGCGAACCTTTAGGAAACACTTCACATTTCTTGGAATTCTTATCGTGCGCACTTGATTCAGCTTGAGATATAATTTTTGAAATTCCTTCCACACGTTCTGTGTACGCATCGAGCGCTCAGTAATGTAATTGCCTTATGGCTTATGATTTCCTCGAACGAGGGGCGTGATATAATCTCGGTGAGTTCATGTTGGGCCAGTAGGGATGACTTGAGGCTGGACCTTGTTTATGACTTGAGCATTGAGGTGCTGATTTTGTGAGTGGTGGTAATAGATAATGTATTGAGGGTTTGAAACCCCGTATTTGCACTATAAAGTGATGTGCTGAGATGGAATACGCGTCATGTGACGAGCGTGGTGGTATTGTGACTGGGGATTTGGACTTGATCCTTCCCAATTGATAAATTACCGTGTAAAGTGACTAAGACTGGGCTTATATCTATGTACTTGGGCTAGTAGCCATGTTTGGGGCCTTGTGCCGATCTGTAAAGTATTATGGAAGGTTTACTAATGGATGAGTTGTTAATTGTTCGACTCTTATCTAAACTGTTGTGTAGCCCCGAGCTATGGGCGTGGTGAATATTTATCATATCTCGTAATTGGAAGGTAAAATGCCTTATTTGTAGTGGAACAAGTTTAAACTCGGGAAGACTAAAATGATTATGCTATGTGTATCCTGGTGGAAGGTATTGTGCTGAAATTCTAAATTGAGGCGAGATAGGTGGGTTGATTCTCATGTGTAATTGAAAGGTATTGATATGTGTCATGATTCGAGCAGATACATCGCAGGTTCAAGTATAAATTGTGATGATATAATTCGTGTAGTATTGATATTTACTGTTGTTGAAATACATTGTGATATCTTGATGAGTTGTGGAAGTATAGCTAGGATGGTTGGGTGATTCTCTGGCAGGTGGATAGGCCAATTTACAAAGGGAACTCTGCCGAAATTTTTGGAAAATTCGGGACTTAGAAAAGATTTTTGTCACCTAAAGAGGGGGCGTAACTGTTGTGTGTGAATGAATGCAAGAATTGCAAAAGAGTTAATATTTCTGATGATTCGAATCTCCGCCGAAGCTTGTAAATGACTTGAGTTTAATATCATACTAACATTTCGGCATCACTTGAGTAATACTGATATGAGTGGTTGAAAGTGCTTTGATGAATGGCTTCGAGCTAAGTTGGGGAGGTTGCTATTGATTAACTGATTGCACTATTGTGTGCTATGTTGATTCTGTCTCTAAGTATGTTGGGAAAATTCTGATAAAGGTTATGGTGCTTCGTAGATGTGAAGAAATACTAGGGTATTTTGAACTGAGGTTGGTAAGGAATGCTTGGTGTATAGAAAAGAGTGATAGCTAATAGTATCCGTATGTAATCATGATCTGCAGTGTCAGAGTTCTAATAAGGCACGAGTGGTTTCTGTTCAATAAGACAGTTGAATTACAACTGAATAAGGATGACTGACGCCCGAGAATTGTTTACGGTGTTCAAGATTTTACTTGTAACAGTCAGGTGTCTCAAATTTGTGCATGTGGCTAAAGATGGTGGTTTCGTTAGAAGAGATCGGTACTTGTGTTATATTATGTGAATGAAGGGATTCTATGTAATCCGTATTGGAAGGTAATGATAACGAATTCAAATCGCAAGAGGTTCTTCAAAATAAAGTATTGTAGGATGTGATCCTTCTGGAAATATTGAGAGAGTATTCAGTGGCCTATATGTCTCGGACCGTGTGGTCTTATGTACGAGTCTCGTGTGGAATGAGTTCATGTGTTATGGTGCTACAGTAGTGGCTAATATTAAATCAAAGATGAATCAGAAAGGAAACTGGGTAAATGGAACAACTTGTTAATAAACCGAAGCGGTATGATAAAGAATACGACTAATTCCTGGTATGTGGTTGAAGTAAGGAGTCTTGCAGATATTGTGCAATAAAGCTTTTGAGTGTTGGCAGTCGTGTAACCCGATATGGGTATAATATGTGTATAAGGACTCAGTCCTGGCAGTTTAACTTATGCAATGTAATTTGGAGAAAGGGTTTATAATGTGTTTTAATGTGGTTTGAAAAATGAGTGTATTTCCTGTTGGTATGCAAGGCTTGGAATGTGTAATGAGTTTTCTCTATATGGGATCATGAAAGCCCTTGATGATTTGAGTGCACCGATGTTTGCAGCGGAGGAAAGGGATATGAATTTCCATGTTGTCTTAGTGTGATATGGTATACGCGATGTGTTATGGAAAGTTGATAATGGCATATTCAAGGTTTTGAGATCAGTTCATAATATATGGAAAGTCAATAAAATTATTGAGCAGCGCGGACAGCTGCCGGTGATTTAAGAAAATGGTACTGCTATTCTAGTAATTTGGCAGGGTATATGGTGCAAAGGGACAAGGTAATGTAAACTGATAATATCCATGGTAGAGTGGTATTCTCTTGTTGGATCGACTAAAATAATTGAGTCGTTGATGGCATAATGAAATTTATGAATGGCTGTCGTGGTATGAGTGGACGCTTGATGTGCGTTATGTATATGTACGGTGAAATACGGAATCAGGCATAGTGATTCATGTGTTATATATGTGTAGGAGACTTGAAATTTTCGTTAATCCGCCTATGCAGTGGTTGTATATCGTGTGCATCGACACCGTTTTGTGATTATTGGAAATCGGAAGCCTTAGAGGCTCTCTCTTGACTTGATAAAACGAATTCGGATTATGATACTTGATTGCTGACTGGTTGACATAAGCCAGGTCGTCTAGACTAATGTGATATGGGCTATGTCGGAAAATGGCACAAATTGCGTAGCAGAGAACATCAGAGTATGCTCCAACAGAGTAGTTGTACACAGGACCAGCGGACGGCTGGTAGGCATTGCTTTGTCAGTTGGACCTTAGTGGCGGATGTTAGTGTAGAAGTATCTACCATTGATTCAGTTCCAGTATTGAGAAACGTTGTCGGATGCGTTTCATGTGGCCAAACTTGAGGCGATATATGTTTATTATGATGAGCAACTTGACTCGACGCGTATTCATTTGACGAGGGTTACTTGGATCGGGTGGCACGCCGCCACAGGTATGGTATCTAGATCGGGTGGCACGCCGCCACGGGTATGTCATTGGAGCGGGTTGCACGCCGCAACGGAATATTGTGAAAATATAGTTAGTTATATGTTACCTGGTATACAATACTTCCTCGCTTCTGAGGAAAAGTCCGTATTGAGTATCGCTTGGCGAATGGCACATCGGTTGTGTTCTTTCAGGATTTGATAGCATACGTTAATTGTTTCACCGTGGGTGAGGTTGATTGCTTGGGTTCAGACCTAAATATGTGCGTGGCTGATCGTTTTGAGCTTAGTGGCTTGAGGTGCTTCATGAGTAATAACGTTGGGATAGAATCACGAATCGTGGCAAGGCCACGTGATGTTATGACCTCTCGAGGAGGATTCAGGTACTTTATTTCTATAATACGAGACGCGATCTCAGTTCTATATTATGATGACATAGAGGGATTAAATTGCAGCTCTATTTGTTGGAGACAGTTGTCATGATTTGAGCTGTCATGATTCGAGTGTGTGCAGACGTTTCTATTGGAGCCTATGTTGTGCTCGTCGTGGCTTAGGCCGGTGTTGAGGTGTCTTATCACCAGTGCGATGTGTTATAATCGAAATGGTCGTTGGAGCCAATAATGAATGTGAGTATATGTGATTTTAGTTGGTTAGAAAGGTAATACCGAGATTTGGGTCCGAAATCTGTTGTGGTGTCAGTTAAAAGTGAAATGGATTCATGAATGGTTGACCTGAGAGATGGGTTCGATATATCGCGTGTTCGGTTGCCGTGGGCATGATATGGAGGTGTTGGAATAAGACTCTATCTAATGAAAGAGGTTTTCAGCTAGTATTTGGTTATTGTGGCCAGTTGTTGTGATTAGAGACTATCGTCTCGAGTGATGGGTTGTGTGATACATCATATGATCTCACCCGGAGTGGTGAGTATGGCTTATTGCAGTGGATTCTAGTGTATCCTGAGTACAGGAATGGGATTAGCAATTGGTATATGATTTCAGAAAGTACAATGTGATTTATGGTTCGGATGGGCTGTGAAATTTTGACTATATGGTGTTTTCGGACTTGCGTGAGATAGGGTGACGTATGATCGCCCGAATATATGCTTGGTAAGGTCATTCAGCTATTGAGTTGCTTCTAGTACCACTCTGGTACGCTCGAGGACGAGCGTTTGTTTAAGTTGGGGAGAATGTAACGACCCGACCCGTCGTTACGGCAATTTACCACTCCGTCATGTTGCAATTGCATGTTTTATGCTTTTATATCAGTGTTAGGGTCTATCGGGTGATTTAGGAGTGATTTGGATTGAAAATGAGGCATATAGCCTTTTTGAAGGAGACTTGAATAAGGAAAGTCAACCCGGAGTTGACTATTTGGTTAGAGGGCTCGGAATCGAATTCGATGATTCGGTTAGTTCCGGGAGGTGATTTGTGACTTAGGGGAGCGATCGGAATTGAATTTGGAGGCCCGGTGTAGAAATAGGCTTGAATTGGCTAAGGTTGAATTTTGGCGAAATCCGAACGGTAGGTGAGATTTTGATCCGGGGGTCGGAATGGAATTCCGACAGTTTGCAGTAGCTTCGTTAGGTGATTTTGGATGTGCCTGCAAAATTTCAGGTCATTCGGACATCGTTTGATCGGGTTTTTGATTGAATACGTAATTCGGAAAGTTTTAAGGAATTTAGGCTTGAATCCGTGTGTAACTGGTGATTTTGATGTTTAGTGTGGTGTTTTTATGATTGGAACAAGTCCGTATCATGTTTTGGAGTATGTTGGTGGTTTTCGTTGGGGTCCCGGGGGCCTCGGGATGGATTCGGACCATCAACCGGGCATTTAGAACTTGGAAAAAAAATTCTGCAGAAAATTGCAGTCAGCAATTGCTCTATGCGTCAGCAATTGCTCTATGCGATCGCATAGAAGAGTGGAAGGGGCGTGAAGTTTACTCTATGCGATCGCATGGAGGGCATTGCGGTCGCATAGTGTCCGGAAATTGTGCATTGCGATCGCGGGGGCTCGATTGCGATCGCGGAGGGTATTTGATGCGAAGCTATGCGATCGCATGGCTAGGCCTGCGATCGCAGAGAACAAATTGGAGGCATGAGAAACTTGCTCTATGCGATCGCAACAAGGGGAATGCGATCGCATAGAAGAAATCGTTCCGGCAGTGAATTAAATCACAGAACAGAGGGGTCGCGGGTTCATACACCCAAAACCCCATTTTTGAGTTCCAAGAGGAGAAATTGACGGGAATTGCTGGTAATTCATCGGGGATTCGTTGGAGGTAAGTTTTGTGGCTTAATTACATCATTTTAACATGAAACCCTTGGTTAATTCCCTGTAAATGGAAGATTAATTGTGGGTTTGAGCCCTAAGCCTAAATTGAAGAAAAACACCGATTTGAGTGGGCAAACGGAGTCCGATTTTGGTAAATTTTATATGTATGGACTCGTGGCGAGACGAGGGTTCCAGAAATGTGAATTTCGTAAATTTTCGGAATGTGGGCCCGGGGCTCGGGTTTTGACAACTTTGGGAATTTTGATGTAAATTGAGTTGTATTGATTGGGTGTCGTCCCATTGGCCTAAATTGTTGTATTTTTACTGTATTTGATCAGATTCTACGCGTGCGGAGCTTGATTCTCGTGGCAAGGGCATTGCGGAGTAGTCGTCGCGCCGTATTGAGGTGAGTAATAGATGTGGGTGATGACCAGCGGGTTCGAAACCCCGGTATACCACTTTGTGACGCCGTATAGCGGCGAGACACGCACACTCTTGAGAGTGCGGGGTCGATCATGAATTGGAGACTATATATATTAGTCCGACCTGTTGATACTGTATTATTGGCTATTCTAGAGCCGTCGAACCTCCTTCTCGGATGGTTGCATATATATATATTGTGAGAATGGCCACTCTTGAGCCGAGGAACCCCCTTCTCGGGCGGTTGATTATACATGTGGGCCGTGAGCCAGTTATTGGATCCCGCGAGGATCGTTATCATTGTCTTATCATATAGACATGCTAGTTTACTACTAGTCCGCAGATATTTTTGTTATTATGCTAATTCCAATCTCTGGAACTTGATATTACTGTTTTCCAACTGAAAAATGATAAAAGAGTTTTCAAAAACTACTTTTGAGCCTGCGAGGCTGTATCTGCATATTAGCTGACTAGTAGTGGATCGAGCTGCACGCCGCAGCGAGATATATGTTGGATCGGACTGCACGCCGCAGGAATATCTCTATGAGATGTGCTTGGGCTGTAGGAGCCCCTCCGGAGTCTGAACCCCCACAGTGAGCACGGGTACCCAAAATTGGAGTCGGGCTACGCGCCGTAGCGGTCATATCATGCATTGCATTGCATTTAGCTACATCCGCTAGCTGTTATGCTATTTATTGGTATTTGTTGGTACAGGTACAGTGAATATTGATTCTATGACAGGGTAGCTGATTATAGTTTTACATAGTGCTTTATTGCGGATTTCTTATCTGCGCTGTCTTACCCCTGTTTATTACCACTGAGTCTGGCAGTACTCATTTTACTCCCTGCACCTTGTGTGCGGATCCAGGTACCTCTCAGCAGTGATCCGGTAGCTGTTCGAGGCGACATCTTGTGGATATTCGAGGTAGCTGCAGAGTCCGCAGGACCCGACATCCCTTCCTACTGTCTTTGGATTTTGTATTGACATTTCTTTCCGCTCTTGGTATTTTGTAAACCCTTATACACTCATGTTCAGTAGAGGCTCATGACTCTTGACCCTTGGTCTATGGGAGTTGATGTATTATGGGACTTGGTTCCCCGTTTTCGTTACATATATCGCTGTTATTTCTTGAATTAATTTGCTTAAATGGGTTAAAGAGAGCTTCTAGCTCCGTGGTTGATATGGATTGGTCAGGTTGGCTTAGCAATGTGCTGGGCGCCATCAACAAATATAGATGCAATGCAATGCACATAACCGCTACGGCGTGTAGCCCGATCCAATTTAACGTCGACGGCGCTCACCGGGGGTGTGTACAGACTCCGGAGGGGCTCCTACAGCCCAAGCGCAATACTGCTGCGGCGTGCAGCCCGACCCTCATATCAACCATTGCGGCGTGCAGCCCGATCCCATGCTCAGTCCACAATAAGCAAATAAGTCACAAAACAATTCATTATCCTTAATTCCAGTTCTCAATTCATAATTTATGAAAAATACTTTTATCTTTATTAGATTTATAAAAGCCGGTGACTTAGCATTTCAAAAGTGTGATTTCAATTTCCAGGACTGAGATCAGTGATTTAAGCAATTTTAGCTATCACATAAATATTGTCCTCTAAGGACGCTACAGATCGGCACAAGGCCCCAAACAAGGCTTACAGCCCACAAATATAGCAAATACGGTGTATTTCCAACACTAACAACATATTATTCATTTCCGGGATGGACCAAGTCTCAATCCCCAATCACAATCAATCCCGCACCTGCCACGGTGTGCGAGCCACGCCCTATTAGCGTCACAATGTGCTAAGCCGGGGTTTCGAACCCTTAGGCTACAATATACACAAACTACTCACCTCTAGCCGGTCGTAGACTCATCCGCGATGCCTTTTCCTTTGAATTTCGCTCCCTCCTGCGTAGAATCTAGTCAAACCACAATAATTATATCAAATACGGGTCATAGAATCATAACCCACTTCAATTTATATGAAATTCGCATAATTACACTAAGTTGGTAAAACCCGACCCCGGGCCCCACTGCTCGGAAAATTCCGAAATTAGCACCAACGCGATCCTTATCTCGCCACGAGTCCGTGCATATAAAATTTATCGAAATCGGAGTTCAAATGACCTCCCAAATCCAAAAATCCCGTTTTCAATATTTAGGCCACATTTCTTCAAGATTTCAACCCAATTTATTGAAGATTGATGTTAATACTACCATAAAATGATGTTTTTGAGTCAAGAATCTTACCTTCGACGAATACCCGATGACTTCTCAGTGATTTCCTCGAGTTTTGTTCTCTCTAGGGCTCAAAATTGAGTTTTGGGTTAATGAACCCGTAACTCTCTGTTCTGTGATTAAATTCACTGCCAGAGACTTTTGTTCTATGCGATCGCATGCCCCCTATTGCGATCGCATAGAGTAATTTTCCTCGGGCCTCCAATTTGTTCTATGCGATCGCAGGCCTAGCCATGCGATCGCATAGCTTTGCACTCCTACCCTCCGCGATCGCAATCGAGTCTCCGCGATCGCACTGCACAAATTCCGGATACTATGCGATCGCAATGACCTCCACGCGATCGCATAGAGTAAACTTCACGCCCCCTTCCACTCTTCTATGCGATCCTAATCATCTCTATGTGATCGCATAGAGCAACTGCTGACTGCAATTTTCTGCAGAATTTTTCCAAGTTCTAAATGCCCGGTTGATGGTCCGAATCCATCCCGAGGCCCCCGGACCCCAACGAAAACCACCAACATACTCCAAAACATGATACGGACTTGTTCCCATCATAAAAACACCATACTAAACATCAAAATCATCATTTACTCACGAATTCAAGCCTAAGTTTTCTTTAAAATTTTCAAAACTAACATTCAATCCAAAACCCGATTAAACGATGTCCGAATGACCTGAAAATTTGCGGACATATCCAAAATCACATAACGAAGCTACAGAAATTGTCGGAATTCCATTCCGACCCCCGGATCAAAATATCACCTACCATCCGGTTTTCGCCAAAATTCAACATTCGCCAATTCAAGCTTAAAACTACACCGGACCTCCGAATTCAATTCCGATTGTTCTCCTAAGTCATAAATGATCCCCGGAACTAGTCGAATCATCGGAATCCGGTTCCGAGCACTCTAACTCAATAGTCAACTCTTGGTTGACTTTTCATATTCAAGCTTTCTTCAAACATGCTATTTGTTTCATTTTCAATCCAAATCACTCCTAACTCACCCGATATACTCTAATACTGTTTTAAAAGCATAATATATGTAAATGCAAGGTAACGGGGTGGTAATTCCCATAACGACGGGCCGGGTCATTACAAAAGCGGTGGTCAACGAGGGGAGGGCAGGTCCTGAACTAGCCCCTACAACTGAGGACGCGTCGCCAGAGGATCACGCCTGCATGGAGATGGCGGCAGTTGGGCCTAATCACTGGATCGTGATTCTGAGTGGATACAACTTATTGCTAAATAGAAAGTAGGCTGCAGTGGATATGACTTTACTGTGCACGGTCACTGAGAACGAAACATTAAAGGATGTCAGCGACAGGGATTTATCCCGAAGAGTCGCCGGTGCGGCTTTGCAGGTATACCTTGTTCTTTACATTTTATAGAATGAACCTTGGGTGTATGCTGATTCGTTTTACTTTTTTCAGACCCTCATTTTGTAGGTAGAGAGGGGCCGGCGGGCGCAAAAGAATTCCACCACCCTTTAGAAAGTGGTGAAAATATACAAGGAGTGTCGTGCCAGGCACCAGACGCTGGTGGACTTATACGCTCAGGACCCGCAGTTCCATGTTTTTTGTGCGGGCCTGGAGTAGTCGGAAGCTCAGCTGCGGGAGCGAGTGACTCAATTGGAGCAAGTGGATGATTATTTAATGATCTCCCTGGCTCGAAATATGGAACTAGAGACTCTTCTTCAGTTGAAGGAGGACGAGTTGGAGGTCGGCCATGGGGCAATGGCGGAGGCCGCTAATTTCCATGCCGAGATTGATGCCCTAACTGCCGATCTCAATTCCAGGGTGTCCAAGGTTGATGTACTCAAGCAAGGTGCAGCGGTCGGGTCTAAGGACGACTTGTCTAGCAAGGCACATGATATATGGGTGTACGCCAAAGCTAAGCTGGCAGTGTATGAGGATTTACTTGCCGCTAGTCGTGCAACCAAGGAAGAGGTTGAGGACCAGCGTTTCTTGGTTCGGGTCGCACGAGAAGCTTGTGGGTATCGTTCTAATTCTCTGGACCGGGCGGGCTATACCTTAAAAGATGTGAACCATCTAGCTTCCGGGTCCTGGATCTCTGCGCCCTTTCGGACCGAAGGCGGCAGTGGGCAAGATGATGGGCCAGCTGGGGATGGTGAACAAGGCAGTGGCGGCTAAGATATGTATTTATTTTGCTGTTATAATTTTTAGGGGTGTAAATAGAACCCTTTGTGAATATATACTTTCTTTCTTCTGAGGAAAAATTAAAGTTATTCTTTTGACATATCTCTTTGCATCTTTTATTTTGTGTGCTTATCGTAGTAATATGCGTAGTATCGGCCGTTATTGAGTTGTTTTCATTTGTTGTGATCGAGCTAAGTCATTTTATTACGACAATGGCCTTGACCATTTACTCGTTTTGAGATGGTCGTGACCATGTAAGTGATCTCGACCGTGTCGAGTTGACTTGTCATAATCGAGCTAAGTCGACTTATCATGACAGTGGCCTTGGCCATTTATTCGTTTTGAGCTGGTTGTGACCATGTAAGTGATCTCGATCGTGTCGAGTTGACTTGTCGTAATCGAGCTGCGTTGATTTATTACGATAGTGGCCTTGTCTATTTATTCATTTTGAGATGGTCGTGACCATGTACGTGATCTCGACCGTGTCGAGTTGACTTGTCGTAATCGAGTTGAGTCGACTTATTACGACAGTGGACTTGTATACAATAGAGATGGCCGTAGCCTTTCATACAATGTAGATGGTCGTAGCCTTTCATACATTGGAGATGGTCATAGCCTTTCATAGAATTGAGATTTTGAGATGGTCCTGACCATGTAAGTGTTCTCGACCGTGTCGACTTGACTTATCGTAATCGAGCTGAGTCGAGTTATTATGATAGTGGCCTTGTATACAATGGAGATGATCGTAGCCTTTCATACAATGGAGATGGTCGTACCCTTTTAAACATTGGAGATGGTCGTAGCCTTTCACACAATGGAGATGGTCGTAGCCTTTTATACAATGGATATGGATGTAGCCTTTCATACATTGGAGATGGTCGTAGCCTTTCATACAATTGAGACGATCATAGCTTTTCATATATTGGAGATGGATGTTGCCTTTCATATAATGGATATTTTGAGATGGTCGTGACCATGTAAGTAATCTTGACTGTGTTGAGTTGACTTGTCGTAATTGAGCTGAGTCGACTTATTACGACAGTGGCCTTGTATACAATGGAGATGGTCGTAGCCTTTCATACAATGGAGTTGGTTGTAGCCTTTCATACAATGGAGATCGTTGTAGCCTTTCATACACCAAAGATGGTCGTAGGCTTTCATACATTGGAGATGGTCGTAACCTTTCATACATTGTAGATCGTCATAGCCTTTCATACAGTGGAGATGGCAGTAGCCTTTCATACAGTTGAGATGGCTGTAGCCTTTCAGTCCGTCGGCCCAGTCCCTTTGGCATGCTTGTTGTGATGGCTTGCAGAGTAACTGGCATGTCAAACTTGCCTCGTGAGTATCTCCAAGCATCTCTTCTATCGCCTCGATAAAAACCTTTCCGAGAAAACCCAATTGGGACAAAAATCGGATAAGGGAAAAAGAGTACGACTCGGGGGGTGCTCTTTAGAAATGGAAATACTTGAGGTGAGAGAGAGTGTCTTACCTTCCATTATCTCTAGTTGAAGTGAACTTTTATTTGTTGTCACGGTGATTTTATACGGTCCATCCCAGTTGGTGCCCAGTGTTTCTTCACTTGGGTCTTTAGACACCAAGGTTTTAGATTTGAGGATGTAATCACCCACTTTGAGTGATCGTATTTTGGCCCTTTTGTTGTAGTATCTTTTGATTTGCTATTTCTGGGCCACCATCCTTATGTGGGCCATTTCTCTTCTTTCCTCGGCCTCATCGAGGTCTTGAAGTCTGTTCAAATAATTCTTTTCTCCACTTGTGTGCGAATACCTCAGGCTTGGTTCGCCTACTTCAACTGGTATGACAATGTCGGTTCCGTAAACTAGTGAGTATGGCTTTTCTCTCATAAAGGATTCAGGAGTGGTCCTATGTGCCCATAATACTTATGGTAGCAGCTCCATAACCCTTTAGCGTCTTCGAGCTTCTTTTTCAATATATTCAATACTCTTTTGTTGGATGATTCTGCTTGACCATTGGTGGCGACATGATACGGCGTGGAGAGTATTCATTTGATATGCCATTTGTCGAAAAACTCAGTCATCTTCTAACCGATGAACTATCGCTCGTTGTCGCAGGTAATTTCTTTGGGGATGCCGAAGCGACAGATGATGTTCTTCCATATGAAGGAGATGACTTCCTGTTCGCGTATTTGGCCGTATGCATATGCTTTCACCCACTTGGAGAAGTAGTCAGTTAAAACTAATAGAAATCGTACTTTTCCTCATCCTATAGGTAACGGGTAGACTATGTCCATTCCCCATTTGATGAAGGGCCATAGGGAGCTGACTGAGTGGAGGGGTTCTCCCGGTTGGTGTATCATGGGGGCGAACTTTTGGCATCGATCGCATCTGCAGACGTATTCTGTAGCATCTTTCTTCATGGTTGGCCAGTAATAGCTGACTTGTATTAGATAGAGCACGAGGGCACTGTTGCTTGTATGGACACCGCAATGGCCCTCGTGTACTTACTCTAGTACCGGTGTATTTTGACTAAGATCTAGGCATCTGGACAGGGGCCCACCAAATGTTCTTTTGTAGAGCTCGTTATTTATCATGCAATATCGGGTTGCCTGTACACAAAGCTTTTTGGCTCTGTATGATCGATTGCTTAATGGAGGAAGGTGACGACGCTTCTTTGTCGAAGGTATTGGTGGCCGCAGCCATTTTTGCTAGGTCGTCCGCCTCGGCATTCTGTGTTCTGGGAACCTGCTCAAAGCGACACTCATCGAGTTTGCCCATTAATCTATGGATTTCCGCCTGGTACTTTTGTAATCATTGTTTCTTGATTTGGTAAGTCCCAGTTACTTAGTTCACCATGAGTTGAGAGTCGCAATGGAGAACAAGTCGGTGGGCTCACTACTTGATGGCCAGACTTATACATGCGATAACAGCTTCATATTCCACCTCGTTGTTAGTCGTCTCGGGGCATGTATGGACTGATGAGTTATTTAGCCCATGGGGACTTCGAGGACAAGTCCCAGTACCGATCCTGAGGCATTAGCAGCTCTGTTCATATAGAGAGCACATAGGTCGGCATTTGAGGGGGCTCGTAGTGCCTCATGCTCCGCCTCTGGTAGTATTTTTGTGCTAAACTCGGCCATGAAGTCAGCGAGGACTTGTGACTTGATGGCGGTTCTCGGGATGTACGAGATATCATGATCTCTGAGCTCTATGGCCCATCTAGCGAGTTGGCCCGATAATTCAGGCTTATGTAGTATGCTTCTTAAAAGGAACGTGGTCACCACTTTAAAGGGGTGGCATTGGAAATAAGGTCTGAGCTTCCGTGAAGTTGTGACCAGTGCCAGGGCTAATTTTTCGAGGTGTAGATACCGTGTTTCAGTGTCCACCAGGGTTTTCCTAATGTAATATATATGTGATTGCATACCTTTAGTCTCGCGGATCAATGCTGCGCTGACGGTGACTTCTAACATGGCCAGGTAGACGAGCAGTGGCTCGCCCGGGTTTGCTTTGGCTAGTAATAATGGTGAGGATAGATACACCTTTAGTTCTCTCAAGGATTTGACACATTCCCCATTTCACTGAAATCCGTTGTCCTTTCTTAGTACGTTGAAAATTTTTTGGCATATGTCGGAAGATCGTGACATAAATCCGGATAGGGCGATTATTCGGCCCGTCAGCTTTTGCACTTGCTTTTTGTTGTTTACCACTTTGGGTATTGCGTCAATTGTCTTGATTTGGTCGGGTTTTGACCTCGATGTCTCGTTGGGATACGAGGAACCCTAGAAATTTCCCTGAGGCTACACCGAAAGCACATTTTTCGGGATTCAGTTTCATCCCATACCTTTTTAGTATTTCGAAGGCTTCTTTCAAGTAGTCGATGTGATCTTCTTTTCTTATTGATTTTACCAGCATGTCATCGATGTAGACTTCTATGGTCTTACCAAGCTGCTCTTTGAACATTTTGGTGACCAGTCTTTGGTAGGTGGCGCCTGAATTTTTGAGGTCGAAGGGCATCACTTTGTAGCAGTAGGTTCCTTGGTGGGTGATAAAGGTTGTCTTCTCCTGATCTTCCTCAGCCAACAATATTTGATTATAACCGGAATATAAGTCAAGGAAACTCACCAGCTCGTGTCCTGCGGTGGCGTCGATGAACTGGTCGATGTGGGGAAGGGGGAACGAATCTTTAGGGCATGCTTTGTTCAGGTCGTTGAAATCCACGCACATCCTCCACTTCCCATTTTTCTTCTTGACCATGACGAAGTTGGCAACCCACTAAGGGTACTTTGATTCCCTGATGGGACCGTTGGTGAGTAGTTTGTCTACTTCCTCGCTGACTGCTTCGTTGATTGCGCCATTGAAGTTTCTTCTAATCTATCATACCGACGAATGCAGCAGGTCGACATTTAGCTTATGGATGGCGATTTCTGGCAAAATCCCTGGCATATCTGTGTGGGAAAAGACAAATAGGTCCGCATGGTTAGTTAAGAATTCATGGTACTTACTTAGATTGGCAAGGCCATGACCGATGTAGGATTTCTTTGCGGGGTTGGTGCCGTCCAGTTGGATTGGGTCGAGATCTTCGATCGTCGCTTTGCAGGCTTCCACGATGTCAGGATCTTGGATGGTGTCTTCCATCTGGTCGGGCTTAGTCCCCGACACAGCTAATTGTTATGCATCTACGCTCTCCCCCCTTAGTTGTTGGGTGTGAGCGTAGTCTTGGGTTATTTTGTAGCACTCTTTTGCGGTGCGTAGCTCTCCCCTAATGCTGAATATTCCCCATAGGCTACGGAATTTGACCACATGGTATAGGCTCGAAAGGATGACTTGCATGGCATGAACCTATGATGATAATATATGTCATTTCCTGGTTCATCACGCAAAAAGTTGTTTCTAGCGTGACCCCTCCCTCAAGGACGGGCAAGGTCACATCTTCGGACGTTCGTTCCACTGTATTGTTAAAATTGGTTAGTGTTATGTTGTATGGTATTACCCTATCCTCGAGTCCCATTTGTGCGAGGACCCTTGGGTGGATAATATATGCGCCGTTTCCGTCATCGATCATGACTCTTTTGACATCCGTATCAATAATGCGTAAAGTAATAGCTAAAGCATCGTAGTGAGGGAAAGACAAACCGTCAGCATGATACTTGTCGAAAGTGATACTACCTTCGAAGTCATCATACCGCTCGTGGGAGATGTTCCTCTTCAGCCTGTAAGTGTTGGCAAATTTGACGTGGTTGATTGTTTAGTTGTTGTTTCCACCAAAGATCATGTTTATTGTCCACGTGGGGGAAGGTGGCTTTGGTGGCCCACGGGACTGCTCTCGCCCGCGTGCGAAGTTGATTTTTCGTTTGTCGCTGAGTAGTTCTTTCAGGAATCCTTGGTTCAGCATCCTGACGACCTCTTGACGTAGGCCTATGTGATAATAGGTGAATTTGACTATAATCACACCTTAAATAATCACATTCTTATGTAGTTTTGATGATAAACATGATAACAAAATGCTCTTATTAGTGTTTTGCATGATTTGTAGGTGATATATGTTCAAGGAAGGCTAGGGAGTAGTTTTGGAGTCAAAAATGGAGAAAAAGAGGCCAATTGTGTAAAGTCCCAATGGAACCACGCCCTGCCAACCCTAAAATTCAGAGAGACAGTTTGCACGCGGTTCTACCGCGACCGCGGCAGAACCGCGGTGGAAGGCAGCTGCAGAAGTTCAAGATTTAGAGAGGGTCATTAGCCGCAGTTCTACCGCGACCATGGTAGAACCGCGGCAGGTACAAAAAAGTTCGAGGACCAAAGTGTAAAAGACGGTATTTTTAGACCAAAACCCTATTTAAAACATTAGACTTCGCCCAAAAGATGCATGTATTGATTTTTAGAGTATCTTGGCAAGGAAAACTATTGGGAGAGAATACTCCAAACATCTTTCATCTTTTCTTTGATTTTTATGATGAATTCTATCTTAGTTTATTTTCCCATAGCCATGAGTAGCTAAATTCCTTGTCTAAGGTTTTGATGGAACCTATTAGGGGATGAACTTCTTCTTTATGTAAACACAAATTGCTAGTTTAATCTCTATTTGTTCAACTTTGTGTTTGTTGTAGTTAATTGACAGGATCCTCAACTAGCTGTGCCTATTTAGTGTGCATAACTTGGAAAAGAGTGCATATTTGGGTTATGTTTGAACAACACCACTCCCACATTATAAGAGGAATCTATAATTGTGGGTTTAAAGGTGGGATTAGGGATAACGAAGCATTGGGTGTAATCTAAAGTGAATTGTTCTAAATAAAGTAAGCTAGTGTATCTCGGGTGAGTTCAATAGTAAATTACTGTGATTACTCGAGAGAGATTTACGATAAGATGATCGTTCATGATTGATAGAGAAGTATTGGTAAATTTGTATGAGCATAAACAGAAGGGATTCCATCAATATGGGAAATCAGTACCTTCGCTTCTTCTCATTATTATTTATAACCTTATTAGTTTAGTTTACAGCTGTTTAGTTACTTGTAAACATAGTTGTTAAAGAAACATTCAACTGAGATTCAAATATTTAGGAAGCTGGTTCTGATGAGTTAGTGGGTTTGAAGATAGTGATTGATAGGTTAAATCTGTGGATTCGACCGTAAGCGTAATACTTGGGTTATATTTGCAACGTCTGCATAATTCTTTTTATAAGGCATAGTTGGGCGTGATCAAATTTGGGCATCATTTCCGGGGAGTTAACGGAATTATCAATTGCCATTGACAGAAATACAAAGATTCGTATTGTAGTCAGTTTTCTCTCTACCCAACGTTTCATTGAAAATTTGATGGTTGTTGACTTGGTTGCTCAGGTGTATGCCTAGAAAATCTATGAGGACTAGAGAACTACTTGAAGGACTCTCAAACCCCGAGCAAACATTCCGGGCATTGAACCATGCTAACAAAAGAATTCAACAATCCCAACAACCACTGAAAATCGAAACTAAAATGAGAGACGTGAATGATCCCAATGGAAAAGTCAGGGAAGAGGCACCTCCTGTGCCTAAGGGTACATTATATGACTGGGCACAACCCACTGCTGATAATTTGGCCACCGCCATTATTGTGCCCGCAAAACAAGCTGAATTGTTTTAGATCACAAACAATATGCTACACTTTTGCAAAACAATGGACTCTTTTCTGGGACACTAATAGAAGATCCTCAACAGTAATTGAAGAACTTCTTATCCATATGCAAAACTCAAAGGCAACCCTAAGTGACTCCGGAAGCAATCAGACTACTATTGTTTCCATTCTCGGTGATAGGAGCTGCACGGGTTTGGCTAAATTCACTCCCTATCAACTCTATAGAAACTTGGGATGAGTTAGTTAAGCAACTCCACAACAACTTCCACCTGCCCAACATAATAGCTCAACAAATTGATGAGACAGTGAGCTTTAAGCAAAAACCAATGAAAACTCTACATAAGACATGTGGAAGCTTTAGAGGTAGGTTGGTTATGTGTCCTCACCACGGTGTTACAGAACAGTTGTTGGGATAATGGTTTTACATGGGGCTGTCAGACAGCATGAAGAATATTGTAGACACCTCAGCTAGTGGGGCGTTCTTGAGCAAGACATGGAGAGAAGGACAGAATTTGCTGGACAAAATAGCACAAAATTTGGGATGGACAACTAGGAATGCACCTATCACTCCAGTGGTGCACTCAGTGCCTCTTGATCCTTCTAACACTATGGCTAAAAATATGGTGACTCTCTTGACACGGAGAATTCTCACCAAAAAGGTGGAGGAATCAGGGGTTAAGCAGCAGGTACATATAGTAGATACTGCCAATGGGGATTTATGTGCATCTTGCATTAGCCAACCAATGGGTAATCCGTGTAATACAGAGCATGACTATCATCATCAACACGAAGATATGAACTATGTGGCTAACTATAGGGGTCAGAGATAAGGAAATCTGAATTGGGGTCAGCAGACTCAGCAGCTGTACATACCACCTCAGCCATAGTAAAACACCGGAAACATGGGAGGTATGAGAACCCCAAACAACATAGCGCCATATCCTAGACCACAGGGTTACAATAGTCAGCAGTAAGGGTACCATCCACCTCAACAATAGCATGGTGGAAGACAAGAAGATGGGTTTGCAAGACTGGAAGCAATGATGCAGCACGTTATTGGGTCCAATGCCAGGATTAATGAAATAATGGATTCACATGATGCGACCATTAAAACTATTGAGCTACAAGTAGGCCATATTTCAATGTCGTTAAACAATCATCCTCAAGGGACATTACCTGCAGATACCCAAATCAATCCAAAAAATCGGGGCCCAAAGTAGCTGATGGCAGTAAGTCTCTGTAATGGTAGGGGTCTAGATGTTGAGAAAGAGAGAGATCGAGGTAACATACAGGCTGAGACACTCATTATAGTGTCCATTGAGCTGGATGAGTCTACAGTATTGACATAGGTGACAGTCCAGTCGTACATGAAGAAAAGAATATGCAGCAAGACACCGAGAAAATAACTGAGCCAGTTAAAGAGCCAGTTGTCAAAAATGTAGCTGAGAAAGAGAAATCCCAAGTTATTGGGAAGAAAAGACCTCCTGCACCATTCCCACAGAGGTTGGCCAAGAACAAAAAGGAGGAGCAATACAAAAAGTTCTTTGAAATGCTCCAGCAAATTCGGGTAAACATTCTATTGATTGAAGCTTTAAAGGAGATGCCTAGGTATGCTAAAATGATGAAGGATTTGATGTCTCGGGAGTTTGACTTCCAAGACTTGGCGACAGTGACACTTACTCAGACCTGTAGTGCAGTGGTGTCTAGACCTGTTGATGAAAAGTTATCTGATCCAGGTAGTTTTACAATTCCATGCACTATAGGGAACTTTGCCTTTACTAAGGCAATTTATGATTTAGGGGCCAGCATCAATCTTATGCCCCTGGTTATATATAAAAGGTTGGGCATTGGGAGAGCTAGACCCACCTCTATGTTGCTGCAGCTAGCTCACATGACTGTGAAGTGTCCATTTGGGATCCTTGATGATGTGTTTATTCAGTTGGGGAAATTTGTGTTCCCTGAAAATTTTGTAATCTTAGACTGCAAGGTGGATAAAGAAATTCCTATAATCTTAGGAAGACAATTCTTGGCCACGGGGAGAGCTTTGATTGATTGTCAGACTAGGGAACTTAATATGAGGCTTAATGATAAAGAAATTACATTCAATGTGCAGAAATCTATGAGGTGACCAAGTGGGTTCGCCAATTGCTCTCTTATTGATGTCGTGGATGCAATTGTAGAGTCTGATGATGAGGTGTTGGCGGCTGAGGACCCCCTTGCTGCATGCTTAATGAATTTAGATGAAGTGAATGGGGAGGATTTGGCGGAATGGGAGTTAGCATTGGAAGGTAGAGGGTTCTGGGATAGAAATCTAGAGTTTGAGCCCTTACACTTAAAAAAGAGAGAGACACATCTAGTAAAACCATCCATTGAAGAACCACTGAAGCTGGAACTGAAGCCATTACCAACCCACCTCAGGTATAAGTTTTTGGGTCCCAACTTTACATTACCTATTCTTATCTCAATTGGTTTGTTAGATGTGCAGGTTCAACAGCTTCTACAAGTAGTAAAAGAGTGCAAGACTGCCATTGGGTGGACCATGGCAGACATCAAGGGTATCAGCCCCGCCTATTGCATGCACAAGATTCTACTCCTCCCCCCGTCTTCCTCTCCAACCTCCATTAACAAACCTCCACTTTTTCCCATCTTCAACTCAAGTCATACGGCTCCTAAAAGACTAAGCCAATCAGAAGGACCATCCAAGTGCCATACTTATGATGAGTCCAGGTACCAATCGGAACTGGTAGAGGATGATTTCAACACTAAAGCTACAAAGAGTTTCCTTCATTAGATCCCGATCAATCAGGTAGCCCTCCGTACTAAAAAGGAGGAAATATATGAGGAGATTCGGAGGCGGGAGATGGAATTCCTAATGGATGACCCCGCTCCAGTTAACAAGATGCTAGTTGGAGAATTTTATGCCAACTGCCCATTCTACATGAGTAGGGAGGTGATTGTACATGGTAAAGTGGTCAATGCCAAAGTTTTGACAATTCGCCAGGTGTTGCGGCTGCCTCCATTCACTAGTGACATCGACTATTATCATGATAGGCCAGGGGTCACAGGGGAGGCTATGACAGATGTACTCTGCACAGAAGGGCAACCTATTTGTATACGAGACCAAATCACCCTCAACTCTAGCTCCTTCACTCACTTGGCCAAAGTTGGCTGATTGTCATCTGCAGCAGGTTCCTTCCATCCAGCAAAACAATGGACGTGAACTTCAATCGGAAACTGTTGACTTAGTGCTTTATAACTAAGAAGGAGTTTGATCTGGCCTGGATAATTAGAGATGAGATGACCCTATGTGGACCACAGCGGACTAAGGTATTCTATTTCCTTTCTTTGGTGACCACACTATGTTTGATGAAAAATACACCCACCATCCCTGCCGATGGAGATTTGCCACCCAAAGAAGCATTCAATGTCTGTGGCATTTGAGTGGGATGGGGTACAAGAACAACAATTGAGATTGATGATGAGGATGATGATCCGGTCCCGCTTGCTCCATCCAGGAGGTCTACAGATAGTGTCAGTCCTTCTCGACGCACACATTTTGGGACTGGACTATCCAGATCACAGTCCACCAGGCCTATGCTATGGTCCATAGAGGAAAAGGTCGCAGATCTCCGCACCTCGGTGGATGGATTACACACGAGGAAGGAGGCCATGTCTTATAGGCAGTCCAAGACTGAGAGTTAGTTCGTGGCCTAGTTCCGTGCATTAGGGAAAGCCTGTAATGTCGACCCCAAAAATGTCTTCGACTTTGACTGAGTCTCAGGGGAGTCTTCGAACCCTTCTACTCTTAACTTTCTTTATATAACATGGGGACATGCCATGATTTTAAGTGTGGAGTGAGAGTCTAGCTCTGATTGTATGTTGTATTATGTATAGATGCAGTGTATTGTATAATTAGTGTTGTATATATTTTATTATGCCTATATTAGGATTAGCTGACTTGGCCCAACGACGGACACTTGTCGATGGGTCTCTTGAGGGTCAAAGGCGGAAATAATTATAAAAAACAAAACAAAACAAAAAGCCAAAAATAATGTTAGAGGACTTTCCTGATGCCGGACCACTTGGACAGTACTCTTGAGGGAAGTAGTCCATGTAAAAAAAATTATTTATTTTATTTTTCTCTTTTTGGTAGTGTAGTACCTCCCCTTGGTTTTTCTTTTGACCACGGTTCATTTCCAAGGTTTTTTCTTGAACCAGGTTAGGTAGATTTTTCATTTTGTAGTTTTAGGATTAGATGGGTGAAGGTTAGAATGTAGCCCCAGATGTGCACACCTGCAAATAAATAAAAAGAACTTGAGACTGTGACGTTTAAGCTTGTTTGTGGACTTATAAATCTATGCCTTAATTATTCACAACTTGTCTTACTTGAACACTCGTATGCAGTCATCGGTCATGTGCCATCGTTCCTGATGGAACTCGCACAGAACATTTGATTTTCTTGTGGTAGGATCTAACTTTATTTTCAGAGGCCACTGCACCTTCGTGACGAGCTTCTCTAGTGCGTACACTATTTCTGAGGGAGACATGCAAAAGTTATGTGATGATAATAAGGTGGGCGCACCACTTTCATTTTAGAGTGGGACGACATGCCATTGTAACGCGTCCATATACCTGGGTGGTGGATGGGAGGATCTTGTGTATGGCTAATGTCGTTCTTTGTTGGAGCGTGGAGGATGTTCCTGACGTCCCTCATGGTGTCGATCTTTCCTTGTTTCTGAGTTTATCATTTTCAATCATTGGGTTAGTCCGTTGATCAATCCTCATCCGCTCGTACTTATGCGCAGTAAGCATTATGGATTTCCTCTCATGTCGTAGGGAGATACTTCATGAGGCGGTTGAGTAGCTTTTTAGTTGCTCTAGATCCGTCCCTGCTTAGTCTGTTCTGGAAGGAGGCGACTGTCATTCCTTCCGATACGTTCGGCAGGCTCATTCTTACCCTGTTGAATCTGGCGAGGAAGTCCCTAAGCCTTTCACTTGTGGTTTGTCTGACGGTGAAGATGTCGTTGACCCTTGCCTCTGCCTTCTTTTCACCTGCATGGGTGGTGACAAACTTATCCGCCATTTCTTCGAACACTGATTTCGCTTTGGCAGGCAGCTGGGAGTACCATATCAAGGCTCCTCTGATTAGCATCTCGCCGTGCCATCCTGAGTCTGTGCTTCGATGTGTTGGTTGTTTACTCGTGTCTCATCCTTTTCACCCATGACAGTAGTGATACTTATCGTTGGTACTGCCTTTATGTTACCTTGTAGTGGTTTTTCGATTAAGTGATAGCTTCATGGACAAGGATAAAGTTGTAGAAGCTCCAAGAAGGCCATTCACGAGGTCTCAAGCTAAGGAGAAGCAAGACAAGATTGTTGGGCTTCAATAGGAGATCAAAAAGGCTCTAATGGTGGAACAAGATCTAAAAAATTATGTAGAGGATATAGCTAAGTGCTATACTCATTTCGTGGTCCAAGTCCAAGTCCAAGAGAAGGTTGATTGGGGTCCAAGCACCATCCATAAAGGCACTTAAATTAGGCAGCTAAATTTTCCAAGTTTGTTAGGACATATTTATTGCTTTCCTAGTTAGTTAAGGTTAATAGTTTCCTTTTCCTAAAATTGGTAGAATTACTTTCCAAGATTGACTTGGTTTTGGTTTCCCGGAGTTTTACCTTTTCCTATTTTAGTTGGACTTGTTGTCCAAAGTAGTTTAGGACTTTATTTCCTAATTTTTAAGGATAATTTTGTGACCCCCTCGATATAAAGGGGTATCTTCTTTGTTTTTATGTAGATTATTCAGATTATTCTCAATAAAAATTGTGAGATTTTTCTTGCGCTCTTGTGTGGCTACTCTTGGATTTATTCTTCAACCTTCACGACTCAACTTAAGGTGGTAAGATTAAACCCTTTTCGAAATCTTAGATCACTTCTAGGTATTCAAGAACGGTGATAAGTTTAGGCTTATTGGTGTTCTTGTTATTCTAAAGGGTTGGGTTTCACAATCTATTTCTTGTTTTAATTTCTACCAAAGGCGATTAGTTCTTTGTTAGATAATTATTGTTGTTAGGATTCTAATTCAAGAATAGACTTCTTGAATTCAAGAAACTCTTTCTTGAATTCAATCTATCTTTAATTTTTGCCTTTTATTCGTTTCTTTATTTTCTTTTAGCTTCCGCATGTTTCTTGTTTTTCTTTAGTAATTCTTGAATCCCAATCGTGTTGTTATCAAGTGGTATCAGAGCTTAAGCTAATCAAGATTTCAATCTTGAAAATCTTGGGAGGTTTTTTATTAAAAAAACGTAAAAAAAAATGAAATTCAGCCTACAAAAAGTGTTCTTGTACTATTTGGTTTCCAAGTCAAAAAAGGAAACAAGAAGAGGGTATCCTAGTTCTTGAAGATTAAGGAAACTTCTTCCTTATTCTTGTGGGTTTTGGGTTCTTCAATTATTTCCTTTTTTATTTCTACTAACCAATTCCTATTCTTTCTAGGTTTGGTCTTCCACTTTCCTTTTCTTTTTCTAACTCTAAATTCTCAGCACTTAAGGGTTGTAACTAGTAAGGTTTATTAATAAATCTAAAGATTAACGACCAAGGGTTGCATTGAATGAACAAGGGGACTACAAAAGAGAGAGATATATATAATGATTTGTTCAAGATGTCTCATACTGGTAGTGATGCTGAACAAAGAATTCTTCAAGAAGTCGAAATTAAAGGAAGGAATGATTTCACCTTGAAAGCAATGCATCAACAATTTGAAAGGTGGAATTTGCAGTTCCAAGAGATGAGGGACACTATTGCTGAGCAAGATATTACAATAGCTGAACTTAGGAGGGGAAATCATGCAAGAACCCAAGCTAGGAGAAATATACCCGCCGCCATTGAAAATCAAGAAAACCCAATCGATGATTTTAATTATGATATTGATTTTGATTGGGTAGGAAGAGATAGAAGGGGACAAAGAGGAACACTTAAAGATGATAATATAAGTAGTATAAAAATGACGATGCCATCTTTCAAGGGAACAAAGAATCCAGACTTGTACCTTGATTGGGAGAGAAAAGTGGAAACAATCTTTGACTGCCACAACTATTTGGAGGGCAAGAAGGTTAAACTTGCTGCTTTTGAGTTTTCTGACTACGCAGCAATCTGGTGGAAAAAGCTTTCTAGGGATAGATTGCAAGAAGGACAAGCACTCGTTGCTACGTAGGCTGAGATGAATAGAGTAATGAGGAAGAGATTTGTACCATCACACTTTCAAAGAGATCTTCAACAACGTCTTCAAACTTTGAGGCAAGGGTCCTTGTCTGTAGATGAGTACTATAAGGCTATGGATATGGCTATGATCCAAGCTAATTGTGTAGAGGAAGATGAGGCTACAATGGCTAGGTTTTTGAATGGTTTAAATAGGGAAATAACTGATGTAGTCGAATTGCAACAATATATAACTTTAGATGAGTTAGTTGAATTAGCCGTAAAGGTAGAAAGACAAAACAAAAGGAGATAGCAATCTAGCTCATAGAGAAGTCGGCCAACTACTATTCAAAAGAAGCAATGGCCAAAATCTGAGGAGACACCTACTCTTAAATTACATGAAGACAAGGGTAAGAGCAAATTGGAATCCAAGGATGGGGGTAAGCCTTTTATGCCTAAGACTTCTACTTCTACTTTTTCTATTCAATGTATCAAGTGTCAAGGGAGAGGTCACAAGGATTATGAATGCCCAAGTATAAGAAACATCCTAATCAAAGAGGATGGGGAATATGAGAGCGAAAAAAGTGCACCTGGTGAAGAACAAGAAGAAAAATTTGTAGAGAATGAAGAAGGAGAAGAGATGGAGTACATGGATAGTGGGTTGAATTTTGTGGTTAGGAGGCTTATGCACATTAATCTGGGGCATTCTAAAGAATAACAAAGGGAAAATATATTCCATACCCGGTGCAGGATTAAAGATAAAATTTGTTCTATGATATATGGTAATGGGAGTTGTGCTAATGTTGTGAGTGCCTAATTGGTGGAAAGGATGGGGTTGAAATGGACGAAGCACCCTAGACCTTATAGGTTGCAATGGTTTAATGATAGTGGAGAGGTCAAGGTGAATAAACAATGCATGGTCTCTTTTAAGATTGGAAGGTATGCTAATAAAGTTCTACGTGATATAGTACACATGCAAGCTTGTCATATCTTGTTAGGGCACCCCTGGTAGTATGATATGAGTGCTTTTCATGTGTGAGTACGTGACTTTGGCCCCAAGAAATTGAATTCCAAAATTATAAAAAATAATAATACAAAAAATAAGTTTTGTTTGCAATTGTGTGATTTGTATGAAATACCAGTGTTTGTTTGAGATAAAATTGAAATGAAAATACAAAAAGGAACAAATTAAGAAAATATCACAAAAATTGTAGAATAAATTCTAGAAATTAGAAAATTAAGCAAAAATATAAAAACATATCGGAAAATCAAGGAAAAATACAAATTAATGGAAAATAAAGGAAATATATCAGTTGTAAAATGAATACAAAGGAAAAATACAAAATACAAAAAGAAAATATAGACAATTACAAAATACAAGGCTAGGAAATAATAAAAATACAAAATACATCGTATAGCATTAGATTGGGCCAAATGCACGTAATACACAGCCCAAAAACATATACACAGACCATGCCCAAATCATTTAGCCCGGTCTTCCCAGCTACTAACCAAATGACACCGTATCAACAAAATGAATCGGAGTCATTGATTGCAACTGATCAACGGACCTGGTGAGGCGGTTCCCTCACAAATGAAACGACATCGTCCAATGAAATCGATCACAATCGTTCATTACAGATAATCGACGGATAAGGATGATGAGCCAATTAATTGAAACGACGTAGCATTGAGTAATTAATCTCAGCCGTCCATCATCTTAATCTAACGGGCACAATGAAATCCCTCATTAATCTACACGACACCGTTTTGAGGCTAGGGAATCCTAGCCATTCATCTCTACAAATCCAACGGGCAGGAATTAAAAACACATATTTGATATATATTATACCCTCCCCGTCCGAACCCCTCATTATACACACACATATTATTATGTTCAAACCCTAGCCGCCCTAAGTCACCTTCTTCCTCTCCCCACCGTCTCCCATGGAGACCATCGGAGGTCACCCCAGACCTCCGTCTCCGGCCTAATCCAACCCCCAAATACCCTTCCTCACCTCCAAATAACCATAAAACACCATTAACCCCGACCAAAAACCAATAGTCCCCTAGTCTTGAAAATCTGGTTGTCGGAACCCTAGCCGGCGACCACCCAAGGTATGAACCAAGGTCCCAAAATAACACCCCTTGACCACTTTGAGGTGATCTACCACCCTATCTAGGTGGTTTCCCTCGAACAAGCCCCAAACTCGTCGAATATTCGAAAAACACTCGTCGGAACCCTACTCCGGCGAGTACCAAAAACCACCCCACTCCCAAAAACCTTACCCCAGGTCTCCATATCCCCTCTCATACACTTAAATCAAACCCCAAAGCCCCGTTCAGAAGATCTAGTACTCAGAAGACAAACAGTCTTCGAAACTTTGCAAATGAAGAAAAATGAAAATAACAAAGAAGAAAGAAAGAAGAAAAGAAAGAAAAGGAAAAAGAATAATAAAAGGCCTGAAAAAGCTAAGTATCCCCTACCTTTGCTTTCATTCAGTGGTGTTATGTGTTCTGAAACTTGCTTCTTTATATGCCTATCATGCTTGTCTGAATCTGTTCTTATGCATGTCTAATATATGAATCTATCTCTGTTTAATTCATACTTGTTCATGCGAGCCCTGAATCTCATACATGGCTGATATTATCTAAGTGTTCTTAAGATTCCGATATTTACTACTCATGAATCATGTGCTAATTAGCCAGTTTTATATGATTGTTCATTATATTCTGTCTCGATTGGGTATTAGTTAGTTGGAATTCAACCATTATCAAACTTTTCCTCTGAGTTCTGATTAATTGAAAGTTAATTCATGTTTAAGGTTATATGTTCAAAACAACATGAATATGGCTATATTTGTAACTTGATTTATTTGTTAGTTCATTCTGAACCTTTGAGTGCTTATGTATACTTAGGTCGTGTATAAATTTTTGTGGCTATGTTTGTGATTTAAGTATGGGTTTTGATTAGTGGCTATGTTCTAATTAGTGGTTGTGTTCTGATTTATGGCTATTTGTAAAAGTGGTTAAAATTGAAAAGGCTTTAATCTGAAATTGATTGTCTTAAAAGACATGTCTGATTAGTGGCTATTTTATAAATACATGTTACCCAAGTCCTGCCAAACCTAAGGCAGGTCGGGTAATAATAATCAAAAGCAAGGGGTAAAAGGGGAAGGGTAAATGGCATTATTGTGAATTGAATAAAGCCTATAAGGATAAAAATTACTTTAGTGCTTGGCATTTCTGAAATTACTTGAATAAAAAGGGGTATACTAGGTAGAGTTAAAAGGTATTTGTGTAATAAACCTTAGCAAGTGAGGGTAATTGGGTAAAACCTGCCTAATAGAACCCAATAGAACTGCCCAGAACCTTCTAGCAGGGGTTCTAGGGCATTTCGATATAATTTTAATGGACTATACTGTAATTAATTGAAAATAATAAGGGGAGGAAAATAGAATTAAATTATTTGAAATTCCCCCCAAAATGCCTTTATAAATAGGCTTCTATAAGCCTGAAAAGGGGTTACACATTGGTTCCACATCTCCAGATTTTGAGAGTTCGAATTTTGATAGTTAAAAAGGTTGAATTCTGCTGGTTCCATCTTTGATAACTAAAAGAGAGATTCAGCTGATACTATTTGTCTACTTGATCATCAATTCGAGAATTGGTGCTTTGGGATCATTGGCTAGTGTTTCTCTGTTGTTTTGTTCTCACTAGCTTGGATTTCGATTATTCTCGAAGTTGATTGCTATTTTTTTATCGAGCTTGGCGATTTGCTGTGTTGTTCATATATTCATTGTTGGTGTTTCTCTGTTGTTACCATTGCTGACTGCTTCTGCTTTTCATCCCCTTAGAACTTACCGGTTCATTTTCGTTGATCAGGTACACATCTGTTTCATGGAGGTGTAATTAATATTTATGAATGAAGAATTGATGTTTAATTGATGAAGTTGTTTCTGTTTCTTTTTTCTAGCAGTAGTTTTTATTTCATAGAAATCATTGTAATTTGTTAGGTATTTGTTGTAATAATTAAAAACCATATGACTTTGATTTAGATTAAAGTAGAGTAGCTAATGCTGTAGTTAGGTGTAGATCATTCGTTAGATACAACTTATCACCTAATTCAAAACTAAAACAAGAAAAAATGAAGTTAATATACTTAGGTAAATAAAAATACGATTCTGAAACTGGACGTATGAATTGGTATCAAACTATTCATGTTAACTAAATTCTGAATCTAGACCAATTTAATTAAAAAGGGAATAAGTAGTTCAAGTTTAAATAATATCATCGCCTAGCTTCACTTAAAAAATGACTTAGGTACAGAATTGTTTTAGATTTCTATGATTATTCATAACTCAAGCATGTTTAGTTAGTATACCAATATTGATACAAATTATGGTGTTAGAACTTTAGTTAATTACTGAAACTAGTAGTGATTGAAATGTAACTTGGTACCCTTCTCAATAATATGAGTTTACTGATTTTTTCTGTTATTTGAAAACCATCTATTTAAATATTGTTCTGAAACTGTGAGTTTGTTCTTAATTTTATTCATATAATCTGGTCCTGATCACGAATATAGGCCCAGGTCCAATTAATAAGTTGCTCGTGTTATCGAGTGGGGACAGTAGCGTGTGTTGGGCTTCTGAAGCCCAAATGTCCTTAATAATGGACTGCTAAGGCAGTCTAAAGTCCAGGCCCCAATGATAAATAATGGCCTGGACTCCAAACATTATAGCCTTGAAAAAAAGTACCAAAACCAGATGCATATTAGGAAGGAAAAAACAAAAAAATAGAAAACATAGTATATAAATAGGATTGCGCCTTAAAATAAGGGATGAGCCTCGTTCCGAACATGAAAAATACATCGGTCCCCCAAATGGATTTCAATATAAAAATGTTAGACTCGGAGGGACCGTTTAGCGAATTTTACGGTCCTTCCCGAAGATAATAAAGACGTAGATGTTATAGGCACGATAAAATAAAATTACGTTCCTAATACGGGTGTACATTTGATGTGACCCAAATCTTAAATCATTGCGAAGCTAAAATGCACTAAAGTCACAGGCATACTGGTTGCGGTGTGACTTGAAATGCGTTTTCGTGACGTCGCAAGTCCTAAAAATAACAAAGCGGAACATTAATTGCATTTGAAAATTGAAGCATATAAATCAGATATAACAAATACGGCAGCTGAGCTACCGTGCTAGAACCACGGAATCCGGGAATGATTAACACCTTCTCCCGGGTTAACAGAATTCCATATCCGGATTTCTAGTATCGCAGACTGTTAAACAGAGTCATAATTTCCTCAGTCCGGGATTAAACCGGTGACTTTGGACACCATTATTTTCCCAAGTGGCGACTCTAAAAATTAATAAAAATCCCATTTCGAATGTCCTTTAATTGGATAAACTCCTTCCCTATTATTATTATGTCCTTTCTCGGGGTGCAGTAGTAAACAGTTGGAACGTAAAGAAAAAGGAGGTGTAACAGCTCTGGCGACTCTGCTGGGGATAAGAAACCCAAAACTTCTGTTCAGTGGCATTTCTAGGTCACATCGTATCAGTGGAAGGTATTCAGGTAGACCCAAAGAAGATTGTGGCAGTCCAGAATTGGCCTCGACAAGCTTCAGTGACTGAGATACGAAGTTTCTTGGGGTTAGCACATTACTACCGTCGATTTGTAGAGGGGTTTTCTTCTATTGCAGCCCCGATGACCAGGTTGACCCAAAAGGGTGCCCAGTTCCAGTGGTCAGATGAGTGTGAGGCGAGCTTTTAGAAGCTCAAGACAGCCTTGACTACAGCACCAGTGCTGATATTACCTACGGGTGCAGGGCCTTAAACAGTTTACTGTGATGCATCCCGTAGAAGGCTTGGAGCGGTATTGATGCAGGATGGTAAGGTTATTGCTTATGCTTCGGGACAGTTGAAAATACATGAGAAGAATTATCCAGTTCATGATCTTGAGTTGGCAGTAGTGGTTCATTCCTTAAAGATCTGGAGGCATTATCTATATGGTATGACGTGTGAGGTATACACGAATCATAAAAGCCTACAGTACTTGTTCAAGCAAAAGGAGTTGAATTTACGACAGCGGAGATTGTTAGAGTTGTTGAAGGACTATGATGTTACTATCCTATATCACCCGGGTAAGGCCAATGTGGTGGCCGATGCATTGAGTAGAAAGTCTGCCAGCATGGGTAGTCTCGCATTCATTCCGGTCAGTCAGAGACCATTTGCTCTAGATGTCCAGGCCTTAGCCCACCAGTTTGTGAGACTAGACATTTCTGAGCCTAGCAGAGTGTTGGCCTGCACGGTCGCTCGTTCATCTCTATTAGAGCGGATCCGTGAGAGGCAATTTGATGATCCTCATTTGCGTGACTTGAGAGATACTTTACCGCGGGGAGGTGCCACAAAGGTAACTCTAGATGATGACATAGTATTGAGATTGTAGGGTCGAGTTTGTGTGCCCAATGTTGAGGGGATTTGAGAGTTGATCTTAGCAGAGGCCCACAGTTCGCGATATTCTATTCACCGGGGCGCCACGAAGATGTATCAGGATTTACGGCAGCACTATTGGTGGCGCAGGATGAAGAAAGACATCGTTGCGTATGTCGCTCGGTGTCTGAATTGTCAGCAGGTGAAATATGAGCACCAGAGGCCTGGTGGTGTATTCCAGAGAATCGAAATTCCCGAGTGGAAATGGGAGCGGATCACTATGGACTTCATTACTGGACTTCCTTTGACTCGGAGGAAATTTGATGCTATTTGGGTCATTGTTGATAGGCTGACCAAGTCAGCACACTTTATTCCAGTATCTGTCTCCTACTCGTTGGAGAGGTTAGCAGAGATTTACATCAGGGAGATTGTTCGTCTTCATGGGGTGCCGGTATCTATTATCTTAGATCGGGGTACGTAGTTTACCTCGCGGTTCTGGAGAGCGGTCCAGCAGGAGTTAGGCACCCAGGTTCAGTTGAGTACAACTTTTCACCCTCAGACGGACGGCCAGTCCGAGAGGACTATTCAGATTTTAGAGGACATGCTTCGAGCTTGTGTCACTAATTTTGGAGGCTCGTGGGATTAGTTTCTGCCATTAGCGGAGTTCGCCTACAACAACAGCTACCAGTCTAGCATTTAGATGGCCTTATACAAGGCGTTATATGGTAGGCGATGTCGATCTCCAGTCAGATGGTTTGAGCCAGGAGATGCTCGGTTGTTGGGTATAGACTTAGTTCAGGAGGCCTTGGATAAGGTCAAAACTATCCAGGAGAGATTGCGTTCAGCTCAGTCCAGACAGAAGACTTATGCTGATCGTAAGGTTCGAGATGTAGATTTCATGGTTGGTGAGCGGGTATTGCTTTGAGTGTCGCCTATGAAGGGCGTGATGAGGTTCGGGAAGAAGGGCAAACTCAGCCCTAGGTATATTGGTCCATTTGAGATTCTTGACCGAGTGGGAGGGGTGGCTTACAGACTAGCTCTGCCACCTAGTTTATCGGTCGTGCATCTAGTTTTTCATGTGTCTATGCTTCGGAGGTACCACGGAGATCCCACACATGTGTTAGACTTCAGTACTGTCCAATTGGACAATGATTTATCCTACGAAGAGGAGCCGGTGGCCATTCTTGACCGGCAAGTACGACAGTTGTGGTCGAAGAGTTATCCTTCTGTGCATGTTCAGTGGAGAGGTCAGCCTCCTGAGGCATCAGCCTACTGTCCGAGTATGATATGCGGAGCTACTACCCACATTTGTTCCCCGACTGAGGTACTTCCTTCGCTTGTCCGTTCGAGGACGAACGGTTGTTTTAGAGGTGGAGGATGTGATGACCCTTTTCCTCACTTGTTCCGCACTTCCGAGGCCTTAAAAACCTCATTTTATATTGCCTCGATTTACGTGCATGATCTAGGCATGTAGCCGAAAAGATTATTGTGATAGAATATGTGAATTCTATGAGAAATTTGAAGAAAATGATATTAATATTGATATGGTTGACTTTGGTCAATATTTTTGCTAAACGGACCCGAACCCAAGATCGGACGGTCCCGGAAGGTCCGTAGGAAAATATGAGACTCGGGCATGTGTCCAGAGTCGAATTCTGAGGCCTAAAGCCTAAGATATGAATTTTTCTGTTAAATTGTTTTTGCTGAAATTATTAAAGGAAACTGGATTAAATGACATTGGTATCGGGCTCGTATTTTGGTTCCGACGCTCAGTACAAGTCCTAAATAATATATATGTGCTTTCTGCAAAGTTTGGTGACATTTGGATGTCGTTTGATGTGTATTGAACCTTGAGTTCCAAATTTGAAAGTTATGAAACCAAAAGAAAGATAATAATGAACTTGAGGCCTGATTTGATGAAAACGATGTTATATTGGCGATGTGATCGCACGAGCAAGTTTGTAATATGTTTTTGAGGTTGTGTGCATGTTTGGTTTGGAGCCCGGGGGCCTCGGGTAAAGATTTGATAGGCCGTTGGAGCGATTTCTGAAAAATAACATAGCTGGTGTTTCACCCAGCTGTTATCTTCGCAAATGCGAAGATGGCAAACCAAGGCAGTGTTCGCAAACATGTTTCTCAACAGAAATCAAAGGTTTTCATGGTAGAAATTCTTGTTTTTGGGTAGAACCTAGGTTTTTCATGAATTGGGGAATTGGACCTCGAATTGAGGTCCGATTTTGAAACAAATCACATATTTGAACTCGTGAGGGAATGGGTAATCGGATTTTGATCCGAACCCCGAGTTCTGACCACGTGGGGTCAGGGGCATTTTGGGAAATTTTGGGGTAAACTTTGAGAAAACCCTTTTTTAAGCATCCAAACTAAGTTATATAGTATTTATTAATGTAAATTGTGATTAGATTCGAGCAAGTTGAAAGCGAAAATTCAAGGTAAAGCTATAGTTGAAGGATAAGTTGGATTTCAAGGCTAGAGGTAACTGTTTGATCTATCCTAGCTTGAGGGAATAGGATTTATGTGCTAATTGCTATGTGATCGAGTGCGGTGTATGGGCTGTGGTGACGAGCATCCATACACTGGCGTCTAGCATGACCGTGAGTCATTGTTGGTATTATTTGTGAGATGTTTTAAAGATGAAATCTTGACCCTTGCCGGGTTGTGAAATTGAACACTGTTTTCCCTTGCCGGGACTTGTTGTAAAGTGGATTATTGTTTTCCCTTGCCGGGACTTGTTGTAAAGTGGATTTTTGTTTTCCCTTGCCGGGACCTCGTTGTGATGATTGTTGTGTCCATTGCCGGGACGGTTCATGTTTATTGTTTTCATTCTTTGCCCTTAACTGTGATTGTTATTTGGGTGAGGAAGAGTGGTAATGCACAAAGGGAGATGCCGTGCCTTGTTTACTGATTTTGCACGAAGGTTAATGGCGTGCCTTATATTATTGATTATGCACGAAGGGTAATGTCGTGCCTTGTTATTGATTATGCACGAAGGATCATGACGTGCCTTGTGATATTGATTATGCACGAAGGAACATTCTGTGTCATTGTTATTTGAACCATGCACGAAGGATCATGTCGAGCCATGGATGTGAGGATGAGAGTAAAAGCACGAAGGTTGATGTCGTGCACTTTTATTTGCTTATTTGGTGAGGATGAGAGTAAAAGAACGAAAAGTGATGCAGTGCAACTATTTGCTATTCCTTGTTTTGATATTAACTATTTCTATTATACTCTGATTTCCATTATTGATTTAATAATTGTTGCTAACTGTTGAGTTTCCCCTCTTATGATACTTCTTGTTGAATTTGTTACTTGATATTTCTTGTTATCTTGTGGTGTACCTATATATAAAACTGCACAGGTTTATGTGAGTGTCTGGTCCTAGGCTTGTCACTACTTCGCCGGGATTGGCCAGGCACTTACCAGCACATAGGGTCGGATTGTGCTGATACTGCACTTCTATGCGTTTTTGCACAGGTCCAGGTTTTGAGCAGCAGTAGAGCATTCGTGGGAGTTGAGCATTCCGATATTGAAGTAGCTTGCAGGCGCCCGCAGGCCCGACGTCTCTTCATTTTACTTATACTATTTGCTGTGGTCTCATTGTTCCGAGATAGACATATTTTTGTCATTTTCTTTCAGACCATTATGTGTAGTATTCATTAGTATTTAGTGAGTTGGTGACTCCACGTCTTGGGTAGAGAATTTCATCAATGTTTTATCTTAGTATCATTTATCTCTATTTAGAAAGTCTTCCGTATTTATTAAATTGAATAATTATTTCTCTTGCAATTAAGTATGAGTATAAAAATAATGACATGAACAGGATAATGTTAAATGAATTGGCTTTCCTAGCTACCACGAGTAGGCGCCATCACAATCCCGATGACGGGGGAAAATCCGGGTCGTGACATATTATCCGAGCTTTAGCTGCCTACTGGGATCCCGCACACAACATGCTCCACTTCTTGGACTTTGAGCTTACTCCGACATTGCAGGAAATTGCTAACTACATCGGAAAGGGTGAGGTTCCCTTAAAAGATAAATATCCGGTTGCTCCGAGGGCTATCACTGTGCATAGATTCCTCAACTCCTTAAATATCGCCAGAATTGTTCACAATGAAGATTTGGTCCACGGGTTCTGCACCACGAACTTTATATACCGCAGATATGACCACGTTGGAGGATTCAATGTTCCAACGAACAAACTCTGTAGCAAAGCGAACCGGGCTAAATGGGAGGAACACAGGCGTTTCGCCTTTATGGTAGCCTTTTCGGGGTTAATCATATTTCTGAGGAAAGACGGGAGCATTGACATTAGAGTTGCCGGAATTGCCAGTACTCTCCTTACCCAGGATAACAGTACTTTGGCACCAATGATAGTGGCCGATATCTTCCGTGCTCTCACGACCTGCAAAGCGAGAGAAGATTTTTTCGAGGGGTGTAATATACTACTTCAGATGCGGATGATAGAGCATTTATGCCGCCACCCTCAGTTTTCAAGCTATGGGTCGCCTGAAAGACATGTATCGAAGAATTCTACGTGTGGACAAAAGATGCCAAGTTGCCAGAAGGGTCGAAGGGTTGGATCACATATTTCCGATCAATGACTGCTAGCCAGATAGAATGGGCGTATGGATGGTTGCCCCTCAATGAAGTCATATATATGCCAACAGAAGGGTCGTATTCCTTTTAATGGGTCTCAAGAGTATCCAACCTTATGCGCCATACCGAGTATTAAGGAAACTCGGAAGACATCAGATTGTGCTGAAAGATGGGGACCTCAGCCTTCAAGCAATAGATATTAGTCCCGATGGGCAATTCCCAGAAGCAAAAATCCGGCAAATATGGAATGAGTGTCAATGTCTGAGAATGGACACCTGTGTGAGAGATCGGGCTATTGGTGAAGTATCACCGGGATATTTTGCACGGTACCATAGAGATGTTGAGCATGAGAGACCGACGAAGAGGCCTCATATTCAAGAATTTGCCGAGCAATCGAGGGAACAAAGGGATTGGCTGGCCAAGGAAAATGAATATCGAGCCAGAATCAGCATGTTGGAAAAACAATTTTAGGATATCAAATTCGAAAGCGGCTTACAAGCAGCAGCCGATGAGGGTGAAAAGATATAGCTGAGGAAAGAAAATGAAACATTGAAGGCTCAGATTGCGAAAATGAGAACAATAACCGAAACCCAGTTTGGCTTACCCGGGAAGAAAGGATAATTGAAAATCTACGGCACAAGGTGAACGATTATAGCTTTGATCTAGATAAAGCTGAGAAGGAATTATTTGGGGTTCGGAAACAATTGGCCAAGAATGCCGAAGAAAGGGCTCGGATGATTCAACAGTTAAAGGATGAACATAATATTGAAGAAGCCCGATTAAGGAAGAAGATTGTTACGACCGAGGTCAAAAGTAGCAAACAATCAAAAGAATTTGATATAGAGAGATAGCATTGCTACATGGCCATGGCCCGGTTAGAATTGGAGCTACAACAACTTCAAAAGAAGAGCCAGCAAACCTTGGATGCATGTGCCGAACAGATTGGGAGATTGCTTCAAGAGAAAGGGGTCATCAGGGAAAGAATTGTCAACATTGCTCACTACATTACGCGGAAATGCCAATTGTGCAAGGATATGACCCAGTCTACGTTTATCGCAGCAGCAATGATTTTTGTGAAACAAGTTATAAATGACCTGGACAAACTCCAAAAGAGATTAGCATATAGGCCTGCGGTAAGACCGAACGATGTCTCGCGGGCACTAGGGGCTTTAATATATTCATAGGGCATGCATTTTTGTATTTGTATTTTTATGCATCTAGAAGGTTGTTGTACAACACTATCTTTTGTAATCAATGTTTGAATATCAATGAAAATCCAAAATTGTCATTAATATTTCCTTACATGCAAATTGCTTGTGCGATAGGCAAACATATAGGATCAAAAAACGAAAGAAAAAAGAAAAAAAAAGAGAAAAAGAAAAAAGAAAAAAAGGAGAGAAAAAAACAATGAAAACAGCGATGAGTGGACACAAAAGAAAAGATAAGCCGAAAAAAGAGAATTGGCGAGTCAAAAGAAGAACAATAATGCCGAGATGATGCATAATTGCCGGGCAAAAGTTGTGTTCTTAAAACACTTTGTGATGTTTATCTATTATGATCTAACTATTAACAAGTTTTTGTCGTTGATGAGTATCAGATAAAACAGTTAGCAACTGGCATTCTGTCACATCACTACAACACTCGTTCTAAAAGCATGATAAAATCAGCGACCCAAGAAATTGAGCCGGCAATCATGGATCCCGTGCAGGAGGAGGAAGTAATAGATGTGAACAGTATGAAGGAAGAAGTGTATAATTTGAAACAACAGATGTCGGAAATATATCAGGCTTGGTCAAGGGGGCAACCCTTACCTACTTACCCAGCTAACCCCACATATATTCCTCCCTCAAACCCGAACCAAGATCCACCCACCATGAATTCATCTTCTACATATCCTTCTTACCCACACTATTACGCCACTACATCACAAGTACCACCCTCACTAAGTAAACAAGCTCCACCACTACCACCCCAGGCCGCTCCCGTGTATATGGCACCACTACCAGCCACTTTACATAAATCCTCTAGTGAGCATGTATTTCATATCCAGGACAATCATTACTACCCTCTAGAATACCCCTTCAGACAACCTGATTCTTACACCCCACTTGTCGACATGACGGGGGAGGATAAACCTACTAGGAACCCTGGACAAGAGGAGATGGCCAGGAAAATGAAGAGCCTTGAGCAGTCGTTTTGCAGTATGCAGGGTCTGGGAGGCCAAGTTAGTATGGCATACAAGGACTTTTGTTTGTTCCCCGAGGTACAACTACCCGCTGGGTTTAAATTGCCAAAATTTGACATGTATGATGGCCATGGTGATCTAGTGGCCCATCTGAGAGGAAATTGCAGCAAAATGCATGGAGCTGGGGAAATGATGAACTACTTATGGACTACTTCAGTCCAAGCCTCAGTGGCTCAGCATTGGAATGTTACACCCGTCAAGATCATACCCGATGATTAATTTGGGACTCTTTGGCTCAATCATTTGCGAACCATTTTTAATATAATCTGGAAATCATCCCTAATAGATTATCATTGACCAAAATGGAAAAGAAGCTCGGAGAGAGATTTTGGGAGTATGGTTTCAAGTGGAGGGAACAGGCGGCCCGTGTGGATCCACAAATGAAAGAAGGAGAAATGGTAGATTGTTTCTTATAAGCTTTGGAGCCGACATACTACGGGCATATGGTGTCTGCAATCGGAAAGACCTTTAATGAGGTAGTGAAAATGGGGAGTTTTGTGGAAGAAGGTTTGAAAACGAACAAGATTATGAGTTACCCAGCCATCAAGGCTACAAATCAAGCAATTCAGACAGGGACGGGAGGATCATTGGGAAGAAGAAGAAGAAAGAAGAATTGGCGGTTATAGAGGGAAGATCTTGGTCCCGAGGCCCCAACCCATATCATCACCAACCTCGCTCATACCAACCATATCCACCAGCACCGTATAACCCACCTCCATATTATTATCCTCTAAATGGTCCTCAATTTTCTATCCAACATGCCCAGTCTTACCCGCCGCCTCCACCTTCACGGTGAGCCCCAGCTCCTGAGAATGTCTACCATGCTCAAAATGCCTACCCACCATAAAAACCTACAGAAATCCTAACCGAACCAGTTTCCGTCCTGACCCTGAAGTGAAAAGTGACAGATCTTAGAGAAAGAAAACATTCACTCCTCTAGGAGAATCATATACTAGCCTCTTCCACCGACTGAGATAATTGGGAATGCTGAGTCCCATTGAGCCTAAAATTCCCAATCCTCCATTGAGAAACTTATATCAATCCATCCATTGTGAATACTGTTCTGGGACACCGAGACATGATAAGGAGAAATGTTGGCACCTAAAGTCTGTGATACAAAAACTCATTGACTCCAGAAGAATTGAGGTGCAAGCACTCAAAACTCCCAACATAACACAAAATCCTTTGCCGGTGCATCATGAAACACATATGATAGAGCTAGTACAGGGAGAAAGCTGCAAAAAACCCTCTCAGAGTGTGATGACAATCAAAGAAAATAGCAAGTCGGAGGAGAAAGTTGGGAGTGAGAAAGTGTCAATCGAGCCACTAGCAAAACAGCCATCAGTGATGATTGAGCCCGAGCCGGTAAAAGTGACAGTGTAAAAGGGGCTTATATAGAACCAGTTGTTATCAAGCCAGTTGTTCAGATGCCGATTGTGAATACCAAAGATGTACCTTGGAATTATGACAAGGTAATTGTTATGTACAAAGGGAAAGAAGTCAAGGGGGAAATCTGCGAAACTCATGGTTTGACCCGGTCTGGGCGATGTTTTGCTCCTGATTATTTGAGAAAGGCGAAAGTGGTGAAAGAAAATCCAGCTTATGTGAAGAAAGCGGTCACAGAGGAAGAAGCTGAGGAATTCCTAAAGAAAATGAAAGCTCAAGATTACTCCATAGTTGAGCAATTGAGGAAGACACCCTCTCAAATATCTTTGCTATCTCTGTTGATTCATTCCGATGAACACCGAAGGGCATTAATCAAGATCCTAAATGAAGCTCACGTACCAGAAAAGATCTCGGTATGTCATTTGGAGAAGATTACAAACAAATTTTTTGAGGCAAATAGGATAACATTCTCAGACGATGAGCTACCACTAGAGGGGACGGAACATAATAAGGCGTTATACCTCACGGTAAAATGTGAGGAATTAGTGGTGACTCGTGTCTTGGTCGATAACGGGTCGATTGCTAATATTTGTCCTTTATCTACTTTGGGAAAACTGAAAGTTTATCACGAGAGGATTCACAGAAATAGTGTATGTGTGAGGGGGTTCAATGGAGGTGTAAAGAACACCTTGGGAGATATCATACTAGAACTCGCCATCGGACCAGTGGATTTCACCATGGAGTTTCAAGTGTTGGATGTTGCTGCGTCCTATAACCTCCTATTAGGGCGTCCATGGATCCACGCTGCAAAAGCGGTGCCATCTTCACTACATCAAATGGTGAAGTTTGAGTGGGATCAGCAAGAGATAGTAGTGCACGGGGAAGATAATGTTTGTAATTTCATGACGCCATTCGAAGAAGTTGAAGGAAACAAAGGTCCTTGGTTATATCAAGTGATGGACACCGTGACTGTGAACAAAATATCTGAAGGAGAAACTATCCCAGTACCCAAAGTGACCCCTGTAGAAGTCATGGTTGCCAAAGAAATGTTAAACAATGGGTTCTCTCCGGGAGAAGGTCTAGGAGTTGCCTTGCAGGGTATAACACAACCAATTCATCTTCCGGGTAGCACTAAGACTTTCGGCCTGGGTTTCAAGCCAACCATCGCTGATATACAGAGAGCCAAAAGATTGAAAAACAAAGGGTGGACCCTCCCCAAACCTATCCCAAAACTGTCCTATTCCTTTATCAAGCCAGGTACACAAAGACGTCTGGCAACTGTCTTGCCGAGCCATGCAGAGATAAGGCCGAATGAAGAGCTATTAGCAAGGTTTGAGAGGTTGTTTGAAGGCATGAATATGGTAGAAGCAACCGAGGGAACAAGAAAGCTGGATGTTCAATTTGTTGGACCCCACATCAGGCTAAATAACTGGGAAGCTACTCCTCTTCCAATCAGGAGGGAGTTGTGGTAGTTAGCTTTTAATATTCTATTCCCAAAACTATCCTGTTTCAACAATTGTAATCCTATGTTCCGTCTAGTCAAATGTATCCAAACCTTGTTACCTTTCAAAGTTTAGTGAAATGCAATTTTTTTCTTCCTCTATTTTTAGCATTATTTTATTTTTATTCTCTTTTCTTGTACAGTCCAGTATTTGCTGATTTCAATGATGTGTCATGCATGAAGGATCCCCGGTCCAGCCTTGATAATCGGATAGATATACAAGAAATTGAAAATGAATATGAAGTGGAATATGAGGATGAGGAAGTGTTGGAGGAAATTAGTAAGAATTTGAGCCATTATGAAGAGAAACCCAAACCAAACTTAAATGAGACAGAGTTTATTAATTTGGGAAATGAGAAGAATATTCGGGAAACAATGATTAGTGTACACTTAGAGACTTCCCTCAGAGAAGATTTGATCAGGTTGTTACATGAGTACAAGGACATATTTGCTTGGTCTTATGATGACATGCCCGGGCTTAGTACTGACTTGATGGAACATAAGTTGCCCAATTATCCAGAATGCCGGCCGGTTAAGCATAAGTTAAGAAAGTTCAAAACGGATATCAGTGTGAAAATAAAATAAGAGGTCAATAAGCAGTTTGAGGCAAAGGTCATACGGGTCACCAAGTATCCCACGTGGTTAGCCAATGTTCTGCCTGTTCCAAAGAAAGACGGAAAAACTAGAGTGTGTGTTGATTATCGAGACCTCAATAAAGCCAGTCCGAAGGATGATTTTCCATTGCCAAATATCCACATATTGATTGACAATTGTGCCAAACATGAGATTGGTTCTTTTGTGGATTGTTATGCGGGTTATTATCAGATCCCGATGAACGAAGAAGATGCAGAAAAGACAGTATTTTTCACACCTTGGGGGACATATTGCTACAGAGTAATGCCGTTTGGGTTGAAGAATGTCGTAGCTACATATATGAGGGCAATGACCACTATGTTTCATGACATGATACATCGAGTGATTGAGGTGTATGTGGATGATATTATTATCACGTCCAAAATGCAGTGTGATCATGTCAAAGACTTGAGAAAGTTTTTTCAGAGGCTTTGAAGATATAATCTCAAGCTCAATCCAGCAGAATGTGCTTTTGGAGTACCATCAAGAAAGTTATTGGGGTTCGTAGTAAGCCTGCGTGGTATTGAATTAGACCCGTCAAAGATAAAAGCAATTCAGAACTTGCCTCCGCCAAAGAACAAGAAAGAGGTGATGAGTTTGTTGGGCAGGTTTAATTATATTAGCAGATTTATTGCTCAGTTGACATCGTCCCGTGAGCCCATTTTCAAATTATTAAAGAAAGATGTTGCGGTGAATTGGACTGAGGAATGTCAAGATGCATTTGACAAAATCAAGGAATATCTGGCCAATCCTCCTGTGTTGTTCCTCCAGAACCTGGAAGGCCCTTGATCTTTTATCTGACTGTATTGGATAATTCTTTTGGCTGTGTACTGGGACAGCATGATGAAAGAGGGAAGAAAGAGCAAGCAATATACTATCTTAGTAAGAAATTTACATCTTACGAGTTAAAATACACTCAGCTAGAAAGAACATGTTGTTCTTTAACATGGGTTGCACAGAAGTTAAAACATTACTTGTCGGCTTATACCACTTATCTTATATCTCGGTTGGATCCACTGAAGTACATCTTCCAAAATCCTATGCCCACAGGAAGGGTCGCTAAATGGCAAATTCTACTTACACAGTTTGATATTGTTTATGTAATCCGCACTGCAATGAAGGCACAAGCAGTCGCTGACCATTTGGCAGAAAATCTAGTTGATGATGAGTATGAACCGTTAAAGACATATTTTCCTGATGAGGAGACAATGAATATTGAGGAATTGGAACAAGACGACAAGCCGGGCTGGAAACTATACTTTGATGGGGCCGTCAATAGCAAAGGGTTCGGAATTGGAGCGGTGCTCATTTCAGAAACGGGTCAGCATTATCCTGTTACCGCTCAGCACCGATTTTTCTGTACTAATAACATGGCTGAGTATGAAGCATGTATATTAGGATTAAGAATGGCAATAGTCATGGGTGTTCAAGAGATTTTGGTCATAGGTGACTTGGATCTCTTGATACATCAATTTCAAGGTGAATGAGAGACAACGGATTTGAAACTTATACCATATCGATAGTGTCTACATGAACTATCTCAGAGGTTTCAGTCCATAGAGTTCAAGTATATTCCAAGAATGCACAACGGAGTTGCAGATGCCATGGCCACATTGTCGTCCATGTTGCACCATCCAGACAAATCCTATATAGATCTACTGCAGATACAAGTTCGTGGTCAAAATGCTTATTGTTTCACGGTAAAAAAGGAACTTGATGGTGAGCTATGGTTCTATGATATTAAAGAATATTTGAGGATGAGGGTGTACCCAACGCAAGCCACGGGAGATCAGAAAAGGCTATAAGGCGGCTAGCGAGTGGAGTTTTCTTCAGCGGAGGAGTTGTATACAAGAGAACCCCGGATTTGGGTTTACTGAGATGTATAGATGCACAGCAGGCCACTACAATCATGGCTGAACTACATGCAGGAGCTTGTGGACTTCATATGAGTGGATATGTTTTGGCCAAGAAAATACTAAGGGTTGGATACTATTGGCTCACCATGGAGTGGGATTGCATTAGGTATGTGCGGAAATGCCATCAATGCCAGATACATGGATATTTGATTCATTCCCCACCCTATGAGTTACATACAATGTCAGCACCATGGCCATTCATCGCCTGGGGCATGGATGTCATCGGTCCAATAGAACCTGCAGCATCTAATGGGCACAGGTTTATCCTAGTAGCTATTGATTAATTCACTAAATGGGTGGAGACGAAGACATTTAAAGTAGAAACAAAGAAGGCGATAGTGGATTTCGTACATACAAATATCGTTTGTCGCTTCGAAATTCCCAAAGTGATTATCATGGACAATGGAGCAAATCTTAACAGTCACCTCATGGCAGAGGCATGTCAAAAGTTCAAAATCTTGCACCGTAACTCTACACCTTATCGGCCTAAAGCAAATAGAGCAGTTGAGGTTGCAAATAAGAACATTAAGAAGATTTTGAGGAAAATAGTGGAAGAGTCAAGACAGTGGCATGAAAATTTACCATATGCTCTAATGGGTTATCGTACTACTGTGCGTACTTCAATTGGTGCAACCCCTTACTCATTGGTGTACGGAACGGAGGCAGTAATATGTGTAGAGATTGAAATACCTTCACTCCGGATTATAGCTGAGGCTAAAATTGATGATGATGAATGGGTAAAAGCCCGGTTAGAACAATTGAGCTTGATCGATGAAAAACGTTTAGCAGCAGTATACCACGAACAGCTGTACCAACGAAGGATGGCCAGAGCATATAACAAGAAAGTACGTCCACGGAAATTCGAAGTTGGATAGTTGGTGCTAAGACGTATTTTACCACACTGGGCCGAAGAAAAAGGAAAGTTTGCACCTAATTGGCAAGGGCCATTCATGGTGTCTCGGGTATTGTCCAACAGAGCTTTATATCTAACAGATGTGGAAGAGAAATGTGTAGAGACTGCTATCAACTCTGATGCAGTCAAGAGATACTATGTATGATTCCTTTTTCATATATACAATTGTATTTGCAATAATTTTGAAATTGAAATGATGAAGGCATTTTTCCCATTGCCACCCCTTTTGAGCCTTATTGCATTATTCTTTCATACCCCTCTCTCGGAATCAACTATGAACAATGAAATGAAAAGAAAAGAAAAGAGAAGATTGAAAAAGAGAAAAAGAAAAAAAAAGAGAATGAACGAAAAGAAAAAAAGAATGAAGAAAAATGAAAAAATGAAAAAAGAAAAGAGAAAAGATATAGAAAAAAATATACAAAATAAAAATCGGGAAAAAGTCAAATGACGAAGAAACCTTAGGGTACGAACTACGTTTGACTTGGTCCCGAAAGGGTACATAGGCAGCCTCAATGAGGTTCAGTCACGACAGAAATAAAATCCAAGATTCCCCAAATATTGAAACTGGGGCAGAAGTTATGTTTTATGATTCCGAGAGTTGTAATTATTTTTAACCCACGTTTAAATTTTGAGTCTTTATATGTTTCTTTCTAAACCCATCCAAAAGCTACACTACGGTCCAAAGAAAGACCTTCTGATTGATTTCAAGAAAATGACAATACAACAGCAAGAAAGAGAAACACATCAGGGGACAATACCCAGGAGTTTAAAGACAGAAAAATAAAGAAAAATAAAATGAAAGAGTTTTATCGTTGAAAACTCTCACGGGCACCATAAGGCGAATGTAAGTTGAGAGATAAATAAATAAGAGAGTCTTATCGGTGAAAACCCTCACGGGCACCATAAGGCAAATCTGAGTTGAAAATAAATAAATAAGAGAGTCTTATTGGTGAAAACCCTCACGGGCACCATAAGGCGAACGTGAGGTGAGAGAAAATAAATGAGAGAGTATTATTGGTGAAAACCCTCACGGGCACCATAAGACAAAAGTAAGAAATGCCCTGATAAATGAAAATGGCAAGACAAACAAGGTTTGAGTTGATGAAAGGAGAAATTAAGTCAGCAACAATTTGATTGGACAAACTGGGCCGGATATTCAAACGCATGGCATGGTCAAAGGAATCAGCCTTCATACCCAGATAAGTTCTGTCTTTACTTCAAAATATCCTCACCCCTGAAATTCAGGTCATGCATTTCATTCTATTTGTTCAAAACCAGCTGCCAGTTGAAAGCTAGCTACCAGCTTCTCATGTTGGATGGCATAATAATACTGGGTCCTTCAAAGGAAAAGAGAAAATAAAAACACATGGCGATCACATAACCAAAGGTAATAAAAGAGAAAAGAAACAAAAAGAGAAAAGCAAAAATGGATCACAAGGAAGAATTGGGAAGATGATCAGGAATAAGTTGCAATGCAGTATGAAGCAAGATGAGGCAAACGGTGGAAGTAAGGCTAACAAGAATGCCAGTTGCTAACCATCATTTTATAACTAACAAATTGTTCGCTGATTAAGAGAGGGACAAAAGATTCAAATTCTTACTAATCACTTTAAAGTGAATGTGACCAATGTGGGAGAAAATAATAAAAAATAAGCAGCAATAAAGGAGAGAATCCACGATGGAGAACTCAATAATCAGGAACCTACCCGAACAACGAGGGAGGTATTATCTTTTATTTTCAAATTTTACACCCAGTTATCAAACTGAGGGAACAACTTTTCAGCATTTTCATTTCTACATCAGGCGCCCACTGGATAACAAGGGAATATTTTTCTGCATCAGGCGCCCACATGTATAACAAGGGAATATTTTTCAGCATTTTCAATTTTTGGTCAGGCGCCCACCTGTATACCAAGGGAATATTTTTTAGCATTTTCATTTCTGTTCAGGCGCCCACCTAGATAACAAGGGATTTCTGTTCAGGCGTCGACCATAAGGGAATATTTTTCAGCATTATTCATTTTTGCATCAGGCGCCCACCCGTATAACAAATACTTTCTGCATCTTAAAAGATTTTCTTTTCTAACAATGTAACATCATGATACATTGAAAGCCCCATACTGGGTTAAAGGAAAAGTTTTCTTTGTTTTTGCCATAAGAAGGTACCAACCTGGAGAGCGAAGAAATGCATTTTGAAGTCATACAAATGGAGGAAAGCAATATGTTGGAAGCAAATCATAAGCAAAATATTTACCAAAAAATGGAAGATGCAAATAAAGAGCAACATGCAAGATGAAAGAGCAAAGTAATACAAGAACACAAGACATAAATAGGATTTTTTGTAATTCATAGACCATAGCTTAGGCTAGCTTCTTTATTTTATTATTATCCCGGTGTAATAAGGAGTCAGTCAGCAGTAACAACGATAACTACAGCAAAAGCAATGAAATCACAGTCCTCTGGTAGTTTCAAACTACCAGACCTTCCTGAACTACACTAACCTAATTCCTGTTTAGCCTAGGGTTTGTAGGCAGCCTCTGAAGAAGGGTGCGGTCAAAAGTTTTTCAAAAATGCTTCATACGAAATATGCGAGTAGGCAAAATCTGTCATTACTGCTACTTGTCTTTGCATAGAAACTCTACGTGTTCCCGAGCAAAGAGGGCAGCTGTGAGCACGTGATTTTTGCCCCAAGCAATTGAATTCCAAAATTAAAAAAAAAATACAAAAAATAATTTTTGTTTGCAATTGTGTGATTTGTATGAAATACCAGTGTGTGTTTGAAATAAAATTGAAATGAAAATACAAAAAGGAATTATATCACAAAAAAGTATAATAAATGCTAGAAATTAGAAAATTAAGCAAAAATAAAAAAAAATATCGAAAAAACAAGGAAAAATACAAAAAAAATGGAAAATAAAGGAAATATATCAGTTGTAAAATGAATACAAAGGAAAAAATACAAAATACAAAAAGCAAATATAGAAAATTACAAAATACAAGGCTAGAAATAATAACAATACAAAATACATTGTATAGCATTAATTTGGGCCAAATGCACGTAATACACAACCCAAAAACATTTACACAGACCAAGCCCAAATCATTTAGCCCGGTCTGCCCAGCTATTAACCAAACGACACCGTATCAACCAAATGAAACGGAGCCGCTGATTGCAACTGATCAACGGACCGGTGAGGCGGTTCCCTAACAAAGGAAACGACATCGTCCAATGAAATCGATCCCAACCGTTCATTACAGATAATCTGACGAATAAGGCTGATGAGCCAATTAATTGAAACGACGTAGCATTGAGTAATTAATCTCAGCCGTCCATCATCTTAATCTAATGGACACAATGAAATCCCTCATTAATCTACACGACACCGTTTTGAGGCTAAGGAATCCTAGCCGTTCATCTCACCAAATCCAACGGCCAGGAATTAAAAACACACATTTGATATATATTATACCCTCCCCGTCCGAACCCCTCATTATACACACACATATTATTATGTTCAAACCCTAGCCGCCCTAAGTCACCTTCTTCCTCTCCCCAGCGTCTCCCATAGAGACCACCGGAGGTCACCCCAGACCTCCGTCTCCGGCCTAAGCCAACCCCCAAATACCCCCCCCCCCCACCTCCAAACAACCATAAAACACCATTAACCCCGACCAAAAACCAATAGTCCCCCAGTCTTGAAAATCTGGTTGCCGGAACCTTAGCCGGCAACCACCCAAGGTACGAACCAAGGTCCCAAAATAACACCCCTTGACAACTTTGAGGCGCTCTACCACCCTAAGCTGATTGAAAGATAATTCGTTTTTAAGGTTATATGTGCAAAACAACATGAATCTGGCTATATTTATAACTTGATTTATATGTTAGTTCATTCTGAACCTTTGAGTTCTTATGTATACTTAGGTCATGTGTATACATTTTTTGTGGCTATGTTTGTGAGTTAAGTATGGGTTTTGATTAGTGGCTATGTTTTGATTAGTGGTTGTGTTCTGATTTATGGCTATTTGTTAAAGTGGTTAAAATTGAAAAGGCTTTAGTCTGAAATTGATTAAGTCTTAAAAGACATGTCTGATTAGTGGCTATTTGTTAAATACATGTTACCCAAGTCCTGCCAGACCTAAGGCAGGTCGGGTAATAATAATCAAAAGCAAGGGGTAAAAGGGGAAGGGTAAATGACATTATTGTGGATTAAATAGAGCCTATAAGGATAAAAATGACTTTAGTGCTTGGTATTTCTGAAATTACTTGAATAAAAGGGTGTATAGTAGGTAGAGTTAAAAGGGATTTGTGTAATAAACCTTAGCAAGTGAGGGTAATTGGGTAAAACCTGCCTAGTACAACCCAATAGAACTGCCCAAAACCTTCTAGCAGGGGGTCTAGGGCATTTCGATACAATTTTAATGGACTATACTGTAGTTAATTGAAAAGAATAAGGGGAGGGAAATAGAATTAAATTATTTGAAATTCCCCCCAAAAATGCCTCTATAAATAGGCTTCTATAAGCCTGAAAAAGGGGTTACACATTGGTTCCACATCTCCAGATTTGAGAGTTCGAATTTTGATTGTTAAAAAGGTTGAATACTGCTGGTTCCATCTTTGATAATTGAAAGAGAGATTCAGCTGATACTATTTGTCTACTTGATCATCAATTCGAGAATTGGTGCTATGGGATCTTTGGCTGGTGTTTCTCTACTGTTTTGTTCTACTAGCTTGGATTTCGATTATTCTCGAAGTTGATTGCTATTTGTTTATCGAGCTTGGGGATTTGTCTGTGTTGTTCATCTATTGATTGTTGGTGTTTCTCTGCTGTTACCATTGCTGACTACTTCTGCTTTTCATCCCCTTAGAACTCACCGGTTCATTTTCGTTGATCAGGTACACATCTGTTTCTTGGAGGTGTAATTAAGATTTATGAATGAGGAATTGAAGTTTAATTGACGTAGCTGTTTCTGTTTCTTTTTTCTAGCGGTAGTTTTTATTTCGTAGAAATCATTGTAATTCGTTAGGTATTGGTTGTAATAATTAACAACCATATGACTTTGATTTAGATTAAAGTAGAGTAGCTAATGTTGTAGTTAGGTGTAGATCATTTGTTAGATACAGCTTATCACCTAATTCAAAACTAAAACATGATAAAATGAAGTTAATACACTTAGGTAAATAAAAATACGATTCTGAAATTGTACGTATGAATTAGTATCAAACTACTCATGTTAACTAAATTATGAATCTAGACCAATTTAATTAAAAGGGAATAAGTAGTTCAAGTTTAAATAATATCATCACCTAGCTTCACTTAAAAAACGACTTAGGTACAGAATTGTTTTAGATTTCTGTGAATATTAATAACTCAAGCATGTTTAGTTAGTATAACAATTTTGATACAAATTATGGTGTTAGAACTTTAGTTAATTACTGAAACTAGTAGTGACTGAAATGTAACTTGGTACCCTTCTGGATAATATGAGTTTACTTATTTTTTCTGTTATTTGAAAAACATCTGTTTAAATACTGTTCTGAAACTGTTAGTTTGTTCTTCAATCAATTCATATACTTTGGGCCTGATCACGAATATAGGCCCAGATCCAATTAATAAGTTGCTCGTGTTATCGAGTGGGGATAGTAGCGTGCGTTGGACTTCTGAAGCCCAAATGTCCTTAATAATGGACTTGTAAGGCAATCTGAAGTCCAGGCCCCAATGATAAATAATGGCCTGGACTCCAAACATTATAGCCTTGAAGAAAAATACCAAAAACAGATGCATATTAGGAAGGAAAAAACAAAAAAATAGAAAACATAGTATATAAATAGGATTGAGCCTTAAAATAAGGGATGGGCCTCGTTCCGAACATGAAAAATACACGGGGGCCCTAAATAGATTTCAATATAAAAATGTTAGACTCGGAGGGACCGTTTAGCGAATTTCACGGTCCTTCGTGAAGATAATAAAGCCGTAGATGTTATAGGCACGATAAAATAAAATTACGTTCCTAATAAGACTGTACATTTTATTAGACCCAAATCTTAAATCCCGGCGAAGCTGAAATGCACTAAAGTCACAGGCGTACTGGTTGCGGTGTGACTTGAAATGCGTTTTCGTGACGTCGCAAGTCCTAAAAATAACAAAGCGGAACATTAATAGCATTTGAAAATTGAAGCATATAAATCAGATATAACAAATACGGCAGTTGAGCGATCGTGCTAGAACCACGGAATCCGGAAATGCCTAACACATTCTCTCGGGTTAACAGAATTCCTTATCCAGATTTCTAGTTTTGCGGACTGTTAAACAGAGTCATAATTTCCTCGGTTCGGGATTAAACCGGTGCCTTGGGACACCATTATTTTCCCAAGTGGCGACTCTGAAAATTAATAAAAAATCCCGTTCTGAATGTCCTTTAATTGAAAAAACTCCTTCCCTATTATTATTATTATATCCTTTCCCAGGGTGTAGTAGTAAATAGTTGGGACGTAAAGAAAAAGGAGGTGTGACATCATGATGGGAGGAAAAATAGATACTCTCTTGAGCATAATGGCAAGAAGTACATTTTTGCACCTTTAACTCCTTCCCAAGTGTATGAAGATAAAAAAAAATGAAAGAATCAATAAGGAACATGGGGAGGAATCGAAACAAGAGACTAAAGGGAAAGTAAAAGAGGGAAAATTCGAAGTGAGGTCTGATGAGAGAGAGGGAAGAAATGAGAGGAAAGAAAAGGTGTGGAAGAGTGAGAAAAAAGAAAGCATTGGTGAGAGTAAAAAGGCTAAGAAAAAAAAGTAAGCCTTGCAAAAGCCAAAGAGTGTTTAATTGCGAAAAAAGGAGAGGCTGCCTATTATCTTGCTCACTTATAAGGAAGATCTGCTTAATAATGATTCATTTATATACTCTTTGCCTAGTGTTATTTCTATCCTTTTGCAGGATTTTGAAGATATTTTCCCTGAGGATCTTCCTAAAGATTTACCACCTTTAAGGGGAATAGAGCATCAAATTGACTTTGTGCCCGGATCACAAATTCCTAATAGGCCTGCTTATAGGAGAAATCATGAAAAAACAAAGGAATTGCAAAGACAAGTAGAGGAGCTGCTTGATAAGGGATTTGTTAGAGAAAGTATGAGTCCATGTTCTGTACCCGTACTTTTGGTGCCAAAGAAGGATCGCACTTGGAGGATGTGTGTGCACTGCCACGCCATCAATAAAATAACGGTAAAGTATCGCCATCCTATCCCTCGTTTAGATGATATGCTTGACCAATTGCATGGTTCACAAATATTTTCTAAAATTGGTTTGAAGAGTGGATATCACCAAATTAGAAAGAATCCTAGAGATGAGTGGAAAACTGCCTTTAAAACTAAATATGGATTGTATGAATGGTTAGTGATGCCGTCCGTGTTAACTAATGCACCTAGTACATTCATGTGGTTAATGAACCATATCTTTAAGGATATTCATGGAAAATTTGTAGTAATTTATTTTGATGATATTATGATCTTTTCTAAATCTTTACAAGAACATGTCGAACATTTGAAACAAGTTTGTAATGTGCTTAGAGAGCAACAAATGTATGCAAATCTATCTAAGTGCACGTTTTGTGTAGATAAGGTAGGTTTTCTGGGTTTTGTTGTGAGTTCTAGAGGTGTTGAAGTAGATGAAAATAAAATCAAAGCAATTAAAGATTGGCCTACACCTAATAGAATTACTGAAGTTAGAAGTTTCCATGGACTTGCTAGCTCTTATAAAAGATTTGTTAGAGATTTTAGTTCAATTGCTGCACTTTTAGCTGAAGTCAATAAGAAGGATATGGTCTTTAATTGGGAAAAAGAACAAGATCTTGCATTTAATAATTTGAAGGATAAATTGTGTTCTACTCCTTTGTTACAATTACCCGATTTAATAAGTCTTTTGAAATTGAATGTGATACATCTGGTAGAGTTATTGGGGCGGTTTTAATGCAAGATTTGAAACCAATCGCTTATTTTAGTGAGAAGCGGAATGGGGCTGCATTGAATTATTCTACTTATGATAAAGAATTGAATGCCTTGGTAAGGGATCTTGCTACATGGTAGCATTATTTGTGGCAAAGGAGTTTGTGATAAAAACTGACCATGAGTCCTGAAGATACTTGAAAAGCCAAGGGAAATTGAGTAGAAGACATGCCAAATGGATTGAATTCATTGAGACATTTCCTTATGTGATTAGCTACAAGCAAGGCAAAGACAATATAGTTGTTGATGCGCTTTCAAGAAGGTACGCTCTTGTTTCTACTCTTACTTCTAAATTGATGGGATTTGATCATATTAAGGAATTATATGTTGATGATTGTGATTTTAATGTAGCATTTTCGGCATGTTTAATTGGGCCTTTTGAGAAGTATACTATGAAAGATGGGTTTCTATTTAAAGAGAATAAGCTTTGTGTCCCTAATTGTTCTTTGCGAGAAGTTTTTGTGAGGGAAGCACATTGTGGGGGACTTGTGGGGCATTTCGGTGTGCCTAAAACACTTGACATCCTTGCTGAAAATTTCTTTTGGCCTAATATGAGAAAAGATGTCGAAAGATTTTGTGCTCAATGCCTTGAATGCAAGCAAACTAAATCTAAAGTGTTGCCACATGGTTTATACACGCCATTACCTGTGCCTATTTCACCTTGGATTGATATTTCTATGGACTTTATGTTAGGACTGCCTAGAACAAGGTATGGTAAGGTTAACATCTTTGTTGTGGTAGATAGGTTCTCAAAAATGGCTCATTTTATTCCTTGTTTAAAGACTAATTATGCTTCTCATTTTGCAGATTTATTTGTTAGAGAAGTTGTTAAATTGCATGGTATACCTCGAACTATTGTTAGCGATAGGGATGCTAAGTTTCTATGCCACTTTTGGCATGTGCTTTGGGGAAAATTGGGCACAAAGTTGTTGTTTTCTACTTCGTGTCATCCACAAACTGATGGGAAAATGGAGGTAGTAAATAGAACTTTAGAAAATATGTTAACGGCTATTCCAAAAGGAAAGTTAACTTCTTGGGAGGAGCACTTGCCTATGGTAGAATTTGCTTACAATTGAACTATTCATTCATCTACTGGTTATTCTCCTTTTGAAGTTGTTTATGGATTTAACCCCCTTACACCCCTTGACTTATTACCCTTGCCTACTAATGAGATAGTTAGTCTTAATGGAAAAAAGAAAGCTGATTTGATGAAGACTATTCATGAGCATACGAGACTTGCAATTGAGGGGAGGAATGAGCAAATAGCTAAACGAAGGAATAAAGGTCGAAAATTAGTTATCTTTGAGCCTGGTGATTTGGTTTGGGTTCATATGAGGAAGGAGAGATTTCCTTTGAAAAGGAAGACAAAATTGCACCCTAGAGGAGATGGGCCATTTAAAGTACTTGAACGAATTGGAGATAATGCTTACAAATTGGACCTTCCGGGTGAGTTTCAAGTAAGTACTACTTTTAATGTTGCTGACTTATCCTTGTTCGATGTAGGTTCAAATTCGAGGACGAATTCTTTTCAAGAGGAGGGGAATGATAGCTTCACGGAAAAGGATAAAGTTGTAGAAGCTCCAAGAAGGGCATTCACTAGGTCTGAAGCTAAGGAGAAGCAAGACAAGATTATTGGGCTTCAATGGGAGATCAAGAAGGCGCTAATGGTGGAACAAAATCTACAAAATTATGTAGAGGATTTAGCTAAGTGCTACACTCATTTCGTGGTCCAAGTCCAAGTCTAAGAGGAGGTTGATTAGGGTCCAAGCACCAGCCACAAAGGCACCTAAATTTTCCTAGTTTGTTAGGACATATTTATTGCTTTCCTAGTTAGTTAAGGTTAATAGTTTCCTTTTCCTAAGATTGGTAGAATTACTTTTCAGGATTGACTTGGTTTTGGTTTCCTAGAGTTTTACCTTTTCCTATTTTAGTTGGACTTGTTGTCCAAAGTAGTTTAGGACTTTATTTCCTAATTTTTAAGGATAATTTCGTGACCCCCTCTATATAAAAGGGTATCTTCTTTGTTTTTAGGTAGATTATTAAGATTATTCTCAATAAAAATTGTGAGATTTTTCTTGCACTCTTGTGTGGCTACTCTTGGATTTATTCTTCAACCTTCAAGACTCAACTTAAGGTGGTAAGATTAAACCCTTTTCGAAATCTTAGATCACTTCTAGGTATTCAAAAAAGGTTATAACTTTAGGCTTATTGTTGTTCTTGTTATTTTAAAGGGTCGGTTTCACAATCTATTTCTTGTTTTTAATTTCTACCAAAGGCGATTAGTTCTTTGTTAGCTAATTGTTGTTGTTAGGATTCAACTTCAAGAATAGACTTCTTGAATTCAAGAAACTCTTTCTTGAATTCAATATATCTTTAATTTTTGCCTTTATTCGTTTCTTTATTTTCTTTTAGCTTCCGCATGTTTTTTGTTTTTATTTAGTAATTCTTGAATCCTTATCGTGTTGTTATCACTAAGCCACTCAAGGTGCTTGTTAGCCAGTCTTTCAGTAGTTTTCTAACCACCGATGGTGCCTCCTTGACAGTGGATGTGGAAGCTCCTTTGTCAAGCAAGATTGTCGGATCTTCGGATGGGGAAGGTGAGATATCTGCTTCTGGTGCGGTGTTGGGGGTTATGTTAATGATAGCGTCGTCGCTGACCTCATTGAGAGGACCAAGAAGGTTGGTCATGACCCCCTTTATTGCTTTGAATCTGGTGTCATTTTCTACCATTTTATTTTCCTGCGATGTAGAGGGAGATGGTTGGCTGATCTCTAGGTGGATACTATGATTTTGATTCTCGAAATCCCCACAGATGGCGCCAAATTATTTGGCTCAAAAGTTAATCGTTACTTTATAAGATTAAAACAATCAAAATATAGGAGAAGAGTAAATCGTAACCAAATATAATGAACCTAGATGTGAGATCAACGTAGTTGTAATATAAAGATATTTGCAGAAAAAATAAAGAACTCTAAGAGCAGTTGTTTATCGCAGTTAAGAAAGATAGAGAGAGAATGAGAGAGTTGTATTATTAGATAATAACACATGTCCCGTTACAATCAGGGAAGCCCCCCTTTATATAGAAAGGGGGCCTCCTTATTAAAATAATAATAATAATAAATCGTTGAGGCATAGTCGACGTCCTTACGCCTGAATTATATCCTCGTTATAAGGGGCGTATGAGAGGGGTCGTACCCGATCACTGTGGACGTGGGAAGGGCCGTATTTGGCCCCATGCATCTTTCTTTATGTTTTCTTTGTGCTAAGCATGGAAAGACAAAAAAATATTATGTACCTTTGAGTTTGTATTAAAAAGTGACTAACGTTAAAGATTCGTTGGCCATTAAATCAGTATAAATAATAGATTCTAAACCTAATTAATTAAAGATATTTTCTTTCTATCTATACCATATATGAAATTTTATTACCAAAAATGTGCATAATATCTAAATTACCTGCTCGGTCCATATTTTCCTATAATTTATGTACCATTTATTTAATACACGATTAATTGAGTAGAATCTTCCATAACTAACACGCTAAAAATAAGGAGAGAATCTTGGGATTAATTGATTCTAAACTAGCGCGCTAAAAATAAGGAGAGAATCTTGGGATTAATTGATTCTACATTAAAATTAATTTTTAAAAGGGAAAGGTAATTTCAAATCTGCGTATTCTCTCTATAACTACAATTTAAATCTCGAAAAAAAAAGAACGAATAACTTTTAAAAATAAGAACAGATTCAACTACTAAGAGTTTCGACGAGCTGAATTCAAATTATAGAATTCAAATTTTCGAAAATCAACAACGCAAAGTTGATAAATTCTATTCTTCATCGTTTCATCTCTCAAATTGTCGATCATATATATCTGTTCTTCATCTCTTTTTTTTCTCAATATAGAAATCCAAAAAAACATCATCATCAACAACAACAACAACAAGAAATCATGTCCAAAATCGCAATCATGCTACAATTTAATGGGGATTGGAATAATTATGGTAGATTTAGAGATTTTAACATTGATGTCATTGTGGTAGATGAGAATGAAAGCTACAATATCCTGATTTCTACTGTCACACCTCCTTTTTCCGCACCCGCGAGAGCGCGAGGGAGTTTTTCCAATTAAAGGACAATCGAAACGTGATCAATTTATTTAATTTTTCAGAGTCGCCACTTGGAAAAATAATGGTGTCCCAAGTCACCGGTTTTAATCCCGAACCGAGGAAATTTATGACTCTGTATACAGTCTGCGAAACTAGAAACCTCGATAAGGAATTCTGTTAACCCGGGAGAAGGTGTTAGGCACTCCCGGATTCCGTGGTTTTAGCACGGTCGCTCAACTGCAATTTTTTTCTTTTATCTGATTTCTTTATATATTTTAATTATGTGCTATTATGTATTTTAGAAGAATTGCGATGTCACGAAAACACATTTCGAGTCACACCGCAACCAGTACGCCTGTGACTTTAGTGTATTTCAGTTTCGCCGAGAGTAAGAATTGGGTCACATAAATGCGCACCCGTATTTAGGAAGGTAGCATTATTAAATACGCGCCGAAAGATACTAACGCGTTATTGTTTTGGGAACGCCGTGAAATCCGCTAAACGGCACACCCCGGAATCTAAATATTTTATATATACATTTATGAGAGCCCCGCAACTTATGCATTCTTGTTTGGCGAGGCTCGTCTCATTTTTATTTTTTAAGGCAAACCTAAAGCAACTACGATTCTCTACTTTATTTTTCTCTAAAAAAAATCCTAATTTATTTAGTAAGATTATCAAGAGTCGTTATAATCGGGTTACATGAAATGTACCCCCGAATTTTAGGCATCGTAAATATGTCACGGGAACCGTACCCATAATCACTATGATGTACTTAATTAATATGTACCTCATATAACCCATTGTAGAGAGCCAAACCCTTTTAATGCCATAAAAGTTTTACTAATATTCTTTTAACACATGCAATATCACCGCAAGAATAATCTTGTAACTATAACTCTAACTCAAGCATCAACTGTTTGATATGTGAAAAGGATTCAAAACAGAAGTTAAACCCATTTCAAAGAAACAGATAAATACACAACACGCACACACAGATAAAAAAAAATAATGAATCTGTATAATTATTGTAAGGGATGTATATTTTCTCGCCTGAAGAAAAGTAGTGAAATTAGAATCAAACAACTAAATTCAAAACAAACAGTATGTTGAACCATAGTACTAAAAATAGAATATAATACCCGTATAAGCAACAAAACTATCAAAATTATATCACAAAAATGACACGCATGAAAGTGACGAGAATAAGAGAATAGAGAAAAAAATTAACCTTTATTGGAACCAAAATTTCTTTTAGAACTTGTTTACCAACGCCACTGAATCGATATCGGATAGCAAAAAGTTGATAGGGAACTTTTGACAACAACAAACTCGACGGAGCCGCGAACCTGCCCGGAAACCTCTACGACCTTGACGGACTGAGCTCGACTGGGATTATGCACACTCGAACAGAAATAACGTCGCTATCACAGCAATGGCAACATCGGAGTGACAGTCGATGCGACACACACGAAGAACTTCCTGAGAACTTCAGAATGCCTTGACGACGACCACAGGCTGTAGAATCGAGGACCTGGACTTGGACTAGGCGGCTACTGCTGGTTGACGACGGAGAAGCAGCAGGTGGTTTGCCGGGTGATGCTGCTGCTGGACGTCGCTGCAGCTGGAGACGACGCGAAGAGTGGCTGGTCGTCACAGTAGCTGGTTGTTTGGTCTGTGTCACGACCCCAAATCCGGTCGTGATGGCGCCCAGCACATTGCTAAGCCAGCCTGACCAATCAGTATTAACAACAGAGCTAGAAGCTCTCTTTAACCCATTTAAGCATTTCAAAATATGAAACAATAGCGATACCAATAACGAAAACGGGAAACCAAGTCCCATGATACATCAACTCCCATAGACCAAGGGTCAAGAGTCATGAGCCTCTACTGAACATGAGTGTATAAAGGTTTACAAGATACCAAGTGCGGAAAGAAAAGTCAATACAAAATCAAGACGGTAAGAAGGAATATCGGGTCCTGCGGACTCTGCAGCTACCTCGAATATCCACAAACGTCGCCTCGCACAGCTACTGGATCACTGCTGAGAGGTACCTGGATCCGCACACAAGGTGCAGGGAGTAAAATGAGTACTGCCAGACTCAGTGGTAATAAACAAGGGTAAGACAGCGCAGATAAGAAATCCGCAATAAAGCACTATGTAAAGCTATAATCAGCTACCCTGTCATAGAATCAATCTTCACTGTACCTGTACCAACAAATACCAATAAATAGCATAACAGCTAGCAGATGTAGCTAAATGCAATGCAATGCATGATATGACCGCTACGGCGTGTAGCCCGACTCCAATTTTGGGTACCCGTGCTCACTGTGGGGGTTCAGACTCCGGAGGGGCTCCTACAGCCCAAGCACATCTCATAGAGATATTCCTGCGGCGTGCGGTCCGATCCAACATATATCTCGCTGCGGCGCGCAGCCCGATCCACTACTAGTCAGCTAATATGCAGATACAGCCTCGCAGGCTCAAAAGTAGTTTTTGAAAACTCTTTTATCATTTTTCAGTTGGAAAACAGTAATATCAAGTTCCGGAGATTGGAATTAGCATAATAACAAAAATAGCTGCGGACTAGTAGTAAACTAGCATGTCTATATGATAAGACCATGATAACGATCCTCGCGGGATCCAATAAGTGGCTCACGGCCCACATGTATACTCAACCGCCCAAGAAGGGGGTTCCTCGGCTCAAGAGTGGCCATTATCACAATATATATATATATGCAACCATCCGAGAAGGAGGTTCGACGGCTCTAGAATAGCCAATAATACAGAGTATCAACAGGTTGGACTAATATGTAGTCTCCAGTTCATAATCGACCCCGCACTCTCAAGAGTGTGCGTGTCTCGCCGCTATACAGTGTCACAAAGTGGTATACCGGGGTTTCGAACCCGCTGGTCATCACCCACATCTATTACTCACCTCAATACAGCGCGACGACTACTCCGCAATGCCCTTGCCACGAGAATCAAGCTCCGCACGCGTAGAATCTGATCAAATACAGTAGAAACACAACAAATTAGGCCAATGGGACGACACCCAATCAATATAGCTCAATTTACATCAAAATTCCCAAAGTTGTCAAAACCCGACTTCCGGTACGCTTATCGAAAAATCACGAAAGTCACATATTCGGAACCCTCATCTCAATACGAGTCTAAGCATATCAATTTTACCAAATTCGGACTCCATTTGCCCATTCAAAACCTTGATTTTCTAAAGTTCAAGACTAGGGCTAAATCCTCCATAAATTACCCCAAATTCCTCCATTTTCATGATATAATTGCATAATATTACCAATACTAATCATAGTTTAAGTCCATAGATGATTACCTGATGATTTCCCTTGAATTTCTCTTCAAAATCGCCCAAATCGCCTCTAAAGCCGAGACCCAAAATGTGTGAAATGTTCTGAAATTTTTCTAACTTCGGATACACTTACTTACAGCGATTTTCGCTTCTGCGGAATATTTTCCGCTCCTACGCACCCGTATCCGCGACCAAAGGGTCGCTTCAGCGGTTCCAGGCCTGGCCGGCCATTTCCGCTTCTGCGAGCAAAGGGCCGCTTAAGCGGGCCCGCTTCTGCGAAGAAACTTCCGCTTCTGCGGAACACATCCGCCTCTGCGCACCATTGACCGCTTCTGCGGTCTCGCCCAAACGGTAAAATGTCCGCTTCTGCGGACCATGCCCAATTTCTCCCCGTCCGCTTCTGCGATCACTGGCTCGCACCAGCGACCTCGCTTCAGCGGAATGGCTTCCGCTTCTGCGTAACCAGCCGCTCCTGCGCATCTCGTCCGCTTCTGCGGACACGCTCCTGCGTCCAAAATTCCGCAGGAGCGGAAACAACAGAAGCAGGATCCCAACCTGCAATTTTTTTTCCACAATTTTCTCCCGTTTAACCATCCGAAAACACCCCGAGGCCCCCGGGACCTCATCGAAACATACCAACACATCTTAATACCTTATTCGAACTTGCTCCAATCTTCAAAACACGTCTAACAACATTAAAACCCATAATTCGCATCGAATTCAAGCCTAAATTCCTTAAAACATTCCGAATTACACATTCAATCAAAAACCCGACCAAACGACGTCCGAATGACCTGAAATTTTGCAGGCACATCCAAAATCACCTAACGGAGCTACTGCAACTGTCGAAATTCCATTCCGACTCCCGGATCAAAATCTCACCTACCGTTCGAATTTCGCCAAAATTCAACCTTAGCCAATTCAAGCCTATTTCTACACCGGGTCTCCAAATTCAATTCCGATTGCTCCCCTAAGTCACAATTTGCCTCCCGGAACTAACCGAATCATCAGAATCCGATTCCGAGCCCTCTAGCTAAATAGTCAACTCCGGATTGACTTTCCTTATTCAAGTTTCTTTCCCAAAGGCTATATGCCTCATTTTCAATCCAATTCACTCCTAACTCACCCGATAGACTTTAATATTGATATAAAATCATAAAACATGTATTTACAACATAACGGGGTGGAAATTCTCGTGACGACGGGCCGGGTCGTCACATTCTCCCCTCTTAAGCAAACGCTCGTCCTCGAGCGGGTCAAGAAACATACCTGAAGTCTCAAACAAGTGAGGATATCCGCTCCGCATCTCCCGCTCGATCTCCCAAGTGGCCTCCTCCACGGGTCGACCTCTCCACTGAACCTTAACTGATGCAATCTCCTTAGACCTCAATTTTCTCACCCGACGTCCCAAAATGGCAATAGGCTCCACATCATAGGATAGATCACCATCAAGCTGAATGGTGCTGAAATCTAATACATGAGACGGATCTCCAATGTACTTCCGGAGCATAGACACATGGAATACTGGATGAACGCTGGATAAGCTGGGCGGCAAGGCTAACTCATATGCCACCTCTCCAACTCTCCTAAGTATCTCAAAAGGACCAATGTACCTGGGACTCAACTTTCCTTTCTTCCCAAACCTCATGACACCCTTCATAGGTGAAATCTTCAACAATACTCTGTCACCAACCATGAAAGACAACTCTCAAACCCTACGGTCCGCATAACTTTTCTGATGAGACTGCGCTGTACGAAGCCTCTCCTGAATCAACTTTGCTCTATCCAGAGCATCCTGGACTAACTCAGTCCCTATCAATCTAACCTCACCAGGCTCAAACCATCCCACGGGGGATCTACACCGCCTGCCATACAATGCCTCATACGGGGCCATCTGAATACTCGACTGATAACTGTTGTTGTAGGCAAACTCAGCAAGTAGTAGGAACTCATCCCACGAACCACCAAAATCAATCACACAAGCTCGCAACATATCCTCCAAGATCTGAATAGTGCGCTCAGACTGCCCATCTGTCTGGGGGTGAAATGTTGTACTCAACTCAACCCGCGTACCCATCTCTCGCTGAAATGCTCTCCAAAACTGAGAAGTGAACTGAGTACCCCTGTCGGATATGATAGACACTGGGACTCCATGCAACCGAACAATCTCTCGAATAAAGATTGATGCCAACCGCTCCGATGAGTAGGTAGTACTAACTGGAATGAAGTGAGCTGACTTGGTCAGTCTATCCACAATCACCCATACAGAATCAAACTTCCTCGCCGTCCGAGGGAGTCTAGTAACAAAGTCCATAGTGACCCTCTCCCATTTCCACTCAGGAATAGCAATGCGCTGAAATACACCACCGGGCCTCCGGTGCTCGTACTTAACCTGCTGACAGTTGAGGCACCGTGCTACATGTCTGACAATGTCCATTTTCATCTTTCTCCACCAATAGTGCTGTTTCAAATCTTGATACATCTTCGCGGCTCCTGGGTGGGTAGAATACCGCGAGCTATGGGCCTCTTCCAGAATCAACTCACGAAGGCCATCAACATTGGGCACGCATATCCGGCCCTGCATCCTCAATACGCCGTCACTATCAATGGTGACATCTCTAGCATCATCATGCCGAACTCTGTCCCTCAGGACAGCCAAATGTGGATCATCATACTGGCGCTCACGAATACGATCATATAGAGATGACCGAGATACAACACAAGCCAATACCCTGCTGGGCTCCGAAATATCTAACCTCACTAGCCGATTGGCTAGCACTTGAACATCATAAGCAAATGGCCTCTCCTCAGCTGGAATATATGCCAAGCTCCCCATACTGACCGCCTTCCGGCTCAAAGCATCGGCCACCACATTGGCCTTCCCCGGATGATATAATATAGTAATGTCATAATCCTTCAGCAACGCCAACCATCTCCGCTGTCTCAAATTAAGGTCTTTCTGTTTGAACAAGTGCTGGAGACTACGATGGTCGGTATACACCTCACAAGACACACCGTACAAATAGTGCCTCCAAATCTTCAATGCATGAACAATGGCGGCTAGCTCCAAGTCATGAACAGGATAGTTCTTCTCATGCGGCTTCAACCGCCGAGAAGCATAAGCAATTACCTTTCCTTCCTGCATCAACACACAACCTATCCCCACTCTCGAGGCATCACAATAAACGGTATATGAACCTGAAGCTGATGGCAATACTAACACCGGAGCTGTGGTCAAAGCTGTCTTGAGCTTCTGAAAGCTCTCCTCGCACTCATCCGACCACACGAATGGTGCACCCTTCTGGGTCAATTTAGTCAATGAAGAAGCAATGGATGAAAATCCCTGAACAAACCGGCGATAATACCCCGCCAAGCCAAGAAAACTCCCGATCTCTGTAGCTGAGGACGGTCTAGGCCAACTCTGCACCGCCTCTATCTTTTTCTGATCAACCTGAATACCATCACGAGACACCACATGTCCCAGAAATGCTACGGACTCGAGCCAAAACTCGCACTTGGAGAATTTAGCATATAGCTTCTCCTCTCTCAATCTCTGCAACACAATACTCAAATGCCGAGCATGCTCCTCCTGACTACGGGAGTAGACTAGAATGTCATCAATGAACACAATCACAAATGAATCCAAATAAGGCCTGAACACACTGTTCATCGGATGCATAAATGCTGCTGGGGCGTTGGTCAACCCAAACGACATCACAAGGAACTCATAATGACCATATCGGGTCCTGAATGCCGTCTTCATAATATCCGAGTCCCTGATCTTCAGCTGATGATAGCCTGAACGAAGATCGATCTTAGAAAACACCCTCGCACCCTGTAACCGATCAAACAAATCATCTATGCGCGGTAGAGGGTACTTGTTCTTCACTGTCACTTTGTTCAATTGCCTATAATCAATACACATCCGCATGGAACCATCTTTCTTTTTAACAAATAATACCGGCGCACCCCACGGAGACACACTAGGGCGGATGAAACCCTTATCCGGAAGTTCTTGAAGCTTCTCTTTCAGTTCTTTCAACTCAGCTGGTGCCATCCGATAAGGAGGAACGGATATGGGCTGAGTGCCCGGCACCAAGTCAATGCCAAAATCAATATCCCTGTCCGGCGGCATGCCCGGCAGGTCTGAGGGGAATACATCTGGGAAGCCCCTTACAACAGGTACAGAATCAATGCTAGGAGACTCAGCTCCACATCTCTCACAAAAGCTAAGTACGATAAACACCCTTTTTCAACCATCTTCTCTGAGCCTTTAAGAACGAAATAACACGGCTAGGGACGAAATCGGTCGAACCCCGCCACTCGATCTGAGAAATACCAGGAATGGCCAACGTAACTGTCTTAGCATGACAGTCCAATATAGCATGGTACGGAGACAACCGGTCCATACCCAATATAACATCAAAGTCCACCATCCCCAACAATAACAAATCTGCCTGGGTCTCCAGACCCCCAATAGATATAACACGGGATCTATAGACATGATCCACAACAATCGTATCACCCACGGGGGTGGATACATGAACAGGTAAATCAAGACTACCACGAGTCGCACCCAAATGATGTGCAAAATAAGAGGACACGTAAGAATATGTGGACCCTGGATCAAATAGAACAGAGGCATCTCCGTGACAGACAGAAATGATACCTGTAATCACAGCATCGGAGGCAACTGCATCACGCCTGTCAGGAAGTGCATAGAACCGTGCCTGGCCTCCACCAGATCTCTCCTCGCCCCTGGGCGACCACGAGAAGACTGACCTCCACCTCTACTAGACTGAGATGGTGCTGAAGAGGAGGGCTGATCCCTCTGCTGAGTCCTGCCCCTACGTAATCGAGGGCAATGTCTCCTCATGTGGCCAAACTCACCACACTCATAACATGCACCTGGTGCTGGAGAAGTAGGTGCTGCACTCTGGGCTGGGAGGGCACCAAGTGATGACTGACCCTGCTGAAACCCCTGTCGACCACGACCATAAGAACCTCCGCTCTGCTCTGGGCGGCCCGAATGAGAAGGTCTAGATGAGCGACCTCTGCTCTGCTGGGAATGCCCTCTAGATGGAGCACCACTGAAACTGCCAGAACCACGAGGCCTCTTGGCCTCCCGCTCTCTCTCTCTCGGCGACGATCCGCCTCAATGGAGCGTGCCATATCAACAACCTGCTCGAACGATGATGACAGAACTCGCTCGCTGGTCATAAGAATACGGATAGAGTAGTTGAGGCCATCAATGAACCTCCCGATCCTCTCCCTATCAGTGGGGATCATCCATGTGGCATGCCTAGCCAACTGAGTGAATCTAAGCTCATACCGAGTCACAGACATGTCGCCCTGAATCAACCACTCGAACTGGCGACGTAGCTCCTCGCGACGAGACTGAGGTACATATTTCTCTAGAAAGAGAGTAGAGAACCTGCTGCCATGTGAGAGGTGCTACTCTTGCAGGCCTACGCCTCTCAAACTCCTCCCACCAATCAAATGCGGGACCAGTGAACTGAAATGTAGTAAATGAAACTCCGCCGGACTCAAGAATACCAGCCGTACGCAGCATCTTCTGACACTTATCCAAGAAACCCTGGGCATCCTCGCCCTCAACGCCACTGAAATGGGGTGGCTGAAGTCTACCAAATCTCTCAAGACGACGTTGCTCGTCCTCGGGCATAACTTGAACCATATGCTCTGGAGCTGGAGCTGGTGCAGCTGGAGGAATAACCGGTGCAACCACCTGAGCGGGGACCGCCTCTGGCGTCTGAAGTCCCTGAACAACCTGCTCAGGTGTGCGAGCTGCAGGGGTCTGCTGACCACCCCCTGTCTCAGATGTCGCTGCAGTAGCGGTAGCTGAAACTACCCGAGCCAAACCGGAACACACCGATAATATCTGAGCAAGAGTCTCCTGAAGACCAGGAATAGCAATAGATATAGTCTGGCCCTGAACTGGGACTGCTGGAGCATCAACCACTGGGGGCTGCTCCTGAACTGGTACAACAGGCGGGTCAGCTGGCACTGCCTCAGCTGCCCTACCTCTAACTCTAGCACGACCGCGCCCACGGCCTCTAACAGGTGGCAATGGAGGTCGTCCACCTCGTCCCGATGCTCGCGTTCTCGCCATCTGCGAGAGAATAGAATATAGAAGTTCAGTTCTCAGAACAACAAGATCGCACGACAGAGTTCAAGAAAAGTGAAGTTTTCCTAAAGGTTCGCAACCTCCCGAGGATAAGTACAAGCGTCCCCGTACCGATCCACAAGACTCTACCAACCGGCTCAAGACTCATGAGGCCTAGTAAACCTAGGCTCTGATACCAACTTGTCACGACCCCAAATCCGGTCGTGATGGCGCCCAGCACATTGCTAAGCCAGCCTGACCAATCAATATTAACAACAGAGCTAGAAGCTCTCTTTAACCCATTTAAGCATTTCAAAATATGAAACAATAGCGATACCAATAACGAAAACGGGAAACCAAGTCCCATAATACATCAACTCCCATAGACCAAGGGTCAAGAGTCATGAGCCTCTACTGAACATGAGTGTATAAAGGTTTACAAGATACAAAGTGCGGAAAGAAAACTCAATACAAAATCAAGACAGTAAGAAGGAATATCGGGTCCTGCGGACTCTGCAGCTACCTCGAATATCCACAAACGTCGCCTCGCACGACTACTGGATCACTGCTGAGAGGTACCTGGATCTGCACACAAGGTGCAGGGAGTAAAATGAGTACTGCCAGACTCAGTGGTAATAAACAAGGGTAAGACAGCGGAGATAAGAAATCCGCAATAAAGCACTATGTAAAGCTATAATCAGCTACCCTGTCATAGAATCAATCTTCACTGTACCTGTACCAACAAATACCAATAAATAGCATAACAGCTAGCAGATGTAGCTAAATGCAATGCAATGCATGATATGACCGCTACGGCGTGTAGCCCGACTCCAATTTTGGGTACCCGTGCTCACTGTGGGGGTTCGGACTCCGGAGGGGCTCCTACAGCCCAAGCACATCTCATAGAGATATTCCTGCGGCGTGCAATCCAACATATATATATCTCGCTGCGGCGTGCAGCCCGATCCACTACTAGTCAGCTAATATGCAGATACAGCCTCGCAGGCTCAAAAGTAGTTTTTGAAAACTCTTTTATCATTTTTCAGTTGGAAAACAGTAATATCAAGTTCCGGAGATTGGAATTAGCATAATAACAAAAATAGCTGCGGACTAGTAGTAAACTAGCATGTCTATATGATAAGACCATGATAACGATCCTCGCGGGATCCAATAAGTGGCTCACGGCCCACATGTATACTCAACCGCCCAAGAAGGGGGTTCCTCGGCTCAAGAGTGGCCATTATCACAATATATATATATATGCAACCATCCGAGAAGGAGGTTCGACGGCTCTAGAATAGCCAATAATACGATATCAACAGGTTGGACTAATATGTAGTCTCCAGTTCATGATCGACCCCGCACTCTCAAGAGTGTGCGTGTCTCGCCGCTATACGGCGTCACAAAGTGGTATACCGGGGTTTCGAACCCGCTGGTCATCACCCACATCTATTACTCACCTCAATACGACGCGACGACTACTCCGCAATGCCCTTGCCACGAGAATCAAGCTCCGCACGCGTAGAATCTGATCAAATACAGTAGAAACACAACAAATTAGGCCAATGGGACGACACCCAATCAATATAGCTCAATTTACATCAAAATTCCCAAAGTTGTCAAAACCCGACTTCCGGTACGCTTATCGAAAAATCACGAAAGTCACATATTCGGAACCCTCATCTCAATACGAGTCTAAGCATATCAATTTTACCAAATTCGGACTCCATTTGCCCATTCAAAACCTTGATTTTCTAAAGTTCAAGACTAGGGCTAAATCCTCCATAAATTACCCCAAATTCCTCCATTTTCATGATATAATTGCATAATATTACCAATACTAATCATAGTTTAAGTCCATAGATGATTACCTGATGATTTCCCTTGAATTTCTCTTCAAAATCGCCCAAATCGCCTCTAAAGCCGAGACCCAAAATGTGTGAAATGTTCTGAAATTTTTCTAACTTCGGATACACTTACTTACAGCGATTTTCGCTTCTGCGGAATATTTTCCGCTCCTATGCACCCGTATCCGCGACCAAAGGGTCGCTTCGGCGGTTCCAGGCCTAGCCGGCCATTTCCGCTTCTGCGAGCAAAGGGCCGCTTAAGCGGTCATGCTTCTGCGGAGAAACTTCCGCTTCTGCGGAAACATCCGCCTCTGCGCACCACTATCCGCTTCTGCGGTCTCGCCCAAGCGGTCGAATGTCCGCTTCTGCGGACCATGCCCAATTTCTCTCCATCCGCTTCTGCGATCACTGGCTCGCACCAGCGACCTCGCTTCAGCGGAATGGCTTCCGCTTCTGCGTAACCAGCCGCTCCTGCGCATCTCGTCCGCTTCTGCGGACACGCTCCTGCGTCCAAAATTCCGCAGGAGCGGAAACAACAGAAGCAGGATCCCAACCTGCAATTTTTTTTCCACAATTTTCTCCCGTTTAACCATCCGTAAACACCCCGAGGCCCCCGGGACCTCATCCAAACATACCAACACATCTTAATACCTTATTCGAACTTGCTCCAATCTTCAAAACACGTCTAACAACATTAAAACCCATAATTCGCATCGAATTCAAGCCTAAATTCCTTAAAACATTCCGAATTACACATTCAATCAAAAACCCGACCAAACGACGTCCGAATGACCTGAAATTTTGCAGGCACATCCAAAATCACCTAACGAAGCTACTGCAACTGTCGGAATTCCATTCCGACTCCCGGATCAAAATCTCACCTACCGTTCGGATTTCGCCAAAATTCAACCTTAGCCAATTCAAGCCTATTTCTACACCGGGTCTCCAAATTCAATTCCGATCGCTCCCCTAAGTCACAATTCGCCTCCCGGAACTAACCGAATCATCAGAATCCGATTCCGAGCCCTCTAGCTAAATAGTCAACTCCGGGTTGACTTTCCTTATTCAAGTTTCTTTCCCAAAGGCTATATGCCTCATTTTCAATCCAATTCACTCCTAACTCACCCGATAGACTTTAATATTGATATAAAATCATAAAACATGTATTTACAACATAACGGGGTGGAAATTCTCGTGACGATGGGCCGGGTCGTCACAGTCTGTGTATGGCTGTTTGACGATGGAGATAGGGAGTGGTCGTTGGTGAGGATGGCCGTTTGGTGAGGAGCTGGAGTTGAGCTGTGCGGGAGGGAATGGAGACGAAGGTCGATCGTCTTCTTCAGCAATGAAGAAGACCATGAACAGTAGCTTCCATTGTATTCTTTCTCTATATCCTTTTTTTTATCCGTCCATGCCCCTTTTTCTTCTGTTTTTAAAAAAAAGTCCCGGCCCCCTCTGTATTGTTTTCTCCCCTCTTTTAAATAAAGAATACACTACATTATTATACAAAAACATCTTCAGTGCCTTGCCCATCACCAACTTGTTTGTCCGTTGGAGATTCTGCCCACGTGAGAGACCAAGAGTGATGGGTCTCCACGTGGGTTTCAAGAGTCATGGGTTACGTTTCGTGCTTCGTCCGTGTCCCCCACGTGTGGTGGGCTCGGATTATTATGGGCTACGTCCGAAAATTATAAACCGGGTAGTTTGAACCCGAGTATTATTCTTTGCCCGGAACCGAGAATAAGAACACGGTGTTATTAATTAATTCTACGTAAGCAAAATAACTATAAGACTAATAATTAAAACAAAGTTATTTTTTATATTTTTCTTTCAAAATTAAAGTAACTACAAAATGTTAATGCAACTATTTTTATTATTTTCATTTTTATAAAAAGATATAAGGTACTATTTTTGTATTTTTCAAGTTTAAAAATGACTACGAAACATTAATAAAACTATATTTTTGTTATTTTTCATTTTAAGGTAAAAGTAAAGTAAAAGAGTCAAAATTATCTAAGATAGCTATATTAGGCTAAACTAAATATTTTAGCTAAAAATATAAAATATCTCGGGTAGGGGCAAAATCACGCATCTACAGCTGCCCCTCTTTGACTGAAAACACAAAGAGTTTTCAGACAAAGAACGATTAGACAAGTGTTTTGACCCGACCCTTATTTAGAGAGACTAAACTAAAAAGAAGAGGATGTGACCGAGCCCTTGTATCCGAGCTGCCTACATATCCTTGGCTATAAAGGAATCAGGCCACGTGTAGTTCAGAAGTGAGTAAGAAAATGGAGTAACCGAGGTGGAGAGCCAGTCGAGGTGTCGTTCCGTCGAGGTTCCGTCCCATCGAAGTTCCGGTCCGTGGTCCTGCTATTACATCAAAAGTCAAAACATGAGAAAGACTAACTAAGCCTATCAGCTACTAGTTACAAGATTCCTATCTATAAGTCTTCCGAAGCTTGATCTTGAGTATTGGTTGGTGCTTCATGCGGACTCTAAATTTGAACCTTGATACTTGCTAGTTGTAGGTGCTGCTTTTCGGATCAAGACCAGGTATGCAATGCTTGTGACCTCGGCCATGTCTTGAGCACACCACATCTTTCATCAACTTCTGCACTTGGATTAACTCCTTGCCTTTTTTTCATTGTGACTAACTTCTGTTGATCATCTCAGACTGTTGACTCGCATTCTGGTCGCAAGCTTCTTTTGTTGCTAACTTGAATTGCACTTCAAAGTGAATTCTCTTACTTGTGATCTTCGAGCTATTCTCCTTCGAAGTCTGAATCTATCTTTTCTGATCCTTGTTGCCTTCCTTCTGATTCATGCTGGGGATTTCCGTTACACTCTGTCACTTTTTGATTGTTCACTATCCTTATCCAATCTTGGAAACTGAGACGTCGTTCTGCTTTTCTGGCGGACTTCTGACTTTAACGACAAACTCTGATCATAAATCACCATTTCATTCTTCAGGCGGGCACCTGACTTCACCAACAAACTTCGAAAATAAATTGCCACTCCATTCTTCAAGTGGGCACCTGATTACCAAAACTTGAAATGTATAGATCGAATGATTACCATCTTACCAAAACTTGAAATGTATAGATCGAATGATTACCATCTCAGGAGAAAGATTCATCGGACTGAGATTTTGATGTCTTAGGAGAAAGATTCATCGGACTAAGACTTTGACGCTAGGAGATAATTCCTTAGACTAGTTCTAAATTGTTGTGATCTCAGGAAAAAGATTCATCAGACTAAGACTTTGACGCTAGGAGATAGTTCATCAGACTAGGTCTTGACGCTAGGAGATAATTCCTCGGACTAGGTCTAAATTGTTGTGATCTCAGGAGAAAGATTCATCAGACTGAGATTTTGATATCTTAGGAGAAAGATTCATCAGACTAAGATTTTGATGCTAGGAGATAATTCCTCAGACTAGGTCTAAATTGTTGTGATCTCAGGAGAAAGATTCATCAGACTGAGACTTTGACGCTAGGAGATAATTCATCAGACTGGGTCTAAATTGTGGTGATCTCAGGAGAAAATTCCTCCGACTAGGTCTAAATTGTTGTGATCTCAGGAGAAAGATTCATCAGACCGAGATTTTGATATCTTAGGAGAAAGATTCATCGGACTAAGATTTTGACGCTAGGAGATAATTCCTCAGACTAGGTCTAAATTGATGCCTTACTTGAAATCTTCCAATTGTTGCTTCCTTCTTCTTGTTGCTTTCATCTAAAACCTCTAATTGTTGTTTTTCACTTCCTATTAAATTATCTTTAACTATAACTTCAAAAACTAAATCGCCACTCCATTCTTCGGGCGGGCTCCCTGACTTCAACTACAACTCCAAACTAAATCGCCACTCCATTCTTCAGGCGGGCTCCCTGACTTCAACTATAACTCAAAATAAATCGCCACTCCGTTCTTCAGGCGGGCTCCCTGACTTCAAGTATAACTCAAAATAAATCGCCACTCCGTTCTTCAGGCGGGCTCCCTGACTTCAGCTACAACTTCAAAATAAATTGCCACTCTATTCTTCAGGCGGGCTCCCTGACTTCAACTATAACTTCAAAATAAATCGCCACTCCATTCTTCAGGCGGGCTCCCTGACTTCAACTCTAACTTCAAAACTAACTCGCCACTCCATTCTTCAGGCGAGCTCCCTGACTTCCACATCAACTCAAGACTAAATCGCCACTCCATTCTCCAGGCGGGCTCCCTGACTTCCACATCAACTCAAGACTAAATAGCCACTCCATTCTCCAGGCGGGCTCCCTGACTTCAACATTAACTCACTAACTCCATCCCATCCTTTCTTCTGAATTACCTTGTTTCGGAATTGCTTTCCTCCTAGGTCGTGTTATTTTTCCCTTGATTGCTGGGGATATCTTTGGAATTGTTTACTTACCTGCTGGGGATGATGCTGCTGGGAAAATCTTCTCTATTTCCTCCTCTTCTACTCCCTTCAAAACCTTTTATTCTCTCCCGGGATCGCGGGGGATTGAAATGTCATTAGCTGAGGATTGTCCTGTCGGGGGACCCCTTTTTCCTTTTTCCTCTTTCCAAACCTCCTTCGGGACTCGCGCTTTGCTCCCTTGAAAAACTTGTAGGATATAATGCTGCCGGGGAACTCTCGAAATCAGCGTTTCATTTTTCCTAGAACTGTTGGGGATAATACCGGCCTCTTGCCTTTCCGAACGCAAGCTTCCTCGTTTTGTCCTGTCTGCTGGGGGTAAAATTTCCTCTATCACCGCTTGTTGTTTTCTTTCTTTCAAAGCTGCTGGGGATAACCGGGTTCAAAGATCATTTCCTCGCGTTATCTGGCTTCTTTCCCCAATCGGGTATTTGGCTTCGTGAAAATTTTCATAACGGGAGAAAATTTTCTTCCCCAGTTTGAGAATCTTCTTTGTGGCATGCTTTTCTGCCAACAACCCCTCTTTTTCCTATTTCAAATCAAAGAAAAATTGGTTAGTTTTAAAATGTGGTGGCTGGTTGTGGTGCTCCTGCTGGGGATGGTTCTCCTCCTCTTTCCCTGCTCTGCGTTTCATTGTCAGAACTTGCTTGGGGATGTTATTATTTGATGATATTCATGCTGGGGATAGTTTTGTCCTTTCTTGCTTCCCCTTCCTTCCTTGACGACTCTTTATTCACGAACCTTTCCACGTGGTTTTCCACTGACCACCCGAATTCCTATGATAGTGACCCTGCGTGAAGACCTTACATGTTTTACTGGTGAACCATTTTCTTTGTTCACCCTTGTCACTAAAAATACCTTTCTGCTGGGGATATCTCTCCTTCTTGTGCGGCATATCTAAGGACTGGGCATTTCCCGACCTTTCAGTCTCATTAACCTTGGCCTTGAGGTCATTAACCTTCCTTGAGATATCCTCATTGACACCAATCCATCCCTTTGTCATTTTCCTATTGCTGGGGAATATCCCTCTGGACAACTGGCCTTGCGCTTGATCCCTCCTGACTTATACCACTTGGGTGTACCAATCAAAATCCCGTCTTGTGTAATTGGAAAGCTGATGGAAAATTTTGCAGTCATTTCTTGCAAACAGACTCTATTGGGGAATTTTCGATAAAAAGGAGAAAGATAAAAGGAAACAGCATAAAAGACAAAAAGGAAGATGACTCTCTAAAAATAAAAATTATAAAGAAAACCTATCAAACGTGGATACCAACTCTAATGGACATGACATGCACATATAGCCTATTCTCCGTCGTTAAACCGCCTTTTGTAATCTTCGCTTGGGGCTTTCCCATCTGATTTCCAATCTCCGTTCGACTTGTAGTGCCCGAGGGGTTTTCACTACCAAGCCTCTCTCATTTCGGTTTTTCTCTCAGCTTTCATCGCCTTATGGTGCCTGTGAAGGTTTTCATCGCTAAGACTCTCTCATTTGTATTACTTGTCCGCTGGGGATTGGTGGTGTTACTGCTAAGACTCTCCTATTTTCTGCTGGAGATCGGAGTCTTTCTGTCGGGAATCAGAGTGTTATGTCCCGATGAAACTTCTCTCATTTGCCTAACTCAGCCTCTTTTGAATATTGGTCAAAAGGTCTTTCTTTGGACCGTAATGTGGGTTTGGACAGGGCTAGAAAGAAAAGGTAATAAAGTCTCAAAATAACAAATTGGGTTCAAAATTACAACCTTCGGAATCCTATATTTTCCTTACATAAACACCTTTTTTTTCTTTTTTTTTTTACTGCCCCTGATTCTTGCTTGGGGATTTTTTATTTTTATTTACACTATGACCGAGCTGTGAAGCGCCTACGTATCCTCTTTGAGGAATCGGGTCAAACGTAGTTCTCAATTCCTCTTTTTCAAGTTTCTTTTTTTTTCACACATTTTTGTTTTTCTTTTCTTTATCTCTTTTTGTTGTTTTCTTTTTCTTTACTTTTTTCTTTATCCCTTTCTTTTCTTGCCTTTCAAACTTGTGTTTCTAGTCTTTGCAACTAATTCCGAATGAGGGGTATGAAAGAATTTTAAAATAAGGCTCAAAGGGTTGACGATGGATAAAGTATTTGGATAGCGGAACAAAATGCCTTCGTCATTCCAATCTTCAAAACATGCCAAGTGTAAACAACACAATTAATATTCGTCATATCTTTAAAGCACTGTTGGGAAACACTCTCATTTTCATTATAATGAACGACCCCATGTCAATTTTGGCAGCTTGCCTTTAACGGTTTTCTTGTACTTGCCCCGGTTTCTCATGACTCGGGTTTCGAATAATCTCAAACCGTTCTTATTTCATTTAAATATCTCGATCACCTCCCAATGGTTTTGTGATTAACTTTTAAGATCGGGCCAGAACTATGCGCGCACGTCATGTCACTAGAGCTAGCAGAAAAAGAACTATAGGAAGGAGAGGACTAAATAACAGAAAATGTCTAGAAATAATGTAAAATATGTCATTGCATTAACCGATAAAACAACGACTCGAACAACCAAAAAACAAAACTGGGGTTACAACCCTTAGAACGAACCTAGACCCCTTTAGATGAGACACTATGATCAAAAGAAAAATACAAGGATAAAAGGTTTGAGCCACAAAATAAAATTCGGATTACTATTCTAAAATATCTTGGACAAATAGAAATGACAACAAAATAAACCACCACAAATGACTCTCCAATTGATAAGCCTGACATTTAGCCACGAATTTGATTATCAGAACCACTATGGCCTTCTCTCATTTCAGTCGGCAAATCCCCGAGTGGATTCTCATATTCCGTGCCACCAGGCATCACCGCCAGAAAGTGTGTATCATCAGGTGCAGGTAATGGATTCAGCGCGATATTCCGGGTGTCACTGTTATGAATCACAATCAATCTTTCTTGGATCATCCTTTCTATTTCCCTTTTCAAATCCCGACAACTTTCCATGTTTTGCCCCTGGGCATGGGAATGGTATTCACACCTTTTAGATGGGTCAAAGCTCCTTGCACGTGGGTCCACATGATTTGGAGGGATGGGTGCAATCATGTCCTATTGCTTTAACTTCTCAAATAAGCTTTCATAGGAAACTCCTATTGGTGTGAAATTATCCTTCAACTTCGGTTCCCTTCTATGCCCTTGGTTTGGAAGTGGGTTATAAGGTATTTAGAAATTTTGCAGAGGCTGATAGAGATTTTGTGATGCTCGTGCTCGCTTTCTTGGATGATTTGATGGCTGAATAACATACTGGGGTGGATCAATTGGGTATGGTGGGTTCGGAGGTGGATAGTAATGCTCAGGGGAATTATGGAAAACTTGTCGAGACATCGCATACCGTCGAGGTACTCTTCTGGAACCTTTTCTTGACCCTGATATCATCATGACTTCTTCATCCCTCTCATTTGTGTCACTAGATTCAAATTGGACAGCCTGAGCTGCAGCCTTGAGAGCCGCTTGACTTATAATTATGCCTATCTTAAGACCGTTCTCTACCATTTCTCCCATTTTGATTACATCCAAGAAGGATTGACCAACCGCAGGCATCATGTTGTTCTGAAAATAATCCGGCTCTTGAGCCTGAAGGAAGACAGTGATTAACTCATGGTCATCCATGGGTGGCTAAGCACGAGCCGCTTGCTCTCTCCATTTAAGGGCATATTCCCTGAAACTTTCACTTGATTTCTTCTTCAGATTTGAAAGGAAAATGCGGTTTGGGGCAATGTCAATGTTGTATTGGAATTGTTTGACAAAGGCCTGTGCCATGTCGTTCCAGACGTGCCAGTGAGATGCATCTTGATCCCAAAACCATTCAAAGGCTACTCCTGTAAGGCTTTCCCCAAAGTAAGCTATTAACAATTCTTCATTTCTTCCCAGACTCCTTAGTTGATTGCAATACCTTTTCAGGTGGGCTATTGGGTGTCCATGTCCATCGTACTTTTCAAATTTGGGAATCTTGAAACCAGGTGGCAAGTGGACATCGGGAAACAAGCATAGATCTTTGAAAGCAACACTCTTTTGACCTGCCAATCCGTGCGTGTTTTTCAACCGTTGTTCTAAGCTTTTCAATCTTTGGGTTATTGCCTCCTGTACCATCTTTCGGGGATCTTGCGTTGTCCGCTTGTCACAAACCAACCACCTTCTACTTACTTTACAATTCAAGACAAAACATGTTAGAATGGACTCGGACAGTCCTTATCAAATTTTTTATTTTTATTTTTTTATTTCTTTTTTTATTTTATATTATATATACATATACAGTTGTGGTCGAATCTTAAGATTGCCTACGTATCATGACCCCGCATGAATCAGACCGAGCGTAGTTCTTGCAAATTAATGCAAGAAAATAAAAAGATGTTTATTTGATTTTTTTTTTGAAGGAAAATTATAGAAACCGACTCCAACTACAAACTTGAAAAACTTTCACATTTTGAACCGGAGATTTGTTCAAGAATAAATATTTTTTGGTGTCAATTATGACTATTTCTACAAAATTGGCCATGTAATGGCTTATTTGGTAAAGTGACTATTTTGCAAAATTTTGTTTAAGAAAAATAAGCTTGAAAATTTCCTCATCCTAGGGCTCATGGGGCATCGTTCGGCATCGCCATAGGCCAACACAAGATTGAAAAGTTTTTTATGTCAATTGTGACTATGTAATGGCTTATTTAGACAAAGTGGCTCTTTTTGCAAAATTTTATTTAAGAAGATACAAATTCAAAATTTTTATCTTGGGGCCTATGGGGCATCGTTCAGCACCGACACAGGCCAATACAAGACTGAGAAAGTTTAAATGCCAAATGTGGCCATCTCAGCAAAACCATATGTTTTTTTTTTTTTTTTTTTGCAAAGTTGAATGATGACTCAAACTTAATCTTGCGGATACGGCCTTTCAATATTTCCACGAGGGAATATTTCAAGGCTGTGCCCAAAAATCATTTTCAAAGACTCAAAGTGGCTATTCTTGCAAAAATAGCCTTCCGGCGTCCTTTTGGGGAACATTCGGCTTATTTTAAACAAGAATTGCACCACCCGACTTATTTATAACAAAATAAAAAAATTTGACATTTTTTTTTTAATTTTGCAAAAGGGGTGTGAACCCGGACTTGATTTTGCGGCTATGGCCTTGCAACATTTCCACAAGGAATATTTCAGGGGCTATGCTCGTAAATTATCTAAAATGACTCAAAGCGGCTATTTTTGCAAAAACAGCCTTCCGGCGTCCTTTCGGAATATTCGGCTATTTTTGCAAACGGTATCACTTTGATTTTATTGACAAAATTAAAAACACATTTTTTTGATTTTTTTTTAAAAAGGGGTGGTAATCCAAACTTTATTTTGAGGCTACGGCCTTTCAACATTTCCACATGGAATATTTCAAGGCTATTATTCAAAAAGAAAAAGAAAAGACTTCAAAGTGGCCATTTTTGCAAAAACAGCCTTCCGGCGTCCTTTCGGAACATTCGGCTATTTTCAAAAACAGCGTTACTTTGATTTTATTGAAAACTAAAACTTCGAAATTTTTTTATTTTTTTGAAGGGGTGGTTGGACCCGATGAGGGTTGCCTACGTATCCCACCTAATGGCGAGAATCAAACCTGCGTAGTTCGGTCAGATTATTTGACCAATTATTTCAACAAAAATTGTTCCTACCTATTTTTCAAATTTTCTTTTCAAGCAATCGACAATATTTCGATATCTAAAATTTCTCTTTTTTTGTTTTCAGGAATTTAGCCAATCAACATAATAGGACAAATAAATGCAACATATAACATGCTCGGTCTTTTGGTTACCGGGTCACCTGTCCTAGACGGACCCAACCCCGGTGTTGAGTCCCCTAAGTCATATATGATGCAAATAAACGTCCTAAATCTAGGCTCAATATCCTGATGTTTTCAATGGTACTAGATCGTGTACCCGAGCGGACAACTCGGATCGAGGAGGGGGCTACGTACCGGTGACCCGCGGAGTCAATCGGCTTTGTAACTTATCCGGCCTCTTTTTCTTATTTTTGATATTGACACTAACAGAAAGGGGAGTCTCAACCAGTAAGCACATCCCCGGAGGTGAAGAAGAGAAGGGTTTTCGGCACAATTTTATATATACAATTCACGCAATATCAAAGCGGTAAACATGTAGCACATTAATCAAAACATATAATGAAATCAGATATAAGCAAAAACAACAATTTAACTGAGCTCGAATTCTTAAATCCTGAACCGAAGTTCTGGGTTACTTATCCCCAGCAGAGTCGCCAGAGCCGTCACACCTCCTTTTTCCGCACCCGCGAGAGCGCGAGGGAGTTTTTCCAATTAAAGGACAATCGAAACGGGATTTATTTATTTAGTTCAGAGTCGCCACTTGGAAAAATAATGGTGTCCCAAGTCACCGGTTTTAATCCCGAACCGAGGAAATTTATGACTTTGTATTACAGTCTGCGAAATTAGAAACCTGGATAAGGAATTCTGTTAACCCGGGAGAAGGTGTTAGGCACTCCCGGATTCCGTGGTTTTAGCACGGTCGCTCAACTGCAATTTTTGTTTCTATCTGATTTCTTTATATATTTTATTTAGGTGCTTTTAATGTTCCACTTTTAATTTTAGAAGAATTGCGACGTCACGAAAACACATTTCGAGTCACACCGCAACCGATACGCCTGTGACTTTAATGTATTTCAGTTTCGCCGAGAGTAAGATTTGGGTCACATAAATGCGCACCCGTATTTAGGAAGGTAGCATTATTAAATACGCGCCGAAAGATACTAACGCGTTATTATTTTGGGAATGCCGTGAAATCCGCTAAACGGCACACCCCGGAATCTAAATATTTTATATATACATTTATGAGGGCCCCGCAACTTATGCATTCTTGTTTGGCGAGGCTCGTCTCATTTTTATTTTTTAAGGCAAACCTAAAGCAACTACGATTCTCTACTTTATTTTTCTCTAAAAAAAAATCCTAATTTATTTAGTAAGATTATCAAGAGTCGTTATAATCGGGTTACATGAAATGTACCCCCGAATTTTAGGCATCGTAAATATGTCACGGGAACCGTACCCATAATCACTATGATGTACTTAATTAATATGTACCTCATATAACCCATTGTAGAGAGCCAAACCCTTTTAATGCCATAAAAGTTTTACTAATATTCTTTTAACACATGCAATATCACCGCAAGAATAATCTTGTAACTATAACTCCAACTCAAGCATCAACTGTTTGATATGTGAAAAGGATTCAAAACAGAAGTTAAACCCATTTCAAAGAAACAGATAAATACACAACACGCACACACAGATAAAAAAAATAATGAATCTGTATAATTATTGTAAGGGATGTATATTTTCTCGCCTGAAGAAAAGTAGTGAAATTAGAATCAAACAACTAAATTCAAAACAAACAGTATGTTGAACCATAGTACTAAAAGTAGAATATAATACCCGTATAAGCAACAAAACTATCAAAATTATATCACAAAAATGACACGCATGAAAGTGACGAGAATAAGAGAATAGAGAAAAAAATTAACCTTTATTGGAACCAAAATTTCTTTTAGAACTTGTTTACCAACGCCACTGAATCGATATCGGATAGCAAAAAGTTGATAGGGAACTTTTGACAACAACAAACTCGACGGAGCCGCGAACCTGCCCGGAAACCTCTACGACCTTGACGGACTGAGCTCGACTGGGATTATGCACACTCGAACAGAAATAACGTCGCTATCACAGCAATGGCAACATCGGAGTGACAGTCGACGCGACACACACGAAGAACTTCCTGAGAACTTCAGAATGCCTTGACGACGACCACAGGCTGTAGAATCGACGACCTGGACTTGGACTAGGCGGCTACTGCTGGTTGACGACGGAGAAGCAGCAGGTGGTTTGTCGGGCGATGCTGCTGCTGGACGTCGCTGCAGCTGGAGACGACGCGAGGAGTGGCTGGTCGTCACAGTAGCTGGTTGTTTGGTCTGTGTATGGCTGTTTGACGATGGAGATAGGGAGTGGTCGTTGGTGAGGATGGCCGTTTGGTGAGGAGATGGAGTTGAGCTGTGCGGGAGGGAATGGAGACGAAGGTTGATCGTCTTCTTCAGCAATGAAGAAGACTATGAACAGTAGCTTCCATTGTATTCTTTCTCTATATCCTTTTTTTATCCGTCCATGCCCCTTTTTCTTCTATTTTTAAAAAAAAAGTCCCGGCCCCCTCTGTATTGTTTTCTCCCCTCTTTTAAATAAAGAATACACTGCATTATTATACAAAAACATCTTCAGTGCCTTGCCCATCACCAACTTGTTTGTCCGTTGGAGATTCTGCCCACGGGAGAGACCAAGAGTGATGGGTCTCCACGTGGGTTTCAAGAGTCATGGGTTACGTTTCGTGCTTCGTCCGTGTCCCCCATGTGTGGTGGGCTCGGATTATTATGGGCTACGTCCGAAAATTATAAACCGGGTAGTTTGATCCCGAGTATTATTCTTTGCCCGGAACCGAGAATAAGAACACGGTGTTATTAATTAATTCTACGTAAGCAAAATAACTATAAGACTAATAACTAAAACAAAGTTATTTTTTATATTTTTCTTTCAAAATTAAAGTAACTACAAAATGTTAATGCAACTATTTTTATTTTTGTTTTTATAAAAAGATATAAGGTACTATTTTTGTATTTTTCAAGTTTAAAAACGACTACGAAACATTAATAAAACTATATTTTTGTTATTTTTCATTTTAAGGTAAAAGTAAAGTAAAAGAGTCAAAATTAGCTAAGATAGCTATATTAGGCCTAAACTAAATATTTTAGCTAAAAATATAAAATATCTCGGGTAGGGGCAAAATCACGCATCTACATCTACAATTGCAGAATAAGTATCAATTAATACTACAGAAAGCATTGTAGAAATCAAATACATCGTGATATCAAATAGTAGATTGTAGATAATTTGTAGATAAATTATAGTTAATTTGTAGATTGTAGATTGTAGATAATTTGTAGATATATTGTAGATAAATTATAGATAAACTATTTTATGATTGTAAATATTTTTATTGTTGTTTGTTATGTAATTCTAGGTGAGGGATTCAACAGTTCATATCCATAATGTGATAGATAGTGTGAAGCGGTACATGAATCATACATTATAACTACTATTAACTACAAAATCTCTACAATCATGTATAAAACCAGCTCTACAATTTAAATAAATTTACCTACAGTTTACCTACTGTGAATATACAAATTACCTATAGTTTAAGTACCTAATATAAGAAGAACTATAATATACTTACAGCTGTAGATGCGTGATTTTGCCCCTACCCGAGATTTTTTATATTTTTAGCGTAAAATATTTAGTTTAGGCCTAATATAGCTATCTTAGCTAATTTTGACTCTTTTACTTTATTTTTACCTTAAAATGAAAAATAACAAAAATATAGTTTTATTAATGTTTCGTAGTCATTTTTAAACTTGAAAAATACAAAAATAGTACTTTATATTTTTATCTTTTTATAAAAACGAAAATAATAAAAAATAGTTTCATTAACATTTTGTATTTATTTTAATTTTTGAAAAAAAAACATAAAAAATAATTTTGTTTTAATTATTAGTCTTATAGTTATTTTGCTTACGTAGGATTAATTAATAACACCGTGTTCTCATTTTCGGTTCCGGGCAAAGAATGATATTCAGATTTAAACTACACGGTTTTATGCCTAATTTTTGGACCTAGCCCATGATAATACGAGTCCACCACACGTGGAAGACACGCGTGGGGAACACAGACAGAACAAGAGACCTTGGGTACCCAACCCACGTGATGGTCATCATGCTTTTAACCATTACAAACATAATATTATGGGAGGGGGATAACGGACAGAGAAAAAATATACAATAGACACAAGGAACTATTCAGTGATGGGAGGATTCATTTTAAATATAAGAAACAATACTACTATTCATGAAAAAGGGAAAAAAGGAGTAAAACGGGAGATTGGCTCTTCTTCAAAAAGAAGAGAACGAACAGTGAAAGGGGGGACACTATCGATTTTTCTTCTTCATTTTTAAGAGGAGAGACCACTATTCATCTTCTTCCTCAAGAACTAAAACCAAAAAACCTTACCCTAAATCACTTTCATCCTCACCCAAACAACCACATCTTTTCCGTCCAGCCTCCCTACGCCATCTCCTTTTTCTTCAGCTCACCGGAACAGCCATTTTTGGACCTCTCGAGCACCATGGCCATCGCTGCTCTTCTTCTCCTTTGACATTGCTTCAGCCATGAGAACACCTTAAGTTTCTTCTTCTCCATTCTCACCCTAATCTTAGCTTGAGCAACGAAACAGTTTCATGTTTTGAAGTTTCAGTTTGGAGTCCGTTCGTGGCCTAGTCAAGTTTGTCGTTTGTTGGTTGCTAGTTCCGTTCGGGTTTCCCTTTGTCGATGCCCGATTGTAGTTGCTGCTTCATTCAATCCGTATAAACTGCAGGTTCATTTTCTCTAATCCTATCATTTGTATGTTGCTAAGATGAATTTCGTTTTACATATGTTTATATGGATATAATTGTTATGATGTAGTTTTGAAGTTAATATTTAGTTGTCTGATTCTCTAAATCTGATTTCTTTGGTCTGAACTAGTTCTTTATATGCTATTATTTTAAAAAAAAAGTAAAATGAAAACTAGTCAAATGATGGGAGCTATGTACAGAATTCCATCGCATAGATGGCAATAATAGATGTTTGTTTCCATTCAAATATTCTACTTCCTTTCCACTGTTAATATCGTTAGTGAGATGCTGATTAGAAGAAAGAGCAATAGTGTTAGTATTTGTTTTACTTTGACGTTTTATGTTTGGTTCTGATTGAATGAGTGTATTATGAAAGTGTACACTTTGTCATTTGCTAATGTACACTTAAATTAATAATATGTGCTCTTTCCTTAAAGAATGATAGTTTATTATGGTTCACCATTACATTTTTAGGAATTTTTGCTAACTAGAGGATTATTTTTCGTTTTTTGAGTAGCAGTGTGTTCATCATTGTAATATTTGCATGTTTAATGTAATATTTAGTAATGCGAGGCGTGCCATTCAGCAAATTTCATGGCCCTCGCAAAGTTGCTAACACGTAGTTGCTTTAGGCAGGTTATTTTAATGATATTACCTTCTTAAACTCGGGTGTACATTTATGTGACCCAAGTCTAAATCTCAACGAAGTCAAAATGTGTCGATAATCACGGGTACATTGATTGTGACGTGGTTTGAGATGCTTTTTTTTTACGACGTTGCAATTCTCTTTAAAAATAATAAATAATAAAAGCGGTTTAAGTGGCCTTTAAATAATAAATGGGACGAGCCTCGCCAAATAACACGCAAATCACGGGGCCCTCAAATAATTGGTAATAAATTTTAGACTCGGAAGACCGTTTAGAGAATTTCACGGTCTTTCCAAAATTAACAAAGACGTAGAATCTTTAGGCACGACTTTAATAAAATACTCTCCTAATTACGGGTGCGCATTTATGTGACCTAAATCTTACTCTCGGCGAAACTGAAATACATTAAAGTCACAGGCGTACTAGTTGCGGTGTGACTCGAAATGTGTTTTCGTGACGTCGCAATTCTTCTAAAATTGAAAAGAGGAACATTAAAAGCACCTAATTAAAATATATAAAGAAATCAGATAAAAACAAAAATTGTAGTTGAGCGACCATGCCGAAACCACGGAATCCGGGAGTGCCTAACACCTTCTCCCGGGTTAACAGAATTCCTTATCCAGGTTTCTAGTTTCGCAGACTGTAATACATAGTCATAAATTTCCTCGGTTCGGGATTAAACCGGTGACTTGGGACACCATTATTTTCCCAAGTGGCGACTCCTGAATAATTAAATAAATTGATCCCGTTCCGACTGTCCTTTAAGTGGAAAAACTCCTTCACTGATTATTATTATACCCCTTCTCGGGGTGTAGTATTAAACAGTGGCACATTTTACATTTATGTATCATGTGCGCCAAAAAGGAGGTGTGACAGCTCTGGCGACTCTGCTGGGGATCGGTACCCCAGAACTTCGGTTCTGGGTTTAAGAATTCGAGCTCATTTAAATTGATGTTTTGCTTATATCTGATTTCATTATATATTTTGATTAATGTGCTACATGTCTACCGCTTTGATAATAGTTGCACTGTATATACAAACTGCTATATGTCTACCGCTTTGATATTGCGTGAACTGTATATAAAACTGTGCCGAAAACCCTTCTCTTCTTACCCCCGGGGATGTGCTTACTGGTTGAGACTCCCCTTTCCGTTAGTGTCAATACCAAAAATAAGAAAAGAGACAGGATAAGTTACAAAGCCGGACGATTATGCGGGTCCCCGGTACGTACCTCCTCAATCCGAGTTTGTCTACTCGGGTACACAGTCTAGCATAAAAAAAAGAAGAAGAAAATCAGGATATTGAGCCTAAATTAGGACGATTATTTGCATCATGTTTTGACTTAGGGGACTCAACACAGGGGTTGGGTCCGTCTAGGACAGGTGACCCGGTAATCAAAAGACCGAGCATGTTATATGTTGCATTTATTTGTTCTAGATTATTATTCGCTAAATTCCTGAAAAATAAAAAGAAAGGAAATTTTAGAAAAAAAAATCGAAATGTCAACGAAACGCTGTCGAAAGTTTGAAAAGAAAATTTGAAAAAATAGGTGGAACAATTTTTGTTGAAATAATTGGTCAAATAATCTGACCGAACTACGCAGGTTTGATTCTCGCCATTAGGTGGGATACGTAGGCAACCCTCATCGGGTCCAACCACCCCTTTAAAAAATCAAAAAAATGTGTGTTTAGTTTTCAATAAATCGAAGTGACGCTGTTTTTGAAAATAGCCGAATGTTCCGAAAGGACGCCGGAAGGCTGTTTTTTGCAAAAATAGCCACTTTGAATCATTTTTAATAATTTGCGGGCACAACCTTGAAATATTCCTTGTGGAAATGTTGCAAGGCCATAGCCGCAAAATCAAGTCCGGTTCACACCCCTTTTGCAAAAATAACCAAAAAATGCCAAATTTTTGATTTTGTTATAAATAAGTCGGTTGATGCTATTCTTGTTTAAAACAAGCCGAATGTCCTTCAAAAGGACGCTGGAAGGCCGTTTTTGCGAGAATAGCCACTTTGAATCATTTTAAATAATTTTGGACACAGCCTTGAAATATTCCCTCGCGGAAATGTCGAAAGGCTGTATCCGCAAAAATCAAGTTTTGAGTCATCACTCAACTTTGCAAAAGTAACCACTTTATCAAACAAGCCATTAAATGGCCGAAATTTTGCTGAAATAGCCACATTTTTGCATTTGTAACTTCCTCAGTCTTGTGTTGGCCTGTGTCGGTGCTGAACGATGCCCTATAGGCCCCAGGATAAAATTTTGAATTTGCATCTTCTTAAATAAAATTTTGCAAAAAGAGCCACTTTGTCTAAATAAGCCATTACATGGCCAATTTATGAAAAAATAGTTTTGTGTTGGTTTATGGCGATGTCGAACGATGCCCCATGAGCCACAGGATTAAAAAAAAACGACATATGGTTTTGCTGAAATGGCCACATTTGGCATTTAAACTTTCTCAGTCTTGTGTTGGCCTGTGTCGGTGCTGAACGATGCCCCATGAGCCTTAAGATGAAAAGTTTTGAATTTGTAGCCTCTTAAATAAAATTTTGCAAAAATAACCGTTTTGTCAAATAAGCCATTACATGGCCAATTTTGTAAAAATAGTCAATTGACATTAGAAACTTCTCAGTCTTGCGTTGGCTATGGCGATGCCGAACGATGCCCCATGAGCCACAGGATGGAAAAATTTTCAAGTTTATCTTTCTTAAATAAATTTTGCAAAAATAGCCATAATTTCATTACTTGGCTAATTTTGTAGAAATAGTCATAATTGACACCAAAAATTTTCTTATTCTTGTAGAAATCTCCTACACAAGTTTGTAGTTGGAGTCGGCTTTTATAATTTTGCTTCAAAAAAGAAAAAAAATCAAATAAACATCTCTTTATTTCTTGCATTAATTTGCAAGAACTACGCTCGGTCTGATTCATGCGGGGTCATGATACGTAGGCAATCTCCATAAGATTCGACCACAACTGTATATGTATATATATAATATAACATAAAAAAAATAAAAAAAATAAAAAAATAAAAAAATTTGATAAGGACTGTCTGAGTCCATTCTAACATGTTTTGTCTTGAATTGTAAAGTAAGTAGAAGGTGGTTGGTTTGTGACAAGCGGACAACGCAAGATCCCCGAAAGATGGTACAGGAGGAAATAACCCAAAGATTGAAAAGCTTAGAACAACGGTTGAAAAACACGCACGGGTTGGCAGGTCAAAAGAGTGTTGCTTTCAAAGATCTATGCTTGTTTCCCGATGTCCACTTGCCACCTGGTTTCAAGATTCCCAAATTTGAAAAGTACGATGGACATGGACATCCCATAGCCCATTTGAAAAGGTATTGCAATCAACTAAGGAGTCCTGGGAAGAAATGAAGAATTGTTAATAGCTTACTTTGGGGAAAGCCTTACAGGAGTAGCCTCTGAATGGTTTTGGGATCAAGATGCATCTCGCTGGCACGTCTGGAACGACATGGCACAAGCTTTTGTCAAACAATTCCAATACAACATTGACATTGCCCCAGACCGCATTTTCCTTTCAAATCTGAAGAAGAAATCAAGTGAAAGTTTCAGGGAATATGCCCTTAAATGGAGAGAGCAAGCGACTCGTGCTGAGCCACCCATGGATGACCATGAGTTAATCACTGTCTTCCTTCAGGCTCAAGAGCCGGATTATTTTCAGAACATGATGTCCGCGGTTGGTCAATCCTTCTTGGATGTAATCAAAATGGGAGAAATGGTAGAGAACGGTCTTAAGACAGGCAGAATTATAAGTCAAGCGGCTCTCAAGGCTGCAGCTCAGGCTGTCCAATTTGAATCTAGTGACACGAATGAGAGGGACGAAGAAGTCATGATGATATCAGGGTCAAAAAAAGGTTCCAGAAGAACACCTCGACGGTATGCGATGTCTCGACAGGTTTTCCATAACTCCCCTGAGCATTACTATCCACCTCCGAACCCACCATACTCAGTTGATCCACCCCAATATGTTATTCAGCCATCAAATCATCCAAGAAAGCGAGCACGAGCATCACAAAATCTCTATCAGCCTCCGCAAAATTTCCAAATACCTTATAACCCACTTCCAAACCAAGGGCATAGAAGGGAACCGAAGTTGAAGGATAATTTCACACCAATAGGAGTTTCCTATGAAAGCTTATTTGAGAAGTTAAAGCAACAGGACATGATTGCACCCATCCCTCCAAATCATGTGGACCCACGTGCAAGGAGCTTTGACCCATCTAAAAGGTGTGAATACCATTCCTATGCCCAGGGGCACAACATGGAAAGTTGTCGGGATTTGAAAAGGGAAATAGAAAGGATGATCCAAGAAAGATTGATTGTGATTCATAACAGTGACACCCAGAATATCGCGCTGAATCCGTTACCTGCACCTGATGATACACACTTTCTGGCGGTGATGCCTGGTGACACGGAATATGAAAATCCACTCGGGAATTTGCCGACTGAAATGAGAGAAGGCCATAGTGGTTCTGATAATCAAATTCGTGGCTAAATGCTAGGCTTATCAATTGGAGAGTCATTTGTGGTGGCTTATTTTGTTGTCATTTCTATTTGTCCGAGTTATTTCAGAATGGTAATCCGAATGTTGTTTTGTGGCTCAAACCTTTTATCCTTGTATTTTTCTTTTGATCATAGTGTCTCATCTAAAGGGGTCTAGGTTCGTTCTAAGTATTGTACCCCAGTTTTGTTTTTTGGTTGTTCGAGCCGTTGTTTTATCGGTTAATGCAATGACCTATTTTATATTATTTCTAGACATTTTCTCTTATTTAGTCCTCTCCTTCCTATAGTTCTTTTTCTGCTAGCTCTAGTGACATGACGTGCGCGCATAGTTCTGGCCTGATCTTAAAAGTTATCACGAAACCATTGGGAGGTGATCGAGATATTTAAATTAAATAAGAACGGTTTGAGATTATTCGAAGCCCGAGTCATGAGAAACTGGGGCAAGTAAAAGGAAATCGTTAAAGGCAAGCTGGCCAAAATTGACATGGGGTCGTTCATAATAATGAAAATGAGAGTGTTGCCCAACAGTGCTTTAAAGATATGACGAATATTAATTGTGTTGTTCACGCTTGGCATGTTTTGAAGATTGGAATGACGAAGGCATTTTGTTCTGCTATCCAAACACTTTATCCATCGTCAACCCTTTGAGCCTTACTTTAAATTCTTTCATGCCCCTCCTTCGGAATTAGTTGCAAAGACTAGAAACACAAGTTTGAAAGGTAAGAGAAGAAATGGATAAAGAAAAAATAAAGAAAAAAAAAACAACAAAAAGAGATAAAGAAAAGAAAAGAAAAAAGTGTGAAAAAAAAAAGAAACTTGAAAAAGAGGAATTGGGAACTACGTTTGACCTGATTCCTCAAAGAGGATACGTAGGCGCTTCACAGCTCGGTCATAGTGTAAATAAAAAAAATGTGTTTATGTAAGGAAAATATAGGATTCCGAAGGTTGTAATTTTGAACCCAATTTATTTTATTTTGAGCCTTTAATACCCTTTCTTTCTAGCCTTGTCCAAACCCACATTACGGTCCAACGAAAGACCTTTTGACCAATCTTCAAAAGAGGCTGAGTTAGGCAAATGAGAGAAGTTTCATCGGGACATAACACTCTGATTCCCGGCAGTAAGACTCCGATCTCCAGCAGAAAATAGGAGAGTCTTGGCAGTAACACCACCAATCCCCAGTGAAAATGTAACACAAATGAGAGAGTCTTAGCGGTGAAAACATTCACAAGCACCATAAGGCGATGAAAGCTGAGAGAAAAACCGAAATGAGAGAGGTTTGGCAGTGAAAACCCCTCGGGCACTACAAGTCGAACGGAGATTGGAAATGAGATAGGAAAGCCCCAGGAGAAGATTACAAAAGGCGGTTTAACGACGGAGGGTAGGCTATATGTGCATGTCATGTCCATTAGAGTTGGTATCCACGTTTGATAGGGTTATTTTACAATTTTTCTTTATAGAGAGTCATCCTCGTTTTGTCTTTTATTCTATTTCCTTTTATCTTTCTCCTTTCCTAAAAAATTCCCAATAGAGTCTGTTTGTAAGAAATGACTTCAAAATTTTCCATCAGCTTTCCAATTATGCAAGACGGAATTTGATTGGTACACCCAAGTGGTATAAGTGAGGAGGGATTAAGCGCAAAGCCGGTGTCCAGAAGGATATTCCCCAGCAATAGGAAATCGACAAAGGGGTGGATCGGTGTGAAAAAGGATATCTCAATGAAGGTTAATGACCTCGAGGCCAAGGCCAATGAGACTCAAAGGTCGGGAAATGCCCATTCCTTAGATATGCCGCCAAAGAAGGGGAGATATCCCCAGCAGAAAGGTATTTTCAGTGACAAGGGTGAACAAAGAAAATGGTTCACCAAGTAAAACATGCAAGGTCTTCACGAAGGGTCACTATTATAGGAATTCGGGTGGTCAGTGGAAAACCACGTGGAAAGGTTCGCGAATAAAGAGTCGTCAAGGAAGGCGGGGAAGCAAAAAAGGAGAAAACTATCCCCAGCATGAATATCATCAAATGATAACATCCCCGGCAGGGTCTGACAATGAAACGCAGAGCAGGGAAAGAAGAGGAGAACCATCCCCAGCAGGAGCACCACAACCAACCACCACATTTTAAAACTAACTAATTTTTCTTTGATTTGAAACAGGAAGAAGAGGGGTTGTTGGCAGAAAAGCATGCCACGAAGAAGATTCTCAAACTGGGGCAGAAAATTTTCTCCCGTTGCGAAAATTTTCTCGAAACCAAATACCCGGTTTGGGGAAAGAAGCCAGATAACGCGGGGAAATGATCTTTGAACCCGATTATCCCCAGCAGCTTTGAAAGAAAGAAAAGTGCAAGCTGTGATAGAGGAAATGATACCCCCAGTAGACAGGACAAAACGAGGAACCTTGTATTCAGAAAGGCAAGAAGTCGGTATCATTCCCCAGCAGTTCTCGAAAAGATGAAACACTGATTTTGAGATTTCTCCGGCAGCATTATATCCTACAAGTTTTTCAAGGGAGCCAAGCGCGAGTCCCGAATGAGGTTTGGAAAGAGGAAGAAGGAAAAGGGATCCCCGGACAGGGTAATCCCCAGTTGATGACATTTCAATCCCCAGCGATTTCGGGAGATAGGTTTTGAAGGAAGTAGAAAAGGAGGAAATGAAGAAGATTTCCCCAGCAGCATTATCCCCAGCAGGTAAGTAATCAATTCAAAGATGTCCCTAGCAGTCAAGAGAAAATAACAAGACCTAGGAGGAAAGCAATTCCGAAACAAGGTAATTCAGAAGAAAGGGTGGGATGGAGTTATTGAGTTAATGTTGAAGTCAGGGAGCCCGCCTGAAGAATGGAGTGGCGATTTAGTTTTGAAGTTATAGTTGAAGTCGGGGAGCCCGCCTGGAGAATGGAGTGGCGATTTAGTCTTGAGTAGTTGAAGTCAGGGAGCCCGCCTGAAGAATGGAGTGGTGATTTAGTTTTTGAAGTTATAGTTGAAGTCAGGGAGCCCGCCTGGAAAATGGAGTGGCGATTTAGTCTTGAGTTGTAGTTGAAGTCAGGGTGCCCGCCTGAAGAATGGAGTGGCGATTTAGTTTTGAGTTGTAGTTGAAGTCAGGGAGCCCGCCTGAAGAATGGAGCGGCGATTTAGTTTTGAAGTGCAGTTGAAGTCAGGGAGCCCGCCCGAAGAATGGAGTGGCGATTTAGTTTATGAAGTTATAGTTAAAGATAATTTAATAGGAAGTGAAAAACAACAATTAGAGGTTTTAGATGAAAGCAACAAGAAGAATGAAGCAACAATTGGAAGATTTTAAGTAAGGCAACAATTTAGACCTAGTCTGAGGAATTATCTCCTAGCGTCAAAATCTTAGTCCGATGAATCTTTCTCCTAAGATATCAAAATCTTAGTCTGATGTTTCTCCTGCGATAACATCAATTTTAGTCCTAGTCTAAGGAATTATCTCCTAGCGTCAAAGTCTTAGTCTGATGAATTTTTCTCCTAAGACATCAAAATCTTAGTCCGATGAATCTTTCTCCTGAGATCACATCAATTTAGACCTAGTCTGAGGAATTATCTCCTAGCGTCAAAGTCTTAGTCTGATGAATTTTTCTCCTAAGACATCATTCTCCTGAGATGGTAATCATTCGATCTATACATTTCAAGTTTTGGTAATCAGGTGCCCACTTGAAGAATGGAATGGCAATTTATATTCGAAGTCTGTTGTTGAAGTCAGGTGCCCGCCTGAAGAATGGAATGGTGATTTATGATCAGAGTTTGTCGTTAAAGTCAGGAGCCCGCCAGAAAAGCAGAACGGCGTCTCAGTTTTCAAGATTTGATAAGGATAGTGAACAATCGAAAGTGACAGAGTGTAACGGAAATCCCCAGCATGAATCAGAAGGAAGGCAACAAGGATCAGAAAAGATAGATTCAGACTTCGAAGGAGAATAGTTCGAAGATCACAAGTAAGGGAATTCACTTCGGAGTGCAACGCAAGTTAGCAACAAAAGAAGCTTGCGACCAGAATGCGAGTCAACAGTCCGAGATGATCAACAGAAGTTAGTCATAATGAAAAAAAGAGACAAGGAGTTAATCCAAGTGCAGAAGTTGATGAAAGATGTGGTGTGCTCAAGACATGGCCGAGGTCACGAGCACTGCATACCTGGTCTTGATCCGAAAAGCAGCACCTACAACTAGCAAGTATCAAGGTTCAAATTTAGAGTCCGCATGAAGCACCAACCAATACTCAAGATCAAGCTTCGGAAGACTTATAGATAGGAATCTTGTAACTAGTAGCTGATAGGCTTAGTTAGTCTTTTTCATGTTGGATTTTTGATGTAATAGCAGGACCACGGACCGGAACCTCGATGGAACGAAACCTCGACGGAACGACACCTCGACTGGCTCTCCACCTCGGTATACCCCTTCTTCACTCACTTTCGAACTACACGTGGCCTGATTCCTTTATAGCCAAGGATATGTAGGCAGCTCAGATACAAGGGCTCGGTCACATTCCTCTTCTTTTAGTTTAGTCTCTCCGAATAAGGGTCGGGTCAAAACACTTGTCTAGTCGTTCTTTGTCTGAAAACTCTTTGTGTTTTCAGTCAAAGAGGGGCAGCTGTAGATGCGTGATTTTGCCCCTACCCGAGATTTTTTATATTTTTAGCGTAAAATATTTAGTTTAGGCCTAATATAGCTATCTTAGCTAATTTTGACTCTTTTACTTTATTTTTACCTTAAAATGAAAAATAACAAAAATATAGTTTTATTAATGTTTCGTAGTCATTTTTAAACTTGAAAAATACAAAAATAGTACTTTATATTTTTATCTTTTTATAAAAACGAAAATAATAAAAAATAGTTTCATTAACATTTTGTATTTATTTTAATTTTTGAAAAAAAAAACATAAAAAATAATTTTGTTTTAATTATTAGTCTTATAGTTATTTTGCTTACGTAGGATTAATTAATAACATCGTGTTCTCATTTTCGGTTCCGGGCAAAGAATGATATTTAGATATAAACTACACGGTTTTATGCCTAATTTTTGGACCTAGCCCATGATAATACGAGTCCACCACACGTGGAAGACACGCGTGGGGAACACAGACAGAACAAGAGACCTTGGGTACCCAACCCACGTGATGGTCATCATGCTTTTAACCATTACAAACATAATATTATGGGAGGGGATAACGGACAGAGAAAAAATATACAATAGACACAAGGAACTATTCAGTGATGGGAGGATTCATTTTAAATATAAGAAACAATACTACTATTGATGAAAAAGAGAAAAAAGGAGTAAAACGGGAGATTGGCTCTTCTTCAAAAAGAAGAGAACGAACAGTGAAAGGGGGGACACTATCGATTTTTCTTCTTCATTTTTAAGAGGAGAGACCACTATTCATCTTCTTCCTCAAGAACTAAAACCAAAAAACCTTACCCTAAATCACTTTCATCCTCACCCAAACAACCACATCTTTTCCGTCCAGCCTCCCTAGGCCATCTCCTTCTTCTTCAGCTCACCGGAACAGCCATTTTTGGACCTCTCGAGCACCATGGCCATCGCTGCTCTTCTTCTCCTTTGATATTGCTTCAGCCATGAGAACACCTTAAGTTTCTTCTTCTCCATTCTCACCCTAATCTTAGCTTGAGCAACGAAACAGTTTCATGTTTTGAAGTTTCAGTTTGGAGTCCGTTCGTGGCCTAGTCAAGTTTGTCGTTTGTTGGTTGCTAGTTCCGTTCGGGTTTCCCTTTGTCGATGCCCGATTGTAGTTGCTGCTTCATTCAATCCGTATAAACTACAGGTTCATTTTCTCTAATCCTATCATTTGTATGTTGCTAAGATGAATTTCATTTTACATATGTTTATATGGATATAATTGTTATGATGTATTTTTGAAGTTAATATTTAGTTGTCTGATTCTCCAAATCTGATTTCTTTGGTCTGAACTAGTTCTTTATATGCTATTATTTTAAAAAAAAGTAAAATGAAAACTAGTCAAATGCTGGGAGCTATGTACAGAATTCCATCACATTGATGGCAATAATAGATGTTTGTTTCCATTCAAATATTCTACTTCCTTTCCACTGTTAATATCGTTAGTGAGATGCTGATTAGAAGAAAGAGCAATAGCGTTAGTATTTGTTTTACTTTGACGTTTTATGTTTGGTTCTGATTGAATGAGTGTACTATGAAAGTGTACACTTTGTCATTTGCTAATGTACACTTAAATTAATAATATGTGCTCTTTCCTTAAAGAATGATAGTTTATTATGGTTCACCATTACATTTTTAGGAATTTTTGCTAACTAGAGGATTATTTTTCGTTTTTTGAGTAGCAGTGTGTTCATCATTGTAATATTTGCATGTTTAATGTAATATTTAGTAATGCGAGGCGTGCCATTCAGCAAATTTCATGGCCCTCGCAAAGTTGCTAACGCGTAGTTGCTTTAGGCACGTTATTTTAATGATATTACCTTCTTAAACTCGGGTGTACATTTATGTGACCCAAGTCTAAATCTCAACGAAGTCAAAATGTGTCGATAATCACGCGTACATTGATTGTGACGTGGTTTGAGATGCTTTTTTTTTACGACGTTGCAATTCTCTTTAAAAATAATAAATAATAAAAGCGGTTTAAGTGGCCTTTAAATAATAAATGGGACGAGCCTCGCCAAATAACACGCAAATCACGGGGCCCTCAAATAATTGGTAATAAATTTTAGACTCGGAAGACCGTTTAGAGAATTTTACGGTCTTTCCAAAATTAACAAAGACGTAGAATCTTTAGGCACGACTTTAATAAAATACTCTCCTAATTACGGGTGCGCATTTATGTGACCTAAATCTTACTCTCGGCGAAACTGAAATACATTAAAGTCACAGGCGTACTAGTTGCGGTGTGACTCGAAATGTGTTTTCGTGACGTCGCAATTCTTTTAAAATTGAAAAGAGGAACATTAAAAGCACCTAATTAAAATATATAAAGAAATCAGATAAAAACAAAAATTGTATTTGAGCGACCGTGCTGAAACCACGGAATCCGGGAGTGCCTAACACCTTCTCCCGGGTTAACGGAATTCCTTATCCAGGTTTCTAGTTTCGCAGATTGTGTTACAGAGTCATAAATTTCCTCGGGTCGGGATTAAACCGGTGACTTGGGACACCATCATTTTCCCAAGTGGCGACTCTGAATAATTAAATAAATTGATCCCGTTCCGACTGTCCTTTAAGTGGAAAAACTCCTTCACTGATTATTATTATACCCCTTCTCGGGGTGTAGTATTAAACAGTGGCACATTTTACATTTATGTATCATGTGCGCCAAAAAGGAGGTGTGACAGCTCTGGCGACTCTGCTGGGGACGATACCCCAGAACTTCGGTTCCGGGTTTAAGAATTCGAGCTCATTTATATTGTTGTTTTGCTTATATCTGATTTCATTATATATTTTGATTAATGTGCTACATGTCTACCGCTTTGATAATAGTTGCACTGTATATACAAACTGCTATATGTCTACCGCTTTGATATTACGTGAACTGTATATAAAACTGTGCCGAAAACCCTTCTCTTCTTACCTCCGGGGATGTGCTTACTGGTTGAGACTCCCCTTTCTGTTAGTGTCAATACCAAAAATAAGAAAAGAGACAGGATAAGTTACAAAGCCGGACGATCCCGCGGGTCCCCGGTACGTAGCCCCCTCCTCAATCCGAGTTGTCTGCTCGGGTACACAGTCTAGTATCACAAAAAAAAAACAGAAAAAAATCAGGATATTGAGCCTAAATTAGGACGATTATTTGCATCATGTTTTGACTTAGGGGACTCAACACAGGGGTTGGGTCCGTCTAGGACAGGTGACCCGGTAATCAAAAGACCGAGCATGTTATATGTTGCATTTATTTGTTCTAGATTATTATTCGCTAAATTCCTGAAAAATAAAAAGAAAGGAAATTTTAGAAAAAAAAATCGAAATGTCAACGAAACGCTGTCGAAAGTTTGAAAAGAAAATTTGAAAAAATTGGTGGAACAATTTTTGTTGAAATAATTGGTCAAATAATCTGACCGAACTACGCAGGTTTGATTCTCGCCATCAGGTGGGATACGTAGGCAACCCTCATCGGGTCCAACCACCCCTTTTAAAAAATCAAAAAAAAAATGTGTGTTTAATTTTGTCAATAAATCGAAGTGACGCTGTTTTTGAAAATAGCCGAATGTTCCGAAAGGACACCGGAAGGTTGTTTTTTGCAAAAATAGCCACTTTGAATCATTTTTAATAATTTGCGGGCACGACCTTGAAATATTCCTTGTGGAAATGTTGCAAGGCCATAGCCGCAAAATCAAGTCCGGGTTCACACCCCTTTTGCAAAAATAACCAAAAAATGCCAAATTTTTGATTTTGTTATAAATAAGTCGGTTGATGCTATTCTTGTTTAAAACAAGCCGAATGTCCTTCAAAAGGATGCTGGAAGGCCGTTTTTGCGAGAATGGCCACTTTGAATCATTTTAAATAATTTTGGACACAGCCTTGAAATATTCCCTCGCGGAAATGTCGAAAGGCTGTATCCGCAAAAAATCAAGTTTTGAGTCATCACTCAACTTTACAAAAGTAACCACTTTATCAAACAAGCCATTACATGGCCGAAAGTTTGCTGAAATAGCCACATTTTTGCATTTGTAACTTCCTCAGTCTTGTGTTGGCCTGTGTTGGTGCTGAACGATGCCCTATAGGCCCCAGGATAAAATTTTAAATTTGCATCTTCTTAAATAAAATTTTGCAAAAAGAGCCACTTTTTCTAAATAAGCCATTACATGGCCAATTTATGAAAAAATAGTTTTGTGTTGGTTTATGGCGATGCCGAACGATGCCCCATGAGCCACAGGATTAAAAAAAAAAAAAACGACATATGGTTTTGTTGAAATGGCCACATTTGGCATTTAAACTTTCTCAGTCTTGTGTTGGCCTGTGTCGGTGCTGAACGATGCCCCATGAGCCTTAAGATGAAAAGTTTTGAATTTGTAGCCTCTTAAATAAAATTTTGCAAAAATAGCCGCTTTGTCAAATAAGCCATTACATGGCCAATTTTATAAAAGTAGTCAATTGACATTAGAAACTTCTCAGTCTTGCGTTGGCTATGGCGATGCCGAACGATGCCCCATGAGCCACAGGATGGAAAAATTTTCAAGTTTATCTTTCTTAAATAAATTTTGCAAAAATAGCCATAATTTCATTACTTGGCTAATTTTGTAGAAATAGTCATAATTGACACCAAAAATTTTCTTATTCTTGTAGAAATCTCCTACACAAGTTTGTAGTTGGAGTCGGCTTTTATAATTTTGCTTCAAACAAGAAAAAAAATCAAATAAACATCTCTTTATTTCTTGCATTAATTTGCAAGAACTACGCTCGGTCCGATTCATGCGGGGTCATGATACGTAGGCAATCTCCATATGATTCGACCACAATTGTATATGTATATATATAATATAAAATAAAAAAAATAAAAAAAATAAAAAATAAAAAAATTTGATAAGGACTGTCTGAGTCCATTCTAACATGTTTTGTCTTGAATTGTAAAGTAAGTAGAAGGGGGTTGGTTTGTGACAAGCGGACAACGCAAGATCCCCGAAAGATGGTACAGGAGGAAATAACCCAAAGATTGAAAAGCTTAGAACAGCGGTTGAAAAACACGCACGGGTTGGCAGGTCAAAAGAGTGTTGCTTTCAAAGATCTATGCTTGTTTCCCGATGTCCACTTGCCACATGGTTTCAAGATTCCCAAATTTGAAAAGTACGATGGACATGGACATCCCATAGCCCATTTGAAAAGGTATTGCAATCAACTAAGGAGTGTGGGAAGAAATGAAGAATTGTTAATAGCTTACTTTGGGGAAAGCCTTACAGGAGTAGCCTCTGGATGGTTTTGGGATCAAGATGCATCTCGCTGGCACGTCTGGAACGACATGGCACAGGCTTTTGTCAAACAATTCCAATACAACATTTACATTGCCCCAGACCGCATTTTCCTTTCAAATCTGAAGAAGAAATCAAGTGAAAGTTTCAAGGAATATGCCCTTAAATGGAGAGAGCAAGCGGCTCGTGCTGAGCCACCCATGGATGACCATGAGTTAATCACTGTCTTCCTTCAGGCTCAAGAGCCGGATTATTTTCAGAACATGATGTCTGCGGTTGGTCAATCCTTCTTGGATGTAATCAAAATGGGAGAAATGGTAGAGAACGGTCTTAAGACAGGCGGAATTATAAGTCAAGCGGCTCTCAAGGCTGCAGCTCAGGCTGTCCAATTTGAATCTAGTGACACGAATGAGAGGGATGAAGAAGCCATGATGATATCAGGATCAAGGAAAGGTTCCAGAAGAACACCTCGACGGTATGCGATGTCTCGACAGGTTTTCCATAACTCCCCTGAGCATTACTATCCACCTCCGAACCCACCATACTCAGTTGATCCACCCCAGTATGTTATTCAGCCATCAAATCATCCAAGAAAGCGAGCACGAGCATCACAAAATCTCTATCACCTCTGCAAAATTTCCAAATACCTTATAACCCACTTCCAAACCAAGGGCATAGAAGGGAACCGAAGTTGAAGGATAATTTCACACCAATAGGAGTTTCCTATGAAAGCTTATTTGAGAAGTTAAAGCAACAGGACATGATTGCACCCATCCCTCCAAATCATGTGGACCCACGTGCAAGGAGCTTTGACCCATCTAAAAGGTGTGAATACCATTCCTATGCCTAGGGGCACAACATGGAAAGTTGTCGGGATTTGAAAAGGGAAATAGAAAGGATGATCCAAGAAAGGTTGATTGTGATTCATAACAGTGACACCCAGAATATCGCGCTGAATCCGTTACCTGCACCTGATGATACACACTTTCTGGCGGTGATGCCTGGTGACACGGAATATGAAAATCCACTCGGGAATTTGCCGACTGAAATGAGAGAAGGCCATAGTGGTTCTGATAATCAAATTCGTGGCTAAATGCTAGGCTTATCAATTGGAGAGTCATTTGTGGTGGCTTATTTTGTTGTCATTTCTATTTGTCCGAGTTATTTCAAAATGGTAATCCGAATGTTGTTTTGTGGCTCAAACCTTTTATCCTTGTATTTTTCTTTTGATCATAGTGTCTCATCTAAAGGGGTCTAGGTTCGTTCTAAGTATTGTACCCCAGTTTTGTTTTTTGGTTGTTCGAGTCGTTGTTTTATCGGTTAATGCAATGACCTATTTTATATTATTTCTAGACATTTTCTGTTATTTAGTCCTCTCCTTCCTATAGTTCTTTTTCTGCTAGCTCTAGTGACATGACGTGCGCGCATAGTTCTGGCCTGATCTTAAAAGTTATCACGAAACCATTGGGAGGTGATCGAGATATTTAAATTAAATAAGAACGGTTTGAGATTATTCGAAGCCCGAGTCATGAGAAACTGGGGCAAGTAAAAGGAAACCGTTAAAGGCAAGCTGGCCAAAATTGACATGGGGTCGTTCATAATAATGAAAATGAGAGTGTTGCCCAACAATGCTTTAAAGATATGACGAATATTAATTGTGTTGTTCACGCTTGGCATGTTTTGAAGATTGGAATGACGAAGGCATTTTGTTCTGCTATCCAAACACTTTATCCATCGTCAACCCTTTAAGCCTTACTTTAAATTCTTTCATGCCCCTCCTTCGGAATTAGTTGCAAAGACTAGAAACACAAGTTTGAAAGGTAAGAGAAGAAATGGATAAAGAAAAAATAAAGAAAAAAAAACAACAAAAAGAGATAAAGAAAAGAAAAAGAAAAAAGTGTGAAAAAAAGAGAAACTTGAAAAAGAGGAATTGGGAACTACGTTTGACCTGATTCCTCAAAGAGGATACGTAGGCGCTTCACAGCTCGGTCATAGTGTAAATAAAAAAAAATGTGTTTATGTAAGGAAAATATAGGATTCCGAAGGTTGTAATTTTGAACCCAATTTATTTTATTTTGAGCCTTTAATACCCTTTCTTTCTAGCCTTGTCCAAACCCACATTACGGTCCAACGAAAGACCTTTTGACCAATCTTCAAAAGAGGCTGAGTTAGGCAAATGAGAGAAGTTTCATCGGGACATAACACTCTGATTCCCGGCAGTAAGACTCCGATCTCCAGCAGAAAATAGGAGAGTCTTGGCAGTAACACCACCAATCCCCAGTGAAAATGTAATACAAATGAGAGAGTCTTAGCGGTGAAAACCTTCACAGGCACCATAAGGCGATGAAAGCTGAGAGAAAAACCAAAATGAGAGAGGTTTGGCAGTGAAAACCCCTCGGGCACTACAAGTCGAACGGAGATTGGAAATGAGATAGGAAAGCCCCAGGAGAAGATTACAAAAGGCGGTTTAACGACGGAGGGTAGGCTATATGTGCATGTCATGTCCATTAGAGTTGGTATCCACGTTTGATAGGGTTATTTTATAATTTTTCTTTTTAGAGAGTCATCCTCGTTTTGTCTTTTATTCTGTTTCCTTTTATCTTTCTCCTTTCCTAAAAAATTCCCCAATAGAGTCTGTTTGTAAGAAATGACTTCAAAATTTTCCATCAGCTTTCCAATTATGCAAGATGGAATTTGATTGGTACACCCAAGTGGTATAAGTGAGGAGGGATTAAGCGCAAAGCCAGTGTCCAGAAGGATATTCCCCAACAATAGGAAATCGACAAAGGGGTGGATCGGTGTGAAAAAGGATATCTCAATGAAGGTTAATGACCTCGAGGCCAAGGCCAATGAGACTCAAAGGTCGGGAAATGCCCATTCCTTTTATATGCCGCCAAAGAAGGGGAGATATCCCCAGCAGAAAGGTATTTTCAGTGACAAGGGTGAACAAAGAAAATGGTTCACCAGTAAAACATGCAAGGTCTTCACGAAGGGTCACTATTATAGGAATTCGGGTGGTCAGTGGAAAACCACGTGGAAAGGTTCGCGAATAAAGAGTCGTCAAGGAAGGCGGGGAAGCAAAAAAGGAGAAAACTATCCCCAGCATGAATATCATCAAATGATAACATCCCCGGCAGGGTCTGACAATGAAACGCAGAGCAGGGAAAGAAGAGGAGAACCATCCCCAGCAGGAGCACCACAACCACCCACCACATTTTAAAACTAACTAATTTTTCTTTGATTTGAAACAGGAAGAAAAGGGGTTGTTGGCAGAAAAGCATGCCACGAAGAAGATTCTCAAACTGGGGCAGAAAATTTTCTCCCGTTGCGAAAATTTTCTCGAAACCAAATACCCGGTTGGGGAAAGAAGCCAGATAACGCAAGGAAATGATCTTTGAACCCAATTATCCCCAGCAGCTTTGAAAGAAAGAAAACTACAAGCTGTGATAGAGGAAATGATACCCCCAGCAGATAGGACAAAACGAGGAACCTTGTATTCAGAAAGGCAAGAAGTCGGTATCATTCCCCAGCAGTTCTCGAAAAGATGAAACACTGATTTTGAGATTTCTCCGGCAGCATTATATCCTACAAGTTTTTCAAGGGAGCCAAGCGCGAGTCCCGAATGAGGTTTGGAAAGAGGAAGAAGGAAAAGGGATCCCCGGACAGGGTAATCCCCAGTTGATGACATTTCAATCCCCAGCGATTTCGGGAGATAGGTTTTGAAGGAAGTAGAAAAGGAGGAAATGAAGAAGATTTCCCCGGCAGCATTATCCCCAGCAGGTAAGTAATCAATTCAAAGATGCCCCAGCAATCAAGAGAAAATAACAAGACCTAGGAGGAAAGCAATTCCGAAACAAGGTAATTCAGAAGAAAGGGTGGGATGGAGTTATTGAGTTAATGTTGAAGTCAGGGAGCCCGCCTGAAGAATGGAGTGGCGATTTAGTTTTGAAGTTATAGTTGAAGTCGGGGAGCCCGCCTGGAGAATGGAGTGGCGATTTAGTCTTGAGTAGTTGAAGTCAGGGAGCCCGCCTGAAGAATGAAGTGGCGATTTAGTTTTTGAAGTTATAGTTGAAGTCAGGGAGCCCGCCTGGAAAATGGAGTGGCGATTTAGTCTTGAGTTGTAGTTGAAGTCAGGGTGCCCGCCTGAAGAATGGAGTGGCGATTTAGTTTTGAGTTGTAGTTGAAGTCAGGGAGCCCGCCTGAAGAATGAAGTGGCGATTTAGCTTTGAGTTGTAGTTGAAGTCAGGGAGCCCGCCTGAAGAATGGAGTGGCGATTTAGTTTATGAAGTTATAGTTAAATATAATTTAATAGGAAGTGAAAAACAACAATTAGAGGTTTTATATGAAAGCAACAAGAAGAATGAAGCAACAATTGGAAGATTTTAAGTAAGGCAGCAATTTAGACCTAGTCTGAGGAATTATCTCCTAGCGTCAAAATCTTAGTCCGATGAATCTTTCTCCTAAGATATCAAAATCTCAGTCTGATGAATCTTTCTCCTGAGATCACAACAATTTAGACCTAGTCTGATGAATTATCTCCTAGCGTCAAAGTCTTAGTCTGATGAATTTTTCTCCTAAGACATCAAAATCTTAGTCTGATGAATCTTTCTCCTAAGATATCAAAGTCTCAGTCTGATGAATCTTTCTCCTGAGATCACAACAATTTAGACCTAGTCTGAGGAACTTTCTCCTAAGACGTCAAAATATTAGTCTGATGAATCTTTCTCCTAAGATATCAAAGTCTTAGTCTGATGAATCTTTCTCCTAAGACATCAAAATCTCAGTCCGATGAATCTTTCTCCTGAGATGTCAGGTGCCCACTTGAAGAAGGGAATGGCAATTTATGATTAGAGTTTGTTGTTAAAGTCAGAAGCCCGCCAGAAAAGCAGAACGACGTCTCAGTTTCCAAGATTTGATAAGGATAGTGAACAATCGAAAAGTGACAGAGTGTAACGGAAATCCCCAGCATGAATCGGAAGGAAGGCAACAAGGATCAGAAAAGATAGATTCAGACTTCGAAGGAGAATAGTTAGAAGATCACAAGTAAGGGAATTCACTTCGGAGTGCAACGCAAGTTAGCAACAAAAGAAGCTTGCGACCAGAATGCGAGTCAACAGTCCGAGATGATCAACAGAAGTTAGTCACAATGAAAAAAAGAGACAAGGAGTTAATCCAAGTGCAGAAGTTGATGAAAGATGTGGTGTGCTCAAGACATGGCCGAGGTCACGAGCACTGCATACCTGGTCTTGATCCGAAAAGCAACACCTACAACTAGCAAGTATCAAGGTTCAAATTTAGAGTCCGCATGAAGCACCAACCAATACTCAAGATCAAGCTTCAGAAGACTTATAGATAGGAATCTTGTAACTAGCAGCTGATAGGCTTAGTTAGTCTTTTTCATGTTGGATTTTTGATGTAATAGCAGGACCACGGACCGGAACCTCGATGGAATGAAACCTCGACGGAACGACACCTCGACTGGCTCTCCACCTCGGTATACCCCTTTTTCACTCACTTTCGAACTACACGTGGCCTGATTCCTTTATAGCCAAGGATATGTAGGCAGCTCAGATACAAGGGCTCGGTCACATTCCTCTTCTTTTAGTTTAGTCATTGCCTATTCTTTGCAGCAGTTGAAGATTCATGAGAAGAACTATCCAGTTCATGATTTGGAGTTAGCAGCCATTGTAGATGCGTGATTTTGCCCCTACCCGAGATTTTTTATATTTTTAGCGTAAAATATTTAGTTTAGGCCTAATATAGCTATCTTAGCTAATTTTGACTCTTTTACTTTATTTTTACCTTAAAATGAAAAATAACAAAAATATAGTTTTATTAATGTTTCGTAGTCATTTTTAAACTTGAAAAATACTAAAATAGTACTTTATATTTTTATCTTTTTATAAAAACGAAAATAATAAAAAATAGTTTCATTAATATTTTGTATTTATTTTAATTTTTGAAAAAAAAAACATAAAAAATAATTTTGTTTTAATTATTAGTCTTATAGTTATTTTGCTTACGTAGGATTAATTAATAACACCGTGTTCTCATTTTCGGTTCCGGGCAAAGAATGATATTCAGATTTAAACTACACGGTTTTATGCCTAATTTTTGGACCTAGCCCATGATAATACGAGTCCACCACACGTGGAAGACACGCGTGGGGAACACAGACAGAACAAGAGACCTTGGGTACCCAACCCACGTGATGGTCATCATGCTTTTAACCATTACAAACATAATATTATGGGAGGGGGATAACGGACAGAGAAAAAATATACAATAGACACAAGGAACTATTCAGTCATGGGACGATTCATTTTAAATATAAGAAACAATACTACTATTCATGAAAAAGGGAAAAAAGGAGTAAAACGGGAGATTGGCTCTTCTTCGAAAAGAAGAGAACGAACAGTGAAAGGGGGGACACTATCGATTTTTCTTCTTCATTTTTAAGAGGAGAGACCACTATTCATCTTCTTCCTCAAGAACTAAAACCAAAAAACCTTACCCTAAATCACTTTCATCCTCACCCAAACAACCACATCTTTTCCGTCCAGCCTCCCTACGCCATCTCCTTCTTCTTCAGCTCATCGAAACAGCCATTTTTGGACCTCTCGAGCACCATGGCCATCGCTGCTCTTCTTCTCCTTTGACATTGCTTCAGCCATGAGAACACCTTAAGTTTCTTCTTCTCCATTCTCACCCTAATCTTAGCTTGAGCAACGAAACAGTTTCATGTTTTGAAGTTTCAGTTTGGAGTCCGTTCGTGGCCTAGTCAAGTTTGTCGTTTGTTGGTTGCTAGTTCCGTTCGGGTTTCCCTTTGTCGATGCCCGATTGTAGTTGCTGCTTCATTCAATCCGTATAAACTACAGGTTCATTTTCTCTAATCCTATCATTTGTATGTTGCTAAGATGAATTTCGTTTTACATATGTTTATATGGATATAATTGTTATGATGTATTTTTGAAGTTAATATTTAGTTGTCTGATTCTCCAAATCTGATTTCTTTGGTCTGAACTAGTTCTTTATATGCTATTATTTTAAAAAAAAAATGAAAACTAGTCAAATGCTGGGAGCTATGTACAGAATTCCATCGCATAGATGGCAATAATAGATGTTTGTTTCCATTCAAATATTCTACTTCCTTTCCACTGTTAATATCGTTAGTGAGATGCTGATTAGAAGAAAGAGCAATAGCGTTAGTATTTGTTTTACTTTGACGTTTTATGTTTGGTTCTGATTGAATGAGTGTATTATGAAAGTGTACACTTTGTCATTTGCTAATGTACACTTAAATTAATAATATGTGCTCTTTCCTTAAAGAATGATAGTTTATTATGGTTCACCATTACATTTTTAGGAATTTTTGCTAACTAGAGGATTATTTTTCGTTTTTTGAGTAGCAGTGTGTTCATCATTGTAATATTTGCATGTTTAATGTAATATTTAGTAATGCGAGGCGTGCCATTCAACAAATTTCATGGCCCTCGCAAAGTTGCTAACGCGTAGTTGCTTTAGGCATGTTATTTTAACGATATTACCTTCTTAAACTCGGGTGTACATTTATGTGACCCAAGTCTAAATCTCAACGAAGTCAAAATGTGTCAATAATCACGGGTACATTGATTGTGACGTGGTTTGAGATGCTTTTTTTTCGACGTTGCAATTCTCTTTAAAAATAATAAATAATAAAAGCGGTTTAAGTGGCCTTTAAATAATAAATGGGACGAGCCTCGCCAAATAACACGCAAATCACGGGGCCCTCAAATAATTGGTATTAAATTTTAGACTCGGAAGACCGTTTAGAGAATTTCACGGTCTTTCCAAAATTAACAAAGACGTAGAATCTTTAGGCACGACTTTAATAAAATACTCTCCTAATTACGGGTGCGCATTTATGTGACCTAAATCTTACTCTCGGCGAAACTGAAATACATTAAAGTCACAGGCGTACTAGTTGCGGTGTGACTCGAAATGTGTTTTCGTGACGTCGCAATTCTTCTAAAATTGAAAAGAGGAACATTAAAAGCACCTAATTAAAATATATAAAGAAATCAGATAAAAACAAAAATTGCAATTGAGCGACCGTGCTGAAACCACGGAATCCGGGAGTGCCTAACACCTTCTCCCGGGTTAACGGAATTCCTTATCCAGGTTTCTAGTTTCGCAGATTGTGTTACAGAGTCATAAATTTCCTCGGGTCGGGATTAAACCGGTGACTTGGGACACCATCATTTTCCCAAGTGGCGACTCTGAAGAATTAAATAAATTGATCCCGTTCCGATTGTCCTTTAAGTGGAAAAACTCCTTCACTGATTATTATTATACCCCTTCTCGGGGTGTAGTATTAAATAGTGGCACATTTTATATTTATGTATCATGTGCGCCAAAAAGGAGGTGTGACAACAGCTATAGGGAAAACAGGAAACACATCATCCACAATCACGTCTACATTATATCTACATTTTAGACTATAATTAATCTTGGAATTTTCTACATAAATTACAAACTAACTACAATTATACTACAAACAGTAAAATACAGCAATAAAACTATTCTGTCCACAAAATATCTATAACTACAAAAGGCAGAACACCACAACTATAAATAACATTTTTTTAATTACTTTTTTTTTTTTGCTTTTGTTTCCCTCAAACTTCCCCACCCCCTTCTATTTCTAATTAAATTCCTAACTTAAACTTAACTAAAAATGGAAAAACAAATTGAAGAATAAGAATTCAAATGGAGGAAAATGAAGAAGATGGGTAGATTTTGTTCTGCAAAGAAGTTCACATACGCAGAACGTGGGGGAGTGAAGGTAAAACGTGTGTGAAGGGTGGAGTTAGGGTGAAATGTGTGAAGGGGGTGGGGTAGAACTCAAAGGAAAGAGAAACTGGAAAGTCCTGAAATTATGATAAAATACATACTCAAATTGTGATATTGCTTGCTATATTAAAATAACTGTTTAATGGAAGTTGACATGACTAAAATCTAAATAAAAATAAAAATACAAAATCGGCAATTAATACTTATACAAATTAAACCAATTATTTTACAACTAACTTAAACACATATTTTAATTGACTTAAAAGGTGAAATTCACTATTTACAAATATTTAAAGGAACAATAATTTTTCTTAATTACTAATACTTATTTAAAGGAAAAATAGTATTATTTATTCAAATCGGACCTAAATGCCTAAATTTTACGCCGAATAATTAAAAAATTCATATTTTTATTAAGCTAGCTACATATTTGCAATTTTAGCTCATTAAAAAGAATATTAAAACATTAGCTACTAAACTAACCCGTTTTTATTTAACTAAAAAGATGACTTATTTCTTTTTAATTACTCAAAAACTTGGATAATAAAAACATGCTTATACTTATACTAATTACTAACAAGAGGAGAGGAAAATAATTAGTATAAGCAGTAATTCCAGCAGTGCAACAATAACAGCCAGCAATTCCCAGTAACAGACTTTTTAAAACTAGTTAAAACTTTCCAGTAGTAACACAAATCAACACCAAAACAGGCAACTGAAACAACTCTTAATTTTCAAATTCTCATTGTTTTTAGTGTTCAAAACCTCTCAAGTGTGTATGTTCTACTCTTTTTTTTTATCTCTGTGTTTTCTTTTTTGTCTGTCTGTCTTCTCTCCTTTTTTTCAGTAGAAGTCTCCCTTCTTATAGAATGAAAAAAAGACACAACCCACACCCTTTTCCCTTTTTTTTTAATTAAAATCCTAGTGGTGTCTAATTTCAACCTTTAAAGTCCAAGTAGCCTCTCTTCTTTTTCAACCCTAAAATACATACCCAATAAAATATATCCCCCTACTCAATTATTTGAATCTTAAGAGAAGCCACCTAGTTAATTAAATGCTAAACACATGAAACTAATTCCCTGCTCATCAATATTAGGATAACTCAGTAGTCAAGTTCATTCGGGTATATCCTTTGCTCAATCATATACTCATAAATACCCCAAACCATACCAGTCTTTTCTGATTTCTGCACAACATGAAGCATAGTATTGTAACTAATAACACTAAGCATAAACCCATTTTCATCCAACAATTTACAAACATCTAAACACTTATCTATCATTCACAACTTAGCACAACATTGCACAAATAAATCAAACACAAACGGGCACGAATCAACTAACTTATAACTTCCAATTAAACAATCAAGAACAACAAATAAATTTTTAGTTTTCAAAACAGATTCAAGCCGTGCTTTTGCATCTTTCACAAGCTTAGACTTTGCAAGAATATGAATTATAATGCAATAAAAGAAAACCACATTTCTCTCCTCTTTTTCTCCTTTCATCATCATCACTGCTTAATTAAGAACATATACACACACCAACATATACACAGAGACGAAGGAACAAGAATGAAAAAACGGCCACAACCCCCCATCATCAGAACCTATTGTCCGCTGTGGAAACGGCGGTTCCTTCATCATCAGCCAAGTCATCATCGGAGAAACCAACGGTGCCGGTGGAGGACGTAGCTGCTACCCGCGACCCTAACCCCGTTGCCTTGGCGGCGGAGCTTGTGACAGTCGAACGGCGGAGTGGTCCCCTGGGATGAGCAGCGAAGGAGAGTGGTCGCCTGGGGTGGTCTGCCCGTAGCTGGCCGGCGTGGCTGGATTAGAGATGGAAGCTGGCGGCTATGGCTTTTGGTTGGCTGGTTGTCGTGAGTGAGAAGTGAGGCGTGAGGTTTCAGGTGTGGAGGCGAGAATGGAGGAAAGTGGTCACCGGAAATGGCGACGGTGGAGGGGTCTGTTAGGGTTACTGGCGGCGGCTGGATGAGAGAGGGAGAGAAGAGGAGGGGTCTTTAGGGTTTTGGAAAAATAGGTAATGAAAAATGAGAAAAAAAGGGGGGGGGGATTTGGTTATTTACGGACCGGGTTGGGTCAAGGTTGATTTGGGCGGGAAAGGGGTGTGTTTTTGGATTGGGTTTCGTATGGGCCAGGGACTTTTGGCCCAAATATGATCCTAATTCAATTTATACACTAAAACACCTTAAAATAACAATTTTATCTTAAAAAAAAAATAAGTAAACACAATTATATATTAAATAACACGATTTGGATATTAAGATTAATAATCCTAATTTAAATTATACACTAAAATCAACTTAAAATGCCAAATTACCTAATCAAATTCAACAATTAAACTTATGAACACATGAAATTAATTTCCAATCAAATTCTACAATTAATTTCATGAACAAACACATAATCAACAACATACAAGAATCAAAGTCCATTTAAACTCAAAAACAAACTTAATAGAACTCAACAATTAATTGAACTACAAATTAAATCTAACAAGACTACAATCAAAAGAAACATCCAAGTGATTAACTACACATTCTTATGTTAAAAACGTAAACAAAATAAATAAACAAGTTTCATGGATAATCTAGAATTATGATGAACAAATCAAGAAGACAAACAGCCAACATACAATAATTTCGGATCTAAAAATACTAACAAAATATGGACAAGAACAAAAATTTGAAATCGACTAACCGGATTGAAACAACGATCATTCGACCAGCTTCATCATATATATATATATATATATATATATATATATATATATATATATATATATATATATATATATATATATATATACAAACAGAAGAAGAAAAAGAACATAAGGAACAAGAAAACGTAGGCGGGGAGGGGTGGCTCCCGAATTACTGCCTGGTGGTTGTTCCTGGGAGGCATTCCGGCGGGTGTTATTGGAGGGTTCATGGTGTGTAGGTTAAAATGAAGAAGAATATGGAGGGGTGGTGTGTAAGGGTTGTGGCGGCTAGGGTTTTGTGGACTGTATAACGGTTAGTCTCTACTGAGACCAAAGCCTTATATACCCGGAGTCCTCAAGGTGATCCTGGCCATTGGATCTCTGATGATCAACGGCCAGGGCTTGGCCTAATCAAACGATGCCGTATTGACCCATATGAGGCCACAACTCTCATATTAATTAACCATTAAAAATCTATTAATAATCTCAACCGTTGGATCTGAGGAAGTGAACGGCTGAGATTCTATCAATTTAAATACCTGGACCGGATCTTTTGGGCTAAAACATTGGGCCACAATTCATACTTAATCTTGGCCCAGTTCTTATTATGCTTCTATATTTCTTTTATTTAAACAAGCAAATATGCATAGATAAAAAAAATACAAAATAATACAAGAAAATAACACAAAATTCACAACAACTGTAAAAAAACTAAATTTATTTTATTTTGAATTTTTTGGAGTATTTCTCTCATAGGGCAAAAATCACGTGCTCACAACTGCCCCTCTTTGCACGTAAACACGAAGAGTTTTTGTGCAAAGATAAGTGAGCGGATACGAGCGATTTTTGCCCGTTTTGAGAACTCCGTGTGAAGCATTTTTTTAAAAGACTTGACCGAACCTTTGCTTCAAAAGGTTTCCTACATATCCTGGGCTAAACAGGAATCAGGTCAATGTAGTTCGGGAAGTTTTGGTAGCTGGGACTACCGTGGACTGACACTTTGCTGTTACTGTTGCTACCGTTGCTGTTGTTGCTGCTTACTGCTTATTGACCTCCTTATTACACCAAAAGAGAAACTAAAGCTAAGCTAGCTATGCTATCAACTATGAGCTACAAGATTCCTATATATGATTCTCTTGAAAACTTGATCTCGAGTCTTAGCTGATTTCGCTGTAGACCTCGATCTGAATCTTGATGCTTGCAAGCTGTACATGCTTGTTTATTCTTGTGATATTGAGTGAAATGGAATAGGCGGAGCTTGTGACTTCCATCAGATTCTGAGCAATCCACGCCTCTGTTTATTCCAATATTTGAACTCGTTTTCTTTTGGTTCTTTTCTTCATTCTGGATTGAGGCTCCACTCGTAGGTTATCTCGATCCTTGCATCCCGAGGTCCAACCTATTTAGACAACAAAACACACAAACGAATGAAATTTTTTTACCCCAGTTTTGCTAGGAAAATTTCGTGAGCTAGTTGTGACGCCGAAAATGATTAAACAGACTCTTGGGTATTGGTCAAGAAAATCTTGATATTTTTTAGAACCTTAGTTTCATAAATAAACGTTCCACGGTTTCTAGCCGGGAGATCCTCAGTTTTCTGGCCGGGGTTTTGAAGAAACGGCTCCGTAGTTTTCTGATTGGGAGATCCTTGGTTCTCTGACCGGGGATTTTGCAAGAAAGTTTTCACGGCTTTCTGGCCGGAATTAAACAATATTTCACGGCTTTCTGGCCGGAATTCAAAAATGTTGTTTCACGGCTTTCAGGCCAGAAGAACCTTGGTTTTTCTGGCCGGGGTTCAAAGAAGTGGCTCCGCAGTTTTATAGCTGGGAGATCCTCGGTTTTCTGACCGAGATTTTGAAGAAGAGTTTCACGGCTTTCTGGCCGGAATTCAAAAGCGTTGTTTTACGGCATTCTGGCCAGAAGAACCTCGGTTTTTTGGTCGGGGTTCAAAGAAGTGGCTCCGCAGTTTTTTGGCTGGGAGATCCTCGATTTTCTGACCGGGATTTTGAAGAAGAGTTTCACGGCTTTCTGGCCGGAATTCAAAGCGATGTTTCACGGCTTTCTGGCTGGAAGAACCTCGATTTTCTGGCCGGGGTTTAAAGAAATGTCTCCGCAGTTTTCTGACTGAGGAGATCCTTGGTTTTCTCACCAAGATTAAGAAAGTAAGTTTCACGGCTTTCCGGCCGGAAGACCCTCGGTTTTCTGGCCGGGGTTAAAAGAAATGGCTCCACAGTTTTCTAACTGGGAGATCCTCGATTTTCTGACAGGGGATTTTGAAAAAAAGTTTACACAGCTTTCTGGCCGGAATTTAAAAACAACGTTTCGCGGCTTTTTGGCCGGAAAGACACTCGGTTTTCTGACCGGGGTTTAAAGAAACGGCTCCGCAGTTTTCTGACTGGAGATCCTCGGTTTTCTGACGGGGGATTTTGAAAGAATGTTTTTACGACTTTCTGGCCGGAAGACCCTCGGTTTTCTGGCCGGGGTTAAAGAAATGGCTCCACAGTTTTCTGACTGGAAGATCCTCGGTTTTCTGACCGGGGATTTTGAAAGAAAGTTTTCACGGCTTTCCGGCCGGAATTCAAAACAATGTTTTGCGGCTTTCTGGCCGAAACGACCCTCAGTTTTCTGACCGGGGTCCAAACAGATATTGGACTGACATGATTTGATTCTCTTTTTGACCGGGAATTTTGAAAGAAAGTTTTCACAGCTTTTTGGCCGGAAGACCCTCAGTTTTCTAGCCGGGGTTAAAAGAAATGGCTCCACAGTTTTCTGACTGGGAGATCCTCGGTTTTTTGACCGGGGATTTTGAAAGAAAGTTCTCACGGCTTTCTGGACGGAATTTTAAAAAACAACGTTTCGCAGCTTTTTGGCCGGAATGACCCTCGATTTTCTGACTGGGAGATCCTCGGTTTTCTGACCGGGAATTTTGAAAGAAAGTTTTCATGGCTTTCTGGCCGGAAGACCCTCGGTTTTCTGGCCGGGGTTAAAATAAATGGCTCCACAGTTTTCTGACTGGAGACCTCGGTTTTTTGACCGGGGATTTTGAAAGAAAGTTTTCACGACTTTCTGGCCGGAATTTTAAAAAACAACGTTTCGCGGATTTCTGGCCGGAAAAACCTTCGGTTTTCTGACCGGTGTTTAAAGAAGCGGCTCCGCAGTTTTCTGATTGGGAGATCGTCGGTTTTTTGACCGGGGATTTTGAAAGAAAGTTTTCGCGGCTTTCTGGCCGGAATTCAAAACAATGTTTCACGGCTTTCTGGCCGGAAGACCCTCGGTTTTCTGGCCGGGGTTTAAAAGAAATGGCTCCACAGTTTTCTGACCGGGAGATCCTCGGTTTTATAACCGGGATTTTGAAGAAGAGTTTCACGGCTTTCTGGCCGAAATTCAAAAGCAATGTTTCACGGCTTTCTTGCCGGGAAATATCAGATTAACATGACTTAAATTAAATTTTTTTTTCGTTTTCCTTTCCTTTCTCCTTCCTTTTTGGGTTTTCCTTTTAGGTGTTTTCCTTTTAATCAATCAACAATGCATGAAAATAATGTTGTTTTTTTTTAACTTCCCTTTTGGGCGTTTTTCTTGTTACAGAGCCATTTCAATGCTCGCGCATTTCATTTCTTTGGACTGCACCTTCTTCTTGCACAATCAATTTGAAATAGATCTGTTTTCAACAAAGAACAAATTGTTAGTTGAAAAAGTGGTTGATTTTGTGGCCTTGATTATCTTCACCGCCTGATCCTGGCCCCACTTTCATTAAGAAACTTTGCTGCTGATTGTCTTTGAGGGTGACTTTCTCTCAACATGACCGGGTTCAAACTTGGAATTCTTTGAGGACTTGCCTGTGTGGGATCTGTCTTTCTGTCTCGTTCCATTTTTTAAAACCTTAGCTTTTGATTTCCTTTTCCTTCCTAATGTCCTTTCCTTTGCAAGTGATCGACCATCATGAACAGTCGGGATTGGATCAATACACCACTGAGGCTGGGTATCTTCCTTCACCCCTTTTTACCAGACGGAGTCCTGTAAAACCGGTCCTGCCGCCTTTCTTTGTAATAGTTTCAGAATTAAAATTAAACCGAAAGGGATTTAAAGAATAACTATACAAAAAGCAAGAAAATGAGTTTAAAGAGAAACGTCCCTTTCGGGGAAAAGAATGACTTATCTGGAATGCATGCTGACTTCAAATAAACATGACATGCTTCTTGGACCGGACGCCTGACCCACGTAAACTTTCCAACTTCTTATGAACCCATTGATTCGCAATTTCAAAACCAGGGAACCTTGCCAAAATTCTTTTAGTGAAGGGATATCTTCTTTTTGGTCGGCGGCGCCCTTTGCGGGTTTTCGCCAATCGACCTCTCTCATTTCTCTTCCCACTGTCGCCCGATAGTGCTCTTTGCGAGTTTTCACTAAACGGAATCTCTCATTTTTAGCTTTTCCAATCGCCATCACCTTATGGTGCCCGAAGGTTTTCGCCGATAAGACTCTCTCATTTTGTTTCTCTTGATTCAGGCTGTGTCAGATTTCCGTCAATGACGTTTTTCACTTCCTTGCCTTTGCCAACTGATCTAAAGGACTTGAACAAGGTATTTGGGTAAAAAGAAAATTGAATGGAATTACAACTTTGGAACCATCTTGACGGATCTAAACTAAACCGTCATATCATCTGCCCCAGTTTCAATTTTTTGGGGAAATTGAGATTTTTGGATTGGTGTGACTGAACCTCAGGAAGAGGTTGCCTCGTATCCTTTCGGAATCAAGTCAGAACGTAGTTCAGGTGGTATTATTTTTGTTTTTGTCTTTTTGTTTTTTTTTGTTGTTTTTTTTCATATATGTTTTCTTTTCTTTTCTCTTTTTTTTTTTAATTTTTTTATTTTGGGTTTCAAAGAGGGTGAACAAAAAAAGAAACATAACCGGCTCAAAGGGTTTTGCAAAGGATTTATAGTGTTTGGGGTAGCAAGAAAGAAAGCCTTCGTCATCTCAATTATACAAAAGCCAACGTCGCAGGAGGTCCCGACATAGTACCTTTATACTGCATCTGTATTGACTGCCGTTTCAAGATCATTTCCTTCAATGTCTCCCAGATACAGTGTTCCTCTCAGTGATATTTTCCAGATGATGTATGGATCCTTCCAATTAGGAGCGAATTTTCCTTTTGTCTCTTAGTGATGAGGAGGAATGCGCCTTAACGTCGGTTGTTCTATTTCGAGATTCCTGGGCCGCACTTTCTTGTTGCAAGCCTATGCCATTCTTTGTTGGGATAAATACTCGGGTATTCCCTGAGTACAACACACCCCTTTTGTAAGCGAACCAATTTTCCTTCAGTTATTCCAATTCTTTGTTTCATTTCCTCAAAGTAACCTTTTTGTGCATTTCGACTCTCGATTCATTATTATGAAGTCTGACAGCATTTTGGGATCTAGGCATGAATTCCGCAAGCATGTCATGTTATTTAAAGCTGCATGATTTAAACTAAAGAGAAGAGAAAGAGAAAACTAAAACAAATTAGAAAGAATAAAAAATAATAAAAGAAAAGGAAGCAGACGATGAAATATTAATTTCATTTCTCGGAATTGAAAGGATGAACAGGGTTCACATTCGGGAATTTAAAGACAAAAACTAAAAGAAACATTCAATTTACACCCTGAAATAATTCGGGATGCAGACAAATGCGACAGGACAAGTCTACTGGGCTTCCGCCTGATCGGGAATGGCCTAGCCTTTCAGTTTTGGAGTTTAGCATCTGGTCCCACCTCAACGGTGATAGTCCCATTCCCTGGCTCGACCATGTAGGTATCGCAGAGCCTTGCCTTATGTTTTCCTCCACTCTCTTTAATCATGAAATCCTCATTAACTTCCTCTTGACGGTCCTTAAGCTTCTGTGGTATGCGTCCAACAAACACTGGCTCATTTAGCCGGGGTGTCTTAATAGCCCCCCCCCCCATACACATAGGCTTGCTTAGGTGCATCATTTTCCTTTTCTGGTTCTAACTCAGTGATTTTACTCTTCTTTTACCCTTTTTCCTGTTTCGGGGCCGCCTTGGGCTTCCTTTCCACATCAGCAATAGCAATTATGGCCTTAAGCGCTGGATCGAATTCTTCGTCTTCACAAATCATCCCAATTATCATCCCGTTGTTGTGAGCGGGCATCGGATTATTGGTCACATTTGGGACATCCTCATCCTCTAACACAATTTTCCCTTGCTCTATTAAATTCTCCACTGCTTATTTCAGAGTCCAACAGTCATTAGTATGATGGACCTCTGCCTCTGAATGATATGCACATCTGACACCAGCTTTGTAGGAAGGTGATGCCGGGTTTTGTCTATTCTGAGGAACCGACTGTAGTAGACCCATTTGGACAAGTTTCTGGAATAAGCTAGAGTAAGATTCACCAATTGGGGTAAAGTTTGGTCTCTTTGGTGGTTCCCAAGGACGGAAGTTATTCTGCGGAGGTCGAGGGTTATGTAGTTCTGGTGGGGAGGCTGATTTCTTGGAAATAGAGTTTGGTTTCTACTGACATGCTGCTGCGGTCACGCAAAAGGTTGAGCATTCATGACCGCGTACGGTTGAGGAATATAGGACATTTCCTGAGCAGGGTAATAATGCTAGGGGGTTCTTTCTAAAAAGATGGGTCTAGGAGCGTAGTGTCTTCTATCACCCGAAGTTGCCATGGACGTTTCCTCTTTCGTCCTACCCTTTGCTATTCCTCCGGACCCTCTTTGGATTGCTTGGGAGGTCGCTCGAATGGCCGCATGACTCAAAATTCTTCCCGTCTTTAAACCATTTTCTACCATTTCCCCAATATTGATCACCTCTGCGAAAGGATTTCCCATTGCTGACAGCATGTTCTGGAAATAGTCCGGTTCCTTAGCCTGGAGGAAGGTAGTTACCATTTCGAGTTCATCCATGGGTCACGCCACTTGATGGCATATTCCCTGAAGCTCTCTGAGGGCTTCTTCTTCAAATTCGACAGAGAGTTCCTATCCGGTGCAATGTCGATGTTGTACTGGAATTGTTTAACAAAATCTCTGGCCAAATCGTCCCAAATGTGCCAGCGAGATATGTCTTGGTCCATGTACCATTCTGAAGCTATCCCAACCAGACTCTCTCCGAAATATGCCATTAACAACTCTTCCTTGCCACCGGCACCTCGCAACTGATTGCAATACTTCTTGAGGTGAGCAATATGATCGCCATGTCCATCATATTTTTCAAACTTCGGCTTTTTAAATCCTGGTGGCAAATGTACATGTGGGAACATGCACAAATCATCGTAAGAAACAATTTTCTGCCCGCTCAGACCTTGCATGTTTTTCAGACTTTGCTCCAAGCTTCTCATTCTTTTTGCCATTTCGTCCTGCTCGGGAGCTTTTGGATGTTGGCTGGGTATGAACTCATATTGAAGTGGCTGAGGACAGATATTGGCGGCAACCTGGGTAGGATCCCTTGCAAGGGGTGGTGCCGGAAATGTAAAGGACGAGGAATCAAAGAAAGGAGTATGTGCGGTGGGATGAACCGTGATTGGGACGGGCAAACCAACTGATGTTCTTGTGGATATATATAATGCTGTCACCCGATGATAGGAAGTGGAGGGTGATTCGGAGAGGGTTATGACATTAGAATACCCAAACAGAGTAGGCGGGTAATTAGTGGGGGTATTAGAAATCCCACTTGACCTGAGGAATAGTTCGGGGAACCCACGGATCAGACTTAGGGGCTCTTTCCCGTTATTCCAATCATCTAACATCTCCAGCATGCGATAGCGCAAAATTCTGTTTTCTTCTACAGCTGCTGACTCAGTGACCGGAACGGCTGATATGAAGCTCTCTTCCAAAACGGGAACGGTTGGTAGAGGGATTTCTGAAGACATGTTGGCACTTCTTTTCGACCTTGTGAAATAAGGATGGGTACTTTCGGGCTGCTGAACTCTTCCTTTGGACCTCGTGAAGTATGAATGTGATGCCAGATTACCACAAAATCAACCACTCTTTACTAAAACCTGAACTTTGGCAAACAAACGGTTAGTTTGAAACAACATAACAAATAAGTAATCTCACGTTGGGTGCGATGCACTTATACAGTTGATTGTGTTACTACATGTATTCGATTGCGATGCGTCATTCCGGTTTGTACTTTCCTTGGCTTTTATCTTCTCCCTCAAATTCTTTTCTTTTATCTTCCCCCTCTTTTTTTTTGTTTTTCTTTTCTTTCAGTGATGGTTGAATCTTATGTGGATTGCCTACGTATCATGTCCCCGCATGAATCAGACCGGGCGTAGTTCGGAAATAAAATAACCAAATTATTTTAAGAAAAGAAAACAAACTATTTTTAACAGCATTTTTTCAAAACAAATTATTTTTAGAGAAACTAACTTATTTTTCATAAAAAGAACTATTGAATTTTTTTTGCATTTTTCAACATTTAAAAGAAACTAATTTTCATAAGATTAAGAAAATTTATTAGAATTTTTTTTTCAAAAAAAATGTTTTCAAAGAAACTAACTATTTAGAAATTAACAAAATTATTCGGAGGCTTGTTTTTTTCCAAATTTTTTTTTCGTTTTTTTTTTCGAAAAAAAAAATATTTTCTAAGAAAAACAGACTATTTTCCTAAAAATAAATTAATTTTACACCCCGACAATTTCCAATTCTTACCCTCTCTCCTTTTTATAACAAACCGGCCTGCATGTAAGATCGAAAGAAATGCAGAGACAAAGATGCATCAAGTTGGTCTTTTGTTTCAGGTACACATGTCCTAGACAGGCCCAACCCCTGTATTGAGCCTCCTAAGTCAAATATGCACATGATGCAAATAGACGTTCTTATCGGGGATCCGGCATAAGGTTTTGTTATTCTAAGTCATCATCCTGTTGGAAAAAGTGTCTAGACTGGTTTTAACTCGAGTGGACAACTCGAGCCGAGGAGTGTCAGTGCACCGGTAGCATGGATTTCCGGCTTAATTGACAATACTCCCCGCCTAAACATGTGTGACTAGAAAAAATCCTTCACCGGGTGTCAAGCACCATAACTATCTTGAGAAAACGGGCTATGTTCAGCAAATGCCCGATATTATATTTCAAAGAGATTTTAAAAGAGAAAAAATGGGTATCGACACAATTTATATACAATTCACAAAATAATAAAGCGGTAAAAGCAACATTTAGCACATTAAATACAAACATATAATAAAATCAGATAATAACTAAGCCAAATAAAATAATTATTCAAAGCTCGAATTATTAAACCCTGAACCAGTGGTTCTGGGTTTGTCTCCCTAGTAGAGTCGCCAGAGCTGTCACACCTCCTTTTGGCGCGCCCTACCCCGAAGGGTAGATGCACAAGGGAGTTTTTCCAATTTGAGTGACAATATTCGAAACGGGATTATTTATTTATTTCAGAGTCGCCACTTGGAATAAATTGAGGTGTCCCAAGCCACCGATTTTATTTAAATCCCGGATCGAGGAAATTTCGACTTTCAAAATGAAATCTGCGAACCAGAAATTCTAAGTAAGGAATTCTGTTGACCCGAGGGAAGGTGTTAGGCACCCCCGGATCCCGTGGTTCTAGCACGGTCGCTTTAATTATCGTAAATGGCTAAAAATATCTGATTTTATGCATGTTCAATACTATAATGCAATTTTAAATCAATTACCGCGTTTGGTTATTTTTAAGAAAAAGTGAAAATTGTTATTGAGGGGCCCGCAATTTTATTTCTTCTATTTAGCTGGGCTCGTAACATTTTTTATTTTAAAAATCCTAAAGTGACTACATTTTTCTATTTAATTATCCCCAAATTAAAAGAGAAAAATCCTAATTAATTAAGAGACTAAAATATGCAATACATCCAATTAATTTATGATAAATATTAATGAAACAGAAAAATAAATAAACAAAAAAAATTTCAACAAACTTAAAATACTACAATTTTATTCAATAAACTTATTTTTTTTGTACAATAAAAGATAAAATACATACTCAAATTGTGATATTGCTTGCTATATTAAAATAACTGTTTAATGGAAGTAAACTTGGCTAAAATCTAAATAAAAATAAAAATACAAAATCGGCAATTAATACTTATACAAATTAAACCAATTATTTTACAACTAATTTAAACACATATTTTAATTGACTTAAAAGGTGAAATTCACTATTTACAAATATTTAAAGGAACAATAATTTTCCTTAATTACTAATACTTATTTAAAGGAAAAATAGTATTATTTATTCAAATCGGACCTAAATGCCTAAATTTTATGCCGAATAATTAAAAAATTCATATTTTTATTAAGCTAGCTACATATTTGCAATTTTAGCTTATTAAAAAGAATATTAAAATATTAGAAACGAAGTTATTCGGGAGAAGGTGGGGGTGGCCCAGTGGATGAGAAGATGCGAGAGGCGAGGCTTCGGTGGTTCGGGCATGTGCGGAGGAGAAGCCCCGATGCCCCGGTGAGGAGTTGTGAGCGGCTAGCGGTGGTCGGTGTGAGGCGAGGCAGAGGGAGGCCTAAGATATACTGGGGAGAGGTGATTAGACAGGACATGGCATGGATGCGGATTTCGAGGACATGACCCTTGATAGGAAAGTCTGGAGGTCTAGTGTCAGGGTTGTAGGATAGGGGTTTCTAGTTTTTTCATAATCCTTTCCCGGGGTGTGAGGCGTGGTAGGGCCGCCCATAGATGATTAGTTTGTATTCTCTTTTGGTAGTCATTTCTTGTAGTTACTGTTTTGATATCATTGCATGCCTGTTTCTTTATGGTACATATGCATCTTATGTTTAGATAATTTTTATGAGGTGTATGGTGGAGTAACTAATGCGGTTTTTGTTTTTTATTTTTGTTTGCCTTTTTTCCATGCGCCGAGGGTCGATTGGAAATAGCCTCTCTGCCCTCTCGGGTAGAGGTAAGGTCTGTCTACATATTACCCTCCCCAGACCCCACCCTGTGGGAATATACTGGGTAGTTGTTGTTGTTGTTGTTGTTAGCTACTAAACTAACCAGTTTTTATTTAACTAAAGAGATGACTTATTTTTTTTAATTACTCAAAAACTTGGATAATAAAAACATGCTTATACTTATACTAATTAATAACAATATTGAAATGAATTATTAACATTACAAAAAAAAATCTAATAGTTATGAGAAAATTCACACAATCCAAATCATACTACAATTTCAATTCGAATTACTGTTTCAAGATATTAGCAAGAAGAAACAAATTCTAAACAATTGCCAATATCCAGTCTATTATTGATACAAAACTTAAAATGTAAAAATCAATGACAGAAGTTTTATCCTAGTCAACTTCAAATTTCATATTACACCTTATACTGAAATTAAACAATAAGTGCTTTCAAGGAGTGTACCTAAACAACAAGAGGAGAGGAAAATAATTAGTATAAGCGGTAATTCCAGCAGTGCAACAATAACAGTCAGCAATTCCCAGTAACAGACTTTTTAAAACTAGTTAAAACTTTCCGGTAGTAACAAAAATCAACACCAAAACAGACAACTAAAACAGCTCTTAATTTTCAAATTCTCACTATTTTAGTGTTCAAAACCTCTCAAGTGTGTATGTTCTACTTGTTCTTTTTTTTCTATCTTTGTGTTTTTCTTATCCGTCTGTGTTCTCTCATGTTTATTACCAGTAGAAGTCTCCCTTCTTATAGAATGAAAAAAAGACAGAACCCACACCCTTTTCCCTTTTTTTTTAATTAAAATCCTAGTGGTGTCTAATTTCAACCTTTAAAGTCCAAGTAGCCTCTCTTCTTTTTCAACTCTAAAATACCTACCCAATAAAATATATCCCCCTACTCAATTATTTGAATCTTAAGATCAGCCACCTAGTTAATTAACTGCTAAACACATGAAACTAATTCCCTACTCATCAATATTAGGATAACTCAGTAGTCAAGTTCATTCGGGTATATCCGTTGCTCAATCATATACTCATAAATACCCCAAACCATACCAGTCTTTTTCGATTTCTGCACAACATGAAGCATAGTATTGTAACTAATAACACTAAGCATAAACCCATTTTCATCCAACAATTTACAAACATCTAAACACTTATCTATCATTCTCAACTTAGCACAACATTGCACAAATAAATCAAACACAAACGGGCACGAATCAACAAACTTATAACTTCCAATTAAAGAATCAAGAACAACAAATAAATTTTCAGTTTTCAAAACAGATTCAAGCCGTGCATTTGCATCTTTCACAAGCTTAGACTTTGCAAGAATATGAATTATAATGCAATAAATGAAAACCCCATTTCTCTCCTCTTTTCCTCCTTTCATCATCATCACTACTTAATTAAGATCATATACACGCACCAACATATACACACAGAGACGAAGGAATAAGAATGGAAAAACGGCCACAGCCCCCTATCATCAGAACCTATTGTCCGCTGTGGAAACGGCGGTTCCTTCATTATCAGCCACATCATCATCGGAGAAACCAACGGCGCCGGTGGAGGACGTAGCTGCTACCCGCGACCCTACCTCCGTTGCCTTGGTGGCGGAGCTTGTGACAGTCGAACGGCGGAGTGGTCGCCTGGGGTGAGCAGTGAAGGAGAGTGGTCGCCTAGGGTGGTCTGCCCAGAGCTGGCCGGCGTGGCTGGATTGGAGATGGAAGCTGGCAGCTATGGCTTTTGGTTGGCTGGTTGTCGTGAGTGAGAAGTGAGGCGTGAGGTTTCAGCTGTGGAGGCGTGAATGGAGGAAAGTGGTCGCCGGAAATGGCGACGGTGGAGGGGTCTGTTAGGGTTACTGGCGGCGGCTGGATGAGAGAGGGAGAGAAGAGGAGGGGTCTTTAGGGTTTTGGAAAAATAGGTAATGAAAAATAAGAAAAAAAGGGGGGATTTGGTTATTTACGGACCGGATCCGGTCAAGGTTGATTTGAGCGGGTAAGGGGTGTGTTTTTGGATTGGGTTTCGTATGGGCCAGGGACTTTTGGCCCAAATCTGATCCTAATTCAATTTATACACTAAAAACACCTTAAAATAACAATTTTATCTTTAAAAAAAATAACAATTAAACACAATTACATATTAAATCACACAATTTGGATATTAAGATTAATAATCCTAATTTAAATTATACACTAAAATCAACTTAAAATGCCAAATTACCTAATCAAATTCAACAATTAAACTTATGAACACATGAAATCAATTTCCAATCAAATTCTACAATTAATTTCATGAACAAACACATAATCAACAACATACAAGAATCAAAGCTCAATTAAACTCAAAAACAAACTTAATAGAACTCAACAATTAATTGAACTACAAATTAAATCTAACAACAGTACAAGCAAAATAAACATCCAAGTGATTAACTACACATTCTTATGTTAAAAACTTAAACAAAATAAATAAACAAGTTTCATGGATAATCCGGAGTTGTGATGAACAAATCAAGAAGACAAACAAGCCAACATACAATAATTTCGGATCTAAAAATACTAACAAAATATGGACAAGAACAAAAATTTGAAATCGACTAACCGGATTGAAACAACGATCATTCGACCAGCTTCATTATATATATATATATATATATATATATATATATATATATATATATATATATATATATATATATACATACAAACAGAAGAAGAAAAAGAACATAAGGAAAACGAAAATATAGGCGAGAAGGGGTGGCTCCCAAATTACTGCATGGTGGTTGTTCCTGGGAGGCATTCCGGCGGGTGTTATTGGAGGGTTCTTGGTGTGTAGGTTAAAATGAAGAAGAAGAAGGAGGCGTGGTGTGTAAGGGTTGTGGCGGCTAGGGTTTTGTGGAGTGTATAATGGTTGGTCTCTACTGAGACCAAAGCCTTATATACTCGGAGCCCTCAAGGTGATCCTGGCCGTTGGATCTCTGATGATCAACGGTCAGGGCTTGGCCTAATCAAACGATGCCGTATTGGCCCATATGAGGCCACATGTCTCATCCGTAGGATCATCTGGATTGGACGATTGAGATCAAGTCTCTCATATTAATTAACCATTAAAAATCCATTAATAATCTCAACCGTTGGATCTGAGGAAGTGAACGGCTGAGATTCTATCAATTTAAATACCTGGACCGGATCTTTTGGGCTAAAATATTGGGCCACAATTCAGACTTAATCTTGGACCAATTCTTATTATGCTTGAATATTTCTTTTATTTAAACAAGCAAATATATATAAAAAAAATGCAAAATAATACAAGAAAATAACACAAAATTCACGACAATTTTAAGAAAACTAAATTTATTTTATTTTGAATTTTTGGGAGTATTTCTCTCATAAGGCAAAAATCACGTGCTCACATTAATTATATTCTTTTTTTAATAATAGTATATAAATGATAATTTTAATATACTAAATGTAATTTACTCAAACCTTGAACACGTAGGGTAAAAAAGTTTCATAAATGGAATAGAAATACAAAAATTCCTTAATAAAATGTGATGGGGTAAAATTTTGAATCTGAATTCATAAAATTCAAATTTTGGATCAATACGTGACTATAAGCTATACATGTTAGTTCGCAAGCTCTTTCGATGTAAAAATAGTACTTTTATAATTTTATATTGCCGTCCAAATTATAACACGGTAAATTCAAGATTCTGGTACATGCAATCAATTTTTTTTATTAGTGTTACAAATGAATTTCACAGTGACAAAATACTTTCAAATACATACATAATCCTCATTATTTCTTACTACAGCATGTCAATATCAATACGATTAACAAAACTAGTTCCTTTTTGGGAAACAAAAGGAAATAAAAGTCAAAGAAAAATACTATTTTTTTTTAAACAAAGGCTTTGAAAATTGAAAAACACTTTTCATTCTTAGGTGGGCCATGGTGGACACCGTCTGGGGAGAAATTCAAAAATAACCAGATTTACCACTGGTCGTTGAAAAATAGCCAAGTTTTAAAAGTCATCGAAATTTAGCCACTTTAAATCTGAGCGAAAATACTGTTCAAAATCTGAAAAAATACGCCCGCAAATTTTACGGGAGTTCCAGCCTAAGTATGCTTGAACTCCCATAAATTTTACGGGAGTTCCAGGATAACTATGCTAGAACTCCCGCAAATTTTACGGGAGTTCAAGCATAATTATGGTGGAACTCCCGCAAATTTTACGGGAGTTCCAGCAAGTATAATTGTCCAGTATAATATACTGGAGTTTGGAGCACTGGTGCTCCAATCTCCCACGAATTTTACAGGAGCAAGCAAAGTATACCGGTCCAGCATAATATGCTGGAGTTCGTAAACAAATGCACCAGAACTCCCATATATTATACTGGACCGGTCCCTGTTGCAGCAAAATAGTGGCTGTTTTTCATTGACTTGGTAAACGGTGGCTATTTTTCATTGACCAGTGTGAAAATTGGCTATACCATGATATTTTAACCACCGTCTGTGGTAGAAAAGCCCAAAATTTGACCCCATCTACTCAATGTTTAGGCAAACTGTGGGCCCACGATGAGATATTCCAGTAAAAATAAGGATAGAGCTAGTTTTTACTAAGCATTCAAAAATAGCTAGCGTTTACCAAATGAATAAAAAATAGTCAATATTTTGTTGTAATAGAGATTAGTTCAGTATAATAAACTAGAGTTCGGTGCACATGTGCATGAACTCTAGCATATTATGCTGGACCGGTATACTCTGCCGCCTCTAGTATAATATACTTGAGATTGGAGTACCAGCGCTCCAAACTCCAGTATATTATGTTGGACCGATATACTTGCTGGAATTCCAATATATTATGTTGGAGCTCTAGCGTACTTATGCTGGTGTTACAGCATACTTATCCTAGAACTCTAGTATAATATGCTGGAGTTCAAGTATACTTATGTTTGAACTCTAGCATAATATACTGGCGTATTTTTCGGGTTTTGAACAGTATTTTCGCTCATATTTATCTTTATATAAAAAGTGACAAAATTTCTATTACTTTTGAAATTAGACTATTTTTGAACGACCATTTGTAAATCTAGCTATTCTTAAAACCATCCAACTGATGATTCATGGCATCCGCTAAAGTTTAAATTTTATGTATTGATAGTATAAAAAAATTATTTATACGATCAGATTATTGTTAAATGTAAGAAATCACGAAGAGGGAGTTGTTAAATAACCTTATAGGATTGTGGTTTGAAAACTAAAAGGACCTTTGACCTTTTGATTCACATTAAATACTTTAAAATGAAAGAGAATGAAGAGGTAAAAGCAGATTGTCAAGCAAGTAATTTTAGTTATTGGTCAAACGAACAAGAGCTTGTCAAGCAAGTTCTTGAAAATGTCTATCTATAGGAAATACAAAGAAAAAGTGGGAGAATTTACAAGAAAGAACGTGGCAACCCATAACATATTACTAATCTCTTATTGAGGTTACTTGCAAGAATTATTTGTATCAACAATGGCAATTACAAAATTTACCAACTTTATTAGGTTAGTCAAAATTCTTGCTCGTTGTTTATTTTAAATTATATTAATTTATCTATAATGGATAATTAAAAAAATGACGCACGAATGTATATTAATTAACTATAATAATAACATTAACATATCCAATATAATTTCACAAGCTAAGTTTGTGTAGGGTAGATAGTAGGCAAACTTACCCCTTGCCTTGTGCAGGTAAGGAGTCTATTTCCTATAAAAACTCGGCTAAAACAATTAAGATAATAGTATATGCATGTACACTTGTCACTGGTAAAAGAAAGGAGAAAATCGAGTGCCATAACTGATCGATGTTGGTCGGTAATTGAAAAAATCGATCGAAAACCGATCGATTCGTGGCGGTCGGTAATTGCGTGATAGGTAGAGCCGGCCGACCGACTTTAGTCGGTTTTTTCAACCAATTTCAGTCGGTATTAAATTTTACAAACGACCAAAAAATAAAAAATCTGCACAAAAACCCGTCGGTATTTTGTTGGTCGGTATTAAAAATACACCATCTAATAATCGAACCGAGATCTATACTATGGCAGGATACTATTCTACAACTAGACTATTGATGCATTTTGGCTAAGACTTTTCTTTTATTTTATTTATACTCTTTAATTGAATTTTCGTGCGAAAATATCCTACCGATTTTGTCGGTTTTATTAAAAAAATAAAATTACCGACCGAAATAAATTGGTTCTTTAAATTGACTGACAGAAATATCCGACTGATTTTGGTTAATTTTTTTGAATATTAGTTTTAATTTATTTAAAATGAAAAACCTAGCAAAGCTGGTCGGTTTCTTAAAAAATAAATTTTGCGAAACGCTAAAATAATTTTCTATATTTTTACGTCCACGAAAACCGACGAAAGTTGGTTTGTTTCGTTTTTAAAAAAATTACTTTGAAAGGTCGGCCGATCGACTTCTGTCATATTTTGCCGATTTATTGACCAACCGAAATCGGTTAGCCACGGTCGATTTTAGCCAAATTTCTACTTTCTAGTAGTGTGTTATATGACAAGAGGGGTTGCTCTGATGGTAAGCAACCCCCACTTCCAACCGAGAGGTTGTGAGTTCGAGTCTCCCCAAGAGCAAGGTGGGAAGTTCATGGAGGGAAGGATGCCGGGGGTCTATTTGGAAACAGCCTCTCTACCCCAGGGTAGGGGTAAGGTCTACGTACATACTACCCTCCCCAGACCCCACTAAGTGGGATTATACTGGGTTGTTGTTGTTGTTGTTAGTAGTGTGTTATATATTCACGAATTTGTATAAATATAAGTAGAGTAAATTTTTTCCGTGTTAGCTTTAAGTAAACTCGTTAAAGGAACTTGTTATGAGGCTTGCGTGCAAGTTGTATACATGCATTACCCATGCCCTAACAACTCTGAAATCCCAGCCTATAACACGATGGACATATATTCGAAATGATCAACATTAATTAGCTAATATAATAGATTAGTAACGGATAAGTATTAGGAGTTGTTGGTTTATTAGCAACTTGGGTGATGTTAATAACTTTGCAAAGTCAAAGAGTTTGTCACGTGAACTCATGAAAACTTTTCAATCATTAGTTTCCCATGGGAACAGACTTTCTTACACGTTTCAAAGATCATACACTAGACTTTTGTGCTGGTTTATTCCCCTTTTGATAAGTAGTTGACCTTGGGTTATATTGTTTTTTATTTTAATATTTTGATTAATTGAATGTTATAAATAGTTAATTGAATGTCAAATGGTCACTAATCTATCCTAAATTATCTCCTAAAGTCACTTTTCTTTTGTTGGTAACAACAAAGTCACTGAACTATGTCTATTGCACCCAGAAGGTCATCCAACTAGATTTTTCAAATTTTGAATTGCCAAATTTTACCCTCTAAACTATAAACATGTATCTTCTTTTATCATTTTAAAACTTTTTAATATTATAATTTTTTTTCTTTTTAATTATATTATGGACTTACCTATAGAATAAATAAACATTATTTATAAATTTAAAAAATAAAAAGTAATTAAGCATATGTGACGACCCAAAGGGTCATCACCGTATTTCTCCCCTTTTCCGCGCTTTCGATGCCTTGGAAACCTCACTTTTGGTTGCCTCAATTTGCGTGCGTAGTCCGGACGCGAAGCCGAAAATTTTTTATGTTAAAATATGTGAATTCTGTAAAACAATTTGAAGAATTATGATATTAATATTGATATAGTTGACTTTGGTCAATATTTTGGGTAAATAGACCCGGACCGGTGATGTGGCGGCCCCGGGAGGTCCCTAGAAAAATATGAAACTCGGGCATGTGCTCGGAGTCAAAATTCGATGTCTAGAACACCGGTAAAAAAATTTCTGTTTATTTTCTGAAATTAATAAGAAAAAATAAAAATGAAAATGAGTTAGAAAATATAGGTATCGGGCTCGTATTTTTATTCCGACGCCAGGTACAAGTCTTAAATATTTGTTAAGCACTATATGTAAAGTTTGGTTGAAAATAGACGTCGTTTGACGTGTTTCGGATTAAAAATGGGAAATTTGAAGTTTATGAAAGTTGAAAGAACAAATTTATGTTTTTAGGCTTGATTCTTTGATTTTGATGTTATTTTAGCGATTTGATCACTCGACCAACTTCGTAGGATAATATTGAGTTAGTGTGTGTGTTTGGTTGGGAGCCCCGAGGGCTCGGGAGTGTTTTTGGGGGTGGTTCGGAGTGTTTTTGGACTTAGAATACATCAGATTTTCCAGTTTGTTGCAGACAGCCTTTTGTTCTATGCGAACGCAACCCTCTTTCGCATTCGCATAGCTCTGACCTTCTTCCCTTTCGCGTACGCAGTGTCTCATTGTGTTCGCATAGTACAAAGTTGAGCCCCAGAAATTTCCTTCTACGCGTTCGCACACCTCCCTCACGAACGCGTAGACTAACCTTGAACCCCCCTAGCTTTCTTATATGCGAACGCATAGTATCTCCGCGTTCGCATAGAATACCCGGTCAGCCTTCATCGCGAACGCGACCGGGGTGTCGCGAACGCATAGAGTATTTTTCTCTAGTGAATTTCTAAGTTAAAAACAGTGTTCGTTATTGGATTTTGTCAGCTTCTTCACATGAACTCCTCTCTTAAACCGTCCATTGACAAAATTCAAGCTCTCCTTCCTCCAAAACTCTTTGCGTAAGTAATCTTAACATCATACCCTCATTATTTCTTCATCTAGTTACTAAAATCCTAGCCTAAAAATATGAATTCAAAGACGAAATTAGGACTTTTGGGTTTTGAGAATTTTGGGTGATTCAACCTCAATTTGGGGTCGAATCTAAAAATAAATTATATATTTGAACTCGCGGGGTTATGTTGATAGGATTTTGGTCCGATCCTCGAGTTTGGACCATGTGGGCTAGGTGTCAGATTTTGCTATTTTTGGAATAATGATGGGAATTTTATTTCTAGACTATGGGACTATGTTTTTGAGCACTTATTGATACTATTGAATAGAATTGTGCCTAGACATCATTATTTCGGAGTCGGATTCTAAAGGAAAAACGGTTTTACAACCTTGATTGCTATTTTCGGACCGAGGTAAGTATTTGTTCTAACTTTAGCTTGAGGGATTAGGATTAGGATGTTATTTGCTATTTGCCAAATGTGGAGTACGGTGTATAGGTATGGTGACGGTAATCTGTATACCGGAGTCTAACAGGACTGTGTTTCTTATATGTGTTGGATTCGGATTTAATGGTATATCTTTCTTGCTTGCGTTGATGAGTATAATATAATGTGAATAGTTGAGGAAGGTTTGTGATTGGTTTTAGCTTTTAGAGCATTGTCTCGAACTAGAAATTGTACATGAGGGATAGGTGATTAAAAATGAATCGCGTAGTGATTAGTCCCTTGCCGGGACATACGTATTTATTATATTCTTCCTTGGTGGGATGTTTGAATTGATAATTGTATTCCCTTGCCGAAATTTTCTATTGATTGTTGTTACTCCCCTCGCACTTGAGTTGCAGTCGTTGTTTGGGTGAGTTCTTGGTATTAAATATTGAGGATTGGGTTGCACGCCGCAACAATATTGATTATTGATAAATATTGAGGATCGGGTTACGCGTCGCAATGGTATTGATTGTTAAGGATCAGGTTGCATGCCGCAACGGAGTATAACTGGGTGTATTGTGTTCGTACGTAGAGACTTCCTGTGGTTTCCTTATCAGTGTTATTGTTCAGTTTCACTCCTTTACGAATAATTTCTGTACTTTGACCATAGTATTTCCCCCAGCATGTCTTTTCCCCTTTTTTTACGGCTTAAATTGGAATATTTTCATGTTATTGCACATATATCTGTACAGGTTATTTGTGGTAGGTCATGTCTAGCCTCGTCACTACCTCGTCGGGGTTAGGCCAGGCACTTACCAGCACATGGGGTCGGTTGTACTGATGCTACACTCTGTATTTTTCTCTTGTACAGATCAGGACGCAGCTTTCGGATCGCAGCAGTTCTAGACCGGGAGCAAGCCTTCAGTCCAGGGATTCTTGAGGTAGCCTCGCAGACGTCCGCGTGCTCGAAGTCTCTTCTATTTTATTCAGTAGTTTTGTATTGAGACAGATTGTTATACTCTCTTTCAGACGGTTGTATTTAGTAATTTTAGAAGTTCGTGAGTAGTGACACCAGGTTCTAGGTAGAGACATGTTTCAAACTTCACCAAATTTTTTGGTTTTATTTTATTTAAGTTAAAAGTCTTGCGCACTCGTTTTGTTGATTTTCATTTATTATATTGTTGAGATTTATGATGACTATAAAATATTCATATATTTTATACTAAAAAAATTATATATATATATATATATAATATGTCAATTATCTATATTTTCTAATAGTATTTTGCAGGAAGTAAAAATATCATGATAAAGCAAATAAAGGAATAAAAAGAGATCACGACGCATCATGGCAAAAGAAGCACGACGCATCATGGCAAAAGAACCACGAGGCATCGTGGCACCTTATAAAAAGGATGTCTTATTTGTGTTGGAGAAGGAAGATCATACGTGCCTAATTAGCAACTTTTCTCTAGATTTGGCCTTTACGTCTTTCTTTATCTCTTTCACTTTCCTCTTGTAGCTTTTGGATTTTCTAAGTGTATTGATAGTATTTTAAGAATTTCTTTCTTTGTGAGATTTAAATATTCCATGGAGTAATCTCTTTCGTTGGGATAGTTGATGAAGCACGATATTGTTATAATATTAATCTCAATTTTACTATATGCTTGACCTGAAACTTTCTAGTTATACTTCTATATTGTGCTGGAATAGTAGTTTTAATTAATTATTATCACTTCTATCTATTTATTCTCCAAAGTTAGTGGTATGTCAATTTTGTAATTCTCACGAAGCAAAATTAATATACGATAACTATTGGGTAAAATAATAGAGTGAGAGTAATTCTTTTTAAGCTATCATTCCAAGTCAATAATCTTGCTTGCTTCCATTCTAATTCTCACGGAGGAGTTGTAGTTGGCAAGATTATTGATTTTTAGTAAAAAGTAATCGCAAGAGGTTTTTGCTATTTTTCACGATTTAGGCAAGAAAATTATTTCAGTCTAATCATCAAGAGTCATATATCAATTGATTTACATAACCTCACGGAGTGTTATTAATTGATTATTTCCTAGTGAGCAAATATAACTGTATTAGCAATAAATAGTTATTCCTAAGAGAAATACATGTAGAAGCTAAGATTTTATTATTATCATGCTATCGAGTGAATTCAATGATTCCCAACTCTTTTTAAATATAAATCTTTTGAAAGTTATTTTTTTTTTCAACTTAAGCAATTTAAATTTTCAACAAATAAAACTTCATCAATTTGGTTCTCTCAAATAGTAGTAAGGATACTATAAGTTTGTAGTTAGATTCTCCAATCTCTGTGGGACGATATCATAAACTATACTAGAATTTGATAGAGTACGAGCAGCAAAATCTTATATCCATTGGTCTCGTCAAATTTTTGGCGCCGTTGCCGGGGATCGGCTTACATCTACTTCAGATTAAATATTTTATTACTAATTTGAGAATTTAATATAATATTTTTTCCTTCTCATTATAACTACTACCAAATATTTTATTAAACCGCTTAGTATATCTATTACAATTAGACTATTATCAGTTTTTTACTAACCAAAAAATATATATACTATAATCAATACTTTCACACGCACACTATTAATTACCCCTTTATACGTTATCGTTGTGATTTTCAATACTACTACGAATATTAATACTAATACTTTGAATAATATTATATTTTCTTATCACAGTTTACTTGTTTCATCATTTTTATATATTTATTTTATTTCAAGTATGGTATAATATTACTATATCTATAAATAATAAAATTAGTGTACTAATACTTTTTTTCCACTTTAACGCCTGTTTTTTTTCTTTGCAATCTTCTATTATTATTATTATTATTATTATTATTATTATTATTATTATTATTATTATTACTATTATTATTATTATTATTATTATTATTATTTATTGTTATTATTATTTTAGGAGCTAATTTTCTTTACTTTCTGAATTTTAAATAGTTTATGACCCGCTCTTCTACAAAAGAGTTGGCAAGTTACGATCCTGAAATTGAAAGATCTCTTCGATCGCGCAGGAAAGGACAAACGTCTTCTCAAATAATAGCTTGTGAAGGAATGGAGAATCATGAAATAGAAAATATTAACCCATGTGAAGTACCACCACTAGTCCAAATAGAGGATCAATTTGATGAAGTGGCGCCAAGGCCAGCAAACAGAATCCTAAGGGATTATGCTAGACCAGACCATTTCAACTGTGAATCTAGTGTCAGGAAGCCCCCAGTGGCAGCCAATAACTTCGAAATCAGGACCGGTCTGATTCAAACGATCCAACAATCTTGTTGTCACGACCCCAAATCCGGTCGTGATGGCGCCCAGCACACTGCTAGGCCAGCCCGACCAATCAACAATAACCATGGAGCCACAAGCTCACTTTATCCAATTTAAGCACAACAATGATAGATATATTTAAAACAGGGAACCAAGTCCCAACATGTGCCAACTCCCATAGACCGAAGGGTCAAGAGTCATGAGCCTCTAAAGAACATAAGTGTAATAAGGTATACAACCAAAGTTCAGAGCGGAAAGAAATAACAATACATAATCAAAGACAGTAGGAAAGAATATCGGGTCCTGCGGACGTCGGCAGCTACCTCGAAGTCTCCATAGAATGGCGATAACACAAGCAGTTGCAATAACTCAACTGCCCTCCTAATCCTGTATATCTGCACACACACAAAAAATAACGCGGGGGAGTGGGGTGAGTATATTTCAACTCAGTGAGTAACAATAGCAAACAACGACTGGAAGTGAGAACACCTGTACTATCACTATACAGTTCTAAGGTAACCTCACAGGTAAGTCATCACTATAATGAATACCCCCAATATCCAGTCCACATCTATGCCATCTAGGTCCCCCACTGACCACATTCTCACTCATACCACTACGGTATACAGCCATCTCAATATATGGAGACATATACATATGTCTATATCATATCAGTATTTTAGTATATATATGAATATGAATAAGTATGATACTGCGGCGCGTAGCCCGCTCCAATACATATACCGCTGCGGCGCGCAGCCCGCTCCAATACATATACCGCTGCGGCGCGCAGCCCGCTCCAATACATATACCGCTGCGGCGCGCAGCCCGCTCCGTTTAACGTCGACGGCGCTCACCGGGGGTGTATACGTAGGCCCAAGCGCTATGGTGCTATGACATGCAGCCAGGTCCACCATATATCACTGCGGCGTGCAATACGATCCAATATATATATATATATATACATATATAATTATTGTCACGACCCCAAATCCGGTCGTGATGGCGCCCAGCACATTGCTAAGCCAGCCTGACCAATCCATATCAACCACGGAGCAAGAAGCTCTCTTTAACCCATTTAGGCATAGTATTTGACGAAATAGAAGCAATACATGTAACGAAAACGGGGAACCAAGTCCCATAATACATCAACTCCCATAGACCAAGGGTCAAGAGTCATGAGCCTCTAAAGAACATGAATGTATAAAGGTTTACAAAATACCAAGTGCGGAAAGAAATGTCAATACAAAATCAAAAGACAGTGGAAAGGAATATCGGGTCCTGCGGACTCTGCAGCTACCTCGAATATCCACAAACGTCGCCTCGCACAGCTACTGGATCACTGCTGAGAGGTACCTGGATCTGCACACAAGGTGCAGGGAGTAAAATGAGTGCTGCCAGACTCAGTGGTAATAAACAAGGGTAAGACAGCGCAGATAAGAAATCCGCAATAAAGCACTATGTAAAGCTATAATCAGCTACCCTGTCATAGAATCAATCTTCACTGTACCTGTTCCAACAAATACCAATAAATAGCATAACAGCTAGGAGATGTAGCTAAATGCAATGCAATGCATGATATGACCGCTACGGCGTGTAGCCCGACTCCAATTTTGGGTACCCGTGCTCACTGTGGGGGTTCAGACTCCGGAGGGGCTCCTACAGTCCAAGCACATCTCATAGAGATATTCCTGCGGCGTGCAGTCCGATCCAACATATATCTCGCTGCGGCGTGCAGCCCGATCCACTACTAGTCAGCTAATATGCAGATACAGCCTCGCAGGCTCAAAAGTAGTTTTTTTTTGAAAACTCTTTTATCATTTTTCAGTTGGAAAACAGTAATATCAAGTTCCAGAGATTGGAATTTGCATAATAACAAAAATAGCTGCGGACTAGTAGTAAACTAGCATGTCTATGTGATAAGACAATGATAACGATCCTCGCGGGATCCAATAACTGGCTCACGGCCCACATGTATAATCAACCGCCCAAGAAGGGGGTTCAACGGCTCAAGGGTGGCCATTATCACAATATATATATATGCAACCATCCGAGAAGGAGGTTCGACGGCTCTAGAATAGCCAATAATACAGTATCAACAGGTTGGACTAATATATATAGTCTCCAATTCATGATCGACCCCGCACTCTCAAGAGTGTGCGTGTCTCGCCGCTATACGGCGTCACAAAGTGGTATACCGGGGTTTCGAACCCGCTCGTCATCACCCACATCTATTACTCACCTCAATACAGCGCGACGACTACTCCGCAATGCCCTTGCCACGAGAATCAAGCTCCGCACGCGTAGAATTTGATCAAATACAGTAAAAATACAACAATTTAGGCCAATGGGACGACACCCGATCAATACAACTCAATTTACATCAAAATTCCCAAAGTTGTCAAAACCCGAGCCCCGGGCCCACATTCCGAAAATTTACGAAATTCACATTTCTGGAACCCTCGTCTCAATACGAGTCTAAGCATATCAATTTTACCAAAATCGGACTCCATTTGCCCACTCAAATCCTTGTTTTTCTACAATTTAGGCCTAGGGTTAAAACCCACATTTAATCTCCCATTTACAGAGAACATTAACCAAGGATTTCATGTTAAAATGATGTAATTAAGCCACAAAACTTACCTCCAACGAAACCCCGATGATTTCCCGGCAATCTCCCGTCAATTTCTCCTCTTGGAACTCAAAAATGGAGTTTTGGGTTAATGAACCCGTATGTGAAATGTTCTGTAATTAAACTCACTGCCAGAGCAATTTGCTCTACGCGTTCGCGACGCCTATCACGCGTCCGCGAAGCTCTGCCCAAAAATACCCTTCGCGAACGCGACACACCTTCACGCGTCCGCGAAGGCCAACTTCCCAGCTCCGGATTTTTACTCTACGCGAACGCGACGTGAAGCCACGCGTCCGCGATGCCTTACCTTTTCCTCTTGCGCGAACGCGATCCAACCCATCGCGAACGCGATGACCAACTGGCCCCAACCTACGCGAACGCGTCACTGCTCTCGCGAACGCGATGCCTTACTGACCTGGCCTTCGCGAACGCGGGACCCTCCTTCGCGAACGCGAAGGCTTATTTTATGCCCAGTGATCTGCAATTTACAGCAGATCACTTCTTGCTTCCAAATGCCGGATGATGGTCCGGATTCACCCCGAGGCCCCCGGGACCTCAACGAAAACCACCAACATACTCCAAAACACGATACGAACTTGTTCCAATCATAAAAACACCATCCTACACATCAAAATCACCAATTACACACGGATTCAAGCCTAAATTTCTTAAAACATTCCAAATTACACATTCAATCAAAAACCCGACCAAACGACGTCCGAATGACCTGAAATTTTGCAGGCATATCCAAAATCACCTAACGAAGCTACTGCCACTGTCGGAATTCCATTCCGACCCCGGATCAAAATCTCACCTACCGTTCGGATTTCGCCAAAATTCAACCTTAGCCAATTCAAGCCTATTTCTGCACCGGGCCTCCAAATTCAATTCCGATTGCTCCCCTAAGTCATAAATGATCCCCCGAAACTAGTCGAATCATCAGAATCTGGTTCCGAGCACTCTAACTCAATAGTCAACTCTTGGTTGACTTTTCATATTCAAGCTTTCTTGAAACATGCTATTTGTTTCATTTTCAATCCAAATCACTCCTAACTCACCCGATATACTCTAATACTGTTTTAAAAGCATAATATATGTAAATGCAAGGTAACGGGGTGATAATTCCCGTAACGACGGGCCGGGTCGTTACATTCTCCCCAACTTAAACAAACGCTCGTCCGCGAGCGGGTTAAGAAACATACCTGGAGCATCAAATAAGTGTGGATATCTGCTCCGCATTTCCTGCTCGGTCTCCCAAGTTGCTTCCTCCACGGGACGACCTCTCCATTGCACTTTCACTGAAGCTATATCCTTAGATCTCAGCTTACGAACCTGTCGACCCAAAATGGCTACCGGTTCCACATCATAAGTCAAATCCTCATCTAGCTGAATCGTGCTGAAGTCCAACACATGAGACGGGTCTCCGACATACTTCCGGAGCATAGATACATGGAACACCGGGTGAACTCCCGACAAACGGGGTGGCAAAGCAAGCATATAAGCCACCTCCCCAACTTTCCTAAGCACCTCAAAAGGTCCAATGAACCTTGGGCTCAATTTTCCTTTCTTTCCAAATCTCATAACACCCTTCATAGGCGAAACTTTCAACAACACCTTCTCACCTACTGAATAAGACACATCTCGGACCTTTCGGTCTGCATAACTCTTCCTGACGCGACTGAGCTGTGCGAAGTCTCTCCTGAATCACCTTCACCTTATCTAAGGCATCTTGGACTAACTCCGTCCCTAACAACCTAGCCTCGCCGGGCTCGAACCAACCAACTGGAGACCTACACCGCCTCCCATATAAAGCTTCATACGGTGCCATCTGAATGCTGGACTGATAGCTATTATTGTAAGCAAACTCCGCCAAAGGCAAATAATCAGCCCATGAACCACCAAAATCAATGACACAAGCACGCAACATGTCCTCCAATATCCGAATAGTACGCTCAGACTGCCCATCCGTCTGTGGATGAAATGCTGTGCTCAACTCTACCTGTGAACCCAACTCTCGCTGAAATGTCCTCCAGAACTGAGATGTGAACTGGGTACCTCTGTCTGATATAATGGAAATAGGAACTCCATGCAATCTCACTATCTCGCGGATGAATATCTCTGCCAACCGCTCCGAGGTATAGGTAGTACACACTGGGATGAAGTGAGCTGACTTGGTCAGCCTATCCACCACCACCCAAACTGAATCAAACTTCCTCGCTGTCCGAGGGAGTCCACTAACAAAGTCCATAGTTATTCTTTCCCACTTCCACTCCGGAATATCAATACTCTGGAATACACCACCAGGTCTCTGATGCTCATACTTGACCTGCTGACAGTTAAGACACCGAGCCACATGGCTCACAATATCTTTCTTCATCTTTCTCCACCAGTAATTGCTGCTTCAAATCCTGGTACATCTTCGCGGCTCCTGGATGAATAGAATACCGCGAGCTATGGGCTTCCTCCAATATCAATTCACGAAGGCCGTCAACATTGGGCACGCATATCCGGCCCTGCATCCGCAACACACCATCACTATCAATAGTGACATCCCTAGCATCATCATGCTGAACTCTGTCCTTAAGGACAAGTAAGTGTGGATCATCATACTGGCGCTCTCGAATACGATCATATAAAGAAGAACGAGCTACTACATAAGCCATCACCCGACTGGGCTCAGAAAAATCCAGCCTTACCATCTGGTTAGCTAACGCCTGAACATCAACTGCTAGGGGTCTCTCCCAACTGGAATATACGCCAAACTACCCATACTAATAGACTTCCGGCTCAATGCATCAGCCACTACATTGGCTTTCCCGGGATGATACAAAATAGTAATATCATAGTCTTTAAGCAACTCAAGCCATCTCCGCTGCCTCAAATTTAGATCTTTCTGCTTAAACAAATGCTGAAGGCTGCGGTGGTCTGTATATACATCACAAGATACACCATATAGATAATGCCTCCAAATCTTCAAGGCATGAACAATAGCAGCTAACTCCAAATCGTGAACAGGGTAGTTTTTCTCGTGGGGCTTCAACTGACGAGAAGCATAAGCAATGACCCTACCCTCCTGCATCAACACACAACCAATGCCCACTCATGAGGCATCACAATATACAGTATAAGAATCTGAAGCTGTCGGTAGAATCAAGACTGGTGCTGTGGTCAGTGCTGTCTTGAGTTTCCGAAAGCTCTCCTCGCACTCCTCGGACCATAAGAAAGGAACACCCTTCCGAGTCAATCTAGTCAAGGGTGAAGCAATAGAAGAGAATCCCTGAACGAATCGGCGATAATACCCTGCCAATCCCAGAAAGCTACGGATCTCAGTAACTGAGGTCGGTCTGGGCCAACTCTGCATTGCCTCGACCTTCCTCGGATCTACCTGAATACCATCACAGGACACCACGTGCCCTAAGAATGCCACGGACTCAAGCCAGAACTCACATTTGGAGAACTTGGCATACAACTTCTCCTCTCTCAATCTCTGCAATACTATACTCAAGTGCCGAGCATGCTCCTCCCGGCTACGAGAGTAGACAAGTATGTCATCAATGAATACGATCACAAATGAATCAAGATACGGCCTGAATACACTGTTCATCAGATGCATAAATGCTGCTGGGGCGTTGGTCAGCCTAAAAGACATTACAAGGAACTCATAGTGACCATATCTGGTCCTGAATGCGGTCTTCATAATGTCGGACTCTCTAATCTTCAGCTGATGGTAGCCTGAACGAAGATCAATCTTTGAGAACACCCTAGCTCCTTGGAGCTGATCAAACAAATCATCAATACGAGGCAGAGGATACTTATTCTTCATTGTTGCTTTGTTTAGCTGCCTATAGTCAATACACATCCTCATAGATCCGTCCTTCTTCTTAACAAACAGGACTGGTGCACCCCACGGCGATACACTCGGCCGAATAAACCCCTTATCTAGGAGTTCCTGGAGCTGCTCCTTCAATTCCTTCAACTCAGCTGGTGCCATCCGATACGGAGGAATAGATATGGGCTGAGTGCCCGGCACCAAGTCAATGCCAAAATCAATATCCCTGTCCGGCGGCATGCCCGGCAGGTCTGAGGGGAATACATCTGGAAAATCCCTCACAACAGGTACAGAATCAATGCTAGGAGACTCAGCTCCCACATCTCTCACAAAAGCTAAGTACGATAAACACCCTTTTTCAACCATTTTCTGAGCCTTTAAGAACGAAATAACACGGCTAGGGACGAAATCGGTCGAACCCCGCCACTCAATCCTGAGAAATACCAGGAATGGCCAACGTAACTGTCTTAGCATGAGAGTCCAATATAGCATGGTACGGAGACAACCAGTCCATACCCAATATAACATCAAAGTCCACCATCCCCAACAATAACAAATCTGCCTGGGTCTCCAGACCCCCAATAGATATGACACAGGATCTATAGACATGATCCACAACAATCGTATCACCCACGGGGGTGGATACATGAACAAGTAAATCAAGACTACCACGAGTCGCACCCAAATGATGTGCAAAATAAGAGGACACGTAAGAATATGTGGACCCTGGATCAAATAGAACAGAGGCATCTGCATCAGAGGCAACTGCATCACGCTGTAATCACTGCATCGGAGGCAACTGCATCACGCCTGTCGGGAAGTGCATAGAACCGTGCCTGGCCTCCACCAGATCTCTCCTCGCCCCTGGGGCGACCACGAGAAGACCGACCTCCACCTCTACTAGACTGAGATGGTGCTGAAGAGGAGGGCTGATCCCTCTGCCGAGTCCTGCCCCTACGTAGACGAGGGCAATGTCTCCTCATGTGGCCAAACTCACCACACTCATAACATGCACCTGGTGCTGGAGAAGTAGGTGCTGCACTCTGGGATGGAAGGGCACTAAGTGATGACTGACCTGCTGAAATCCCTGTCGACCACGACCATAAGAACCTCCGCTCTGCTCTGGGCGGCCTGAATGAGAAGGTCTAGATGAGCGACCTCTGCTCTGCTGGGAATGCCCTCTAGATGGAGCACCACTGGAACTACCGGAACCACGAGGCCTCTTGGCCTCCCGCTCCTCTCTCTCTCGGCGACGATCCGCCTCGATGGAGCGTGCCATATCAGCAACCTGCTCAAATGATGATGACAGAACTCGCTGGCTGGTCATAAGAATACGGATAGAGTAGTTGAGGCCATCAATGAACCTCCCGATCCTCTCCCTATCGGTAGGGATCATCCATGTGGCATGCCTAGCCAGCCGAGTGAATCTAAGCTCATGCGAGTCACGGACATGTCGCCACGAATCAACCACTCGAGCGGCGACGTAGGCTCGCTCGCGACGAGGCCGAGGTACATATTTCTCTAGAAAGAGAGTAGAGAAGTGCTGCCATGTGAGAGGTGCCGCTCCCGAGGCCTACGCCTCTCAAACTCCTCCCACCAATCAAATGCGGGACCGGTGAGCTGAAATGTAGTGAATGAAACTCCGCCTGGACTCGAGAATACCGGCCGTACGCGGCATCTTTTGACATTTATCCAAGAAACCACGGGCATCCTCGCCCTCGACGCCCCTCTGAAATGGGGTGGGTGAAGTCTACCAAATCTCTCGAGACGACGGCTGCTCGTCCTCGGGCATAACATGAACCATATGCTCCGGAGCTGGAGCTGGTGCAGGTGGAGGAATAACCGGTGCAACCACCTGAGCGGGGACAGCCTCTGGCATCTGAAGTCCCTGAACAACCGGATCGGGTGTGCGAGCTGCAGGGGTCCGCTGACCACCCCCGGCCTGAGATGTCGCTACGGTGGCGGTAGCTGAACTACCTGAGCCAAGCCGGAACACGCCGATAATATGTGGGCAAGAGTCTCCCGAAGACCGGGAATGGCAATAGATATAGTGCGGCCACGAGCCGGGACTGCCGGAGCTTCGACCACCGGGGGCTGCTCCCGAGCGGGTACAACGGGCGGGTCAGCGGCGCTGCCTCGGCTGCCCTACCTCTAACTCTAGTACGACCGCGCCCACGGCCTCTAACAGGTGGCAATGGAGGTCGTCCACCTCGTCCCGATGCTCGCGTTCTCGCCATCTGCGAGAGAATAGAATATAGAAATTTAGTTCTCAGAACAATAAGATCGCACGACGGAGTTCAAGAAAAGTGAAGTTTTCCTAAAGGTTCGCAGCCTCCCGAGGATAAGTACAGGCGTCCCCGTACCGATCCACAAGACTCTACTAACCGGCTCAAGACTCATGAGGCCTAGTAAACCTAGGCTTCGATACCAACTTGTCACGACCCCAAATCCGGTCGTGATGGTGCCCAGCACATTGCTAAGCCAGCCTGACCAATCCATATCAACCACGGAGCAAGAAGCTCTCTTTAACCCATTTAGGCATAGTATTTGACGAAATAGAAGCAATACATGTAACGAAAACGGGGAACCAAGTCCCATAATACATCAACTCCCATAGACCAAGGGTCAAGAGTCATGAGCCTCTAAAGAACATGAATGTATAAAGGTTTACAAAATACCAAGTGCGGAAAGAAATGTCAATACAAAATCAAAAGACAGTAGGAAGGAATGTCGGGTCCTGCAGACTGCGCAGCTACCTCGAATATCCACAAACGTCGCCTCGCACAGCTACTGGATCACTGCTGAGAGGTACCTGGATCTGCACACAAGGTGCAGGGGAGTAAAATGAGTACTGCCAGACTCAGTGGTAATAAACAAGGGTAAGACAGCGCAGATAAGAAATCCGCGATAAAACACTATGTAAAGCTATAATCAGCTACCCTGTCATAGAATCAATCTTCACTGTACCTGTTCCAACAAATACCAATAAATAGCATAACAACTAGTAGATGTAGCTAAATGCAATGCAATGCATGATATGACCGCTACGGCGTGTAGCCCGACTCCAATTTTTGGTACCCGTGCTCACTGTGGGGGTTCAGACTCCGGAGGGGCTCCTACAGCCCAAGCACATCTCATAGAGATATCACTGCGGCGTGCAGTCCGATCCAACATATATCTTGCTGCGGCGTGCAGCCCGATCCACTACTAGTCAGCTAATATGCAGATACAGCCTCGCAGGCTCAAAAGTAGTTTTTGAAAACTCTTTTATCATTTTTCAGTTGGAAAACAGTAATATCAAGTTCCAGAGATTGGAATTTGCATAATAACAAAAATGGCTGCGGACTAGTAGTAAACTAGCATGTCTATGTGATAAGACAATGATAACGATCCTCGCGGGATCCAATAACTGGCTCACGGCCCACATGTATAATCAACCGCCCAAGAAGGGGGTTCAACGGCTCAAGGGTGGCCATTATCACAATATATATATATGCAACCATCCGAGAAGGAGGTTCGACGGCTCTAGAATAGCCAATAATACAGTATCAACAGGTTGGACTAATATATATAGTCTCCAATTCATGATCGACCCCGCACTCTCAAGAGTGTGCGTGTCTCGCCGCTATACGGCGTCACAAAGTGGTATACCGGGGTTTCGAACCCGCTGGTCATCACCCACATCTATTACTCACCTCAATACGGCGCGACGACTACTCCGCAATGCCCTTGCCACGAGAATCAAGCTCCGCACGCGTAGAATCTGATCAAATACAGTAAAAATACAACAATTTAGGCCAATGGGACGACACCCGATCAATACAACTCAATTTACATCAAAATTCCCAAAGTTGTCAAAACCCGAGCCCCGGGCCCACATTCCGAAAATTTACGAAATTCACATTTCTGGAACCCTCGTCTCAATACGAGTCTAAGCATATCAATTTTACCAAAATCGGACTCCATTTGCCCACTCGAATCCTTGTTTTTCTACAATTTAGGCCTAGGGTTAAAACCCACATTTAATCTCCCATTTACAGAGAATTAACCAAGGATTTCATGTTAAAATGATGTAATTAAGCCACAAAACTTACCTCCAACGAAACCCCGATGATTTCCCAGCAATCTCCCGTCAATTTCTCCTCTTGGAACTCAAAAATGGAGTTTTGGGTTAATGAACCCGTATGTGAAATGTTCTGTAATTAAACTCACTGCCAGAGCAATTTGCTCTACGCGTTCGCGACGCCTATCACGCGTCCGCGAAGCTCTGCCCAAAAATACCCTTCGCGAACGCGACACACCTTCACGCGTCCGCGAAGGCCAACTTCCCGGCTCCGGATTTTTACTCTACGCGAACGCGACGTGAAGCCACGCGTCCGCGATGCCTTACCTTTTCCTCTTGCGCGAACGCGATCCAACCCATCGCGAACGCGATGACCAACTGGCCCCAACCTACGCGAACGCGCCACTGCTCTCGCGAACGCGATGCCTTACTGACCTGGCCTTCGCGAACGCGGGACCCTCCTTCGCGAACGCGAAGGCTTATTTTATGCCCAGTGATCTGCAATTTACAGCAGATCACTTCTTGCTTCCAAATGCCGGATGATGGTCCGGATTCACCCCGAGGCCCCCGGGACCTCAACGAAAACCACCAACATACTCCAAAACACGATACGAACTTGTTCCAATCATAAAAACACCATCCTACACATCAAAATCACCAATTACACACGGATTCAAGCCTAAATTTCTTAAAACATTCCAAATTACACATTCAATCAAAAACCCGACCAAACGACGTCCGAATGACCTGAAATTTTGCAGGCACATCCAAAATCACCTAACGGAGCTACTGCAAGTGTCGGAATTCCATTCCGACCCCGGATCAAAATCTCACCTACCGTTCGGATTTCGCCAAAATTCAACCTTAGCCAATTCAAGCCTATTTCTACACCGGACCTCCGAATTCAATTCCGATTGTTCTCCTAAGTCATAAATGATCCCCCGGAACTAGTCGAATCATCGGAATCCGGTTCAGAGCACTCTAACTCAATAGTCAACTCTTGGTTGACTTTTCATATTCAAGCTTTCTTCAAACATGCTATTTGTTTCATTTTCAGTCCAAATCACTCCTAACTCACCCGATATACTCTAATACTTGTTTTAAAAGCATAATATATGTAAATGCAAGGTAACGGGGTGATAATTCCCGTAACGACGGGCCGGGTCGTTACAATTATACTGCTGCGGCGTGCAGCCCGATCCCATAATATACCAGCGCTCACTGGAATGTGTGCAGACTCAGACTCCGAAGGGGCTCCTACAGCCCAAGCGCAATAATACTGCGGCGTGCAGTCCGTCCCACATGTATATTACATGTATATCACATGTATATTACTGCGGCGTGCAGTCCGATCCAATATATATACTGCTGCGGCGTGCAGCCCGATCCAATGTAGGTATATATATATAATACCTCATAATGGGTCCTCGACCCTATCCCAGTCAATATATACTTGGCCTCTCAGGCCCAATATAATATATCACAGTGGGTCCTAGACCCTGTCTCAGTCAATATAAACTTGGCCTTTCAGGCCCAATGTAACATCTCATAGTGGGTCCTTGACCCTATCTCATCTCAATCGGTATAGACTTGGCCTTTCAGGCCCACTCAGCTAGAACAGGGAATTTCACCCTAGATAATCTCCCTCAATGTACACATCTAGTACGGGCTCATGTTATGCTATACAGCTAGAGCTACGGCTGAGTGTATGTTCCCAACACGATATAAGGGTCACCTAGCTCTATAGGTTCCCTAATGTTCTACAGATCGGCACAAGGCCCCAAACATGGCTATTAGCCCAACTACACATTTATAATCTCATTATCAGTCATAATACACAGTATACTATTAGTCGGGAATGACCAAGTCCAATCCCCAAATCACAATGCCACCACGCCCGTCACATGACGAGTGTTTCATCTCTACATAGCACTGTAAAGTGCAAGTACGGGGTTCCAAACCCTCAGTACATTATTTACTACCACCACTCACCTCGATCCGATAGAAGCCTTAATCCGCCTTGCGCTCGCCTCGCAATTCAATCACCTTGAATGCCGAATCTGCTCAAAATCAATGAGAATACATGAATATAGGCTAATTAAACACAACCCATTCGAAATAACTCAATTTACATCAAAATTCCCAAAGTTGCCAAAACCCGAGCCCCGGGCCCACATTCCGAAAATTTACGAAATTCACATTTCTAGAACCCTCGTCTCGCCACGAGTCCATACATATAAAATTTACCAAAATCGGACTCCGTTTGCCCACTCAAATCGGTGTTTTTCTTCAATTTAGGCTTAGGGCTCAAACCCACAATTAATCTTCCATTTACAGGGAATTAACCAAGGATTTCATGTAAAAATGATGTAATTAAGCCATAAACTTACCTCCGACGAAACCCCGATGATTTCCCAGCAATCTCCCGTCAATTTCTTCTCTTGGAACTCAAAAAATGGAGGTTTCATGAATGAAACCCGTATGTGAAATGTTTCTGGTTTTAATTCACTGCCTGGGCCGTTTACACTATGCGATCGCATCCCATCCTTGCGATCGCGTAGAACAAATCATAGCTCGAAATAATTAAGGCTATGCGATCGCACTACCTCTCCGCGATCGCATAGAACATCTCACCCAGGCTCCAAATTACTACTATGCGATCGCAAACTGACCACGCGATCGCATAGAACAATAGACTTCTGAGGCACCCCGGATCATTTACCCTATGCGATCGCACAAGTGACCCTGCGATCGCAGAGTGCCAGGTTCCATACCTATGCGATCGCATCTCCTGTTACGCGATCGCGTAGAACAACTCTGGGGCTCACTTCCATCCTTCTATGCGATCGCAATGACCCTATGCGATCGCATAGAACATCCGTCTGCAACAAAACCAGCAGCCAACAGCAGTTCAAAAATAGAAGAAATGGTCCGTTTGGAACCCCGAAATCAACCCGAGGCCCCCGGGACCCCAACGAAAACCACCAACATACTCCAAAACACGATACGAACTTGTTCCAATCATAAAAACACCATCCTAAACATCAAAATCACCAATTACACACGGATTCAAGCCTAAATTCCTTAAAACTTTCCGAATTACGCATTCAATCAAAAACCCGACTAAACGACGTCCGAATGACCTGAAATTTTGCAGGCACATCCAAAATCACCTAATGGAGCTACTGCAACTGTCGGAATTCCATTCCGACCCCGGATCAAAATCTCACCTACCGATCGGACATCGCCAAAATTCAACTTTGGCCAATTCAAGCTTAAAATTACACCGGGCCTCCAAATTCACTTCCGATCACTCTCCTAAGTCATAAATGACCTCCCGGAACTAATCGAATCATCAGAATTCGATTCCGAGCCCTCTAACCAAATAGTCAACTCCGGGTTGACTTTCTTTATTCAAGTCTCCTTCAAAAAAGGCTATATGCCTCATTTTCAATCCAAATCACTCCTAAATCACCCGATAGACCCTAACACTGACATAAAAGCATAAAACATGTAATTGCAACATGACGGAGTGGTAAATTCCCGTAACGACGGGTCGGGTCGTTACATTCTCCCCAACTTAAACAAACGCTCGTCCTCGAGCGGACTCAGAGTTGTACTAAAAGCAACCCAATAGCTGATTGACCTTACCAAGCATATATCCGGGTGATCATACGTCACCCTATCTCACATAAGTCCGAAAACACCACATAGTCAAAATTTCACAGACCATCTGAACCATAAATCATATTGCACTTTCTGAAATCATAAACCAAATGCAAATCCCATGCCTATACTCAAGATACACTCGAATCCATTGCAATAACCCACATTCACTACTCCGGGTGAGATCATATGATGTATCAAACAACACGATCACTCGATACGATAGTCTCCAATCACACAATTTCCCATGATAACCAAATACCAACTGAAAAACCCTTTTCATTAGATAGAGTTTTGTTCCAACACCTTCATATCATGCCCACGGTAACCGAACACGCGATATATCGAACCCATCTCTCGGGTCAACCATTCGTGAATCTATTTCTCTTTTAAAATTGATACCACAATAAGTTTCGGAGCCAAACCTCGATATTACCTTTCTAACGAGCTGAAATCATATATGCTCGCTCTCATTAATGACTTGAATGATCATTTCGGTTATAACACACCACACTGGTAACATGACACCTCAGCATCGGCCTAGGCCACAACGAGCACAACACAGGCTCCAATAAGAACGATCCGAACACACTCGAATCCTGACAACTGACTCGCACAAAAAGCCATAATTCAAATTCTTCCATACCATCACAACACATAACTGAGATTCTTGTCTCACATCATAGGATTAGAGTGCCTGAATCCTCCTCGAAAGGTCATAACATCACGTGGCCTTGCCACGACTCATGATTCTATCCAAACACTATTACCCATGGAGCATCTCAAGTCGAAATGCTCAAAACGGTCAACCACACACATATTTAGGTCTGACTCAAGCAATCAATCACACGCGGTGATACATTTAGTATATGCTATCGAATCTTGAATGGACACAACCGATGTGCTATTCCCCGAGCGATACCCAATACGGACTATTCCTCAGAAGAGAGGAAGTATTGTATACAAGGTACATATAGGAAGCTATATTTCCCACATCACACTGTTGCGGTGCGCAACCCGTTCCAATAGCATCCTGTGGCGGCGTGCCACCCGATCCAGATACTATACATGTGGCGGCGTGCCACCCGATCCAAATACTATACATGTGGCGGCGTGCCACCCGATCCACGTATAAATCTAGCAAAAGGGAATGCACATCGACTCAAGTTGCTCATTGCAACAAACATGTATATATATAGCCTCGAGCTCGGTCACATGAAACTCATCCGACAAAGTTCCTCAATACCGGAACTGAATCAATGGTAGATACCTCTACACTGACATCCGCCACGAAGGCCCAACTGACAAAGCAATACCTACCAGCCGTCCGCTAGCCCTAGGGTACATCCACCCTGCTGGAGCATGATCTGATGCGCTCTGCCACGTAGTTGTGACATTTCTCTGATATAGTCCATATCACATTAGTCTAGACAACGTGACTTATGAAAACCAGTCTGAAATCATATATCATTATTCAAATTCGTCATATCAAGAAACGAGAGAGCCACTAGGGCTTCCAATTTCCGATAACCGCTACACCGTGCCGATACACACGATATACCACCGCTGCGTAGGCGGGTTACGAGAACTTCTAGTCTCCAACACATACATAACACAGGAATCACTATGCTCGATTCCGTACTTCACCGTATGATTACATAACGCACCTCAAGCGTCCATTCATACCACGAAAGTCATTCATTAATTTCACTATGTCATCAACGACTCAATTATTACAGTCGATCCAACGAGAAAATACCACCATACTACTACATATTATCAATTTACATTACCTTGTCCATTTGCACCATATACCCTGCCAAATTACTAGAATAGCAGTACCATTTTCTTAAATCATCAGAAAGATCAATTCTTGAATCACCTGCAGCCGTCCGCGCTGCTCAATAATTTTATTGACTTCCCATATATTATGAACCGATCTCAAAACCTTGAATATGCCATTATCAACTTTCCATAACACATCGCGTATACCATATCACACTAAGACAACATGGAAATTCATATCCCTTTCCTCCGCTGCAAACATCGGCGCACTCAACTCGTCAAGGGCTTTCATGATCCCATATAGAGAAAACTCATTACACATTCCCAGCCTTGCATACCAACAAGAAAAATACACTCATTTTCAAACTACGGTGTAACACATCGCAAACTCTTTCTCCCAATTACATTGCATAAATTAAACCGCCAGGACTGAGTCCTTATACACATTTTATACCCATATCGGGTTACACGACTGCCAACACTCAAAAGCTTTATTGCACAATATCTACAAGGCTCATTACTTCAACCTCATACCAGGAATTAGTCGTATTCTTTATCATACCGCTTCGGTTTATTAACAAGTTGTTCCATTTATCCAGTTTCCTTTCTGATTCATCTTTAATTTCATATTCTCCTTTACTGAAGGACCACAATACATCAACTTATGTTACCACACGAGATTCATACACAAGACCACACAGTCTAAGGCACATAGGCCACAGAATACTCTCTCAATATTTCCACAAGGATCACATCCTACCACACTTTATTTTGAAGAACTTCCTGCGATTTTGAATTTGTTATCATTACTTCCCAATACTACATAGAATCCCATCATTCACATAATATAACACAAGCCTTGATCTTTTCTAACGAAACCGCCATCTTTAGCCACATGCACAATCTTAAAGCACCTGACTGTTACAAGCAAAATCTGAACACTGCAAAACCATTCTCGGGCATCATTCACCCTTATTCAGCTGTAATTCAACTGTCCTATTGAGTAAAACCACTCGTGTTTTGTTAGAACTCTGACATCGCAGAACATGATTACTTACAGGTACAATTCGCTATCTTTCTTTTCTATACACCGAACATTCTCTACCAACAGTAGTTCAAAACATCCTAGTATTTCTTCAAATCTACGAAGCACCATAAGCCTTTATCAAAATTTCCCAACATACCTAGAGACAGAGCCAACACAACACACGACAGTGCAATCAGATAATCAATAACAACCTCCCCAACTTAGCTCGAAGCCATTCATCAAAGCACTTTCAACCACTCATATCATTATTACTCAAATGATGCCACAAAGTTCTAGTTAGATTAAACTCAAGTCATTTACAAGCTTCGGCGGAGATTCGAATCATCAGAAATATTAACCCTTTTGCAATTCTTGCATTCATTCACACACAACAGTTACGCCCCCTCTTTAGGTGGCAAAATCTTTTCTAAGTCCCGAATTTTTCCAAAAATTTCGGCAGAGTTTCCTTTGTAATTTGGCCTATCCACCTGCCAGAGAATCACCAAAATCATCCTAACAATACATCCGCAACTCGACAAGACATCACAATGTATATCAACAACATAGATCTCAATACTATACGAATCATATTATCACTATTACACCTGAGCATGTACTGCACCTGCTCAAATCAATACATATATCAAATACCCTTCAATTACACATCAGAATCAATTCACCTACCTCGCCTCAATTTATCATTTCAGCACAATACCTTCCACTATGATACACATAGCATAATCACTTTAGTCTTCCTGAGTTTGAACTCGTTCCACTACACATAAGGCACTTTACCTTCCAATTAAGAGGCGATGAAAATATTTCTCACACCCATAGCTAGTGCTACGCATCAAATCACAATAAGAACCGAATACCTTACAACTTTCCCATTATCAAACTGCCATTTTCACAATTAATATCAATACCGATCGTATGAACTTCATAATACCGACTCGTGAAATTAACACCTTGGTGCTCAAGCCATAGACAATGATTTCGCCTCAAGTCCTCCAGACAGGCCCAACATGAACTCATAGAGATTATATCTCGTCCCTCGATTGGGGAATCATAAGCCATCAAGGCAAATTTATCACTAAGCACTCGAGTGCGCGCATCAATGTGCGGGAGGAATTTCAAGAATTACATCTCAAGCTGAATAAAACACGCACGATGAGAATTCCAAGAATTTGAAACTTTCCTAAAGGTTTGCAGCCTCCCGAGGATAAGTACAGGCGTCCCCGTACCGATCCACGAGACTCTACCAACCGGCTCGTGACTCATGAGGCCTAGTAAACCTAGGCTCTGATACCAACTTGTCACGACCCCAAATCCGGTCGTGATGGCGCCCAACACACTGCTAGGCCAGCCCGACCAATCAACAATAACCATGGAGCCACAAGCTCACTTTATCCAATTTAAGCACAACAGTGATAGATATATTTAAAACAGGGAACCAAGTCCCAACATGTGCCAACTCCCATAGACCGAAGGGTCAAGAGTCATGAGCCTCTAAAGAACATAAGTGTAATAAGGTTTACAACCAAAGTTCAGAGCGGAAAGAAATAACAATACATAATCAAAGACAGTAGGAAAGAATATCGGGTCCTGCGGACGTCGGCAGCTACCTCGAAGTCTCCATAGAATGGCGATAACACAAGCAGTTGCAATAGCTCAACTGCCCCCCTAATCATGTATATCTGCACACACAAAAAACGTGGGGGAGTGGGGTGAGTATATTTCAACTCGGTGAGTAACAATAGTAAACAATGACTGGAAGTGAGAACACCTGTACTATCACTATACAGTTCTAAGGGTAACCTCACAGGTAAGTCATCACTATAATGAATACCCCCAATATCCAGTCCACATCTATGCCATCTAGGTCCCACACCGACCACATTCTCACTCATACCACTACGGTATACAGCTATCTCAATATATGGAGACATATACATATGTCTATATCATATCAGCATTTTAGTATATATATGAATATGAATAAGTATGATACTGCGGCGCGTAGCCCGCTCCAATACATATACCGCTGCGGCGCGCAGCCCGCTCCAATACATATACCGCTGCGGCGCGCAGCCCGCTCCAATACATATACCGCTGCGGCGCGCAGCCCGCTCCATTTAACGTCGACGGCGCTCACTGGGGGTGTATACAGACTTCGGAGGGGCTCCCTAGGCCCAAGCACTATAATACTGCGTGCAGCACGATCACTGCGGCGTGCAGTACGATCCAATATATATATATATACATATATAATTATACTGCTGCGGCGTGCAGCCCGATCCCATAATATACCAGCGCTCACTGGAATGTGTGCAGACTCAGACTCCGAAGGGGCTCCTACAGCCCAAGCGCAATAATACTGCGGCGTGCAGTCCGTCCCACATGTATATTACATGTATATCACATGTATATTACTGCGGCGTGCAGTACGATCCAACATATATACTGCTGCGGCGTGCAGCCCGATCCAATATAGGTATATATATATATAATACCTCGCAATAGGTCCTCGACCCTATCCCAGTCAATATATGCTTGGCCTCTCAGGCCCAATATAATTTATCACAGTGGGTCCTAGACCCTGTCTCAGTCAATATAGACTTGGCCTTTCGGGCCCAATGTAACATCTCATAGTGGGTCCTTGACCCTATCTCATCTCAATCGGTATAGACTTGGCCTTTCAGGCCCACTCAGCTAGAACAGGGAATTTCACCCTAGATAATCTCCCTCAATGTACACATCTAGTACGGGCTCATGTTATGCTATACAGCTAGAGCTACGGCTGAGTGTATGTTCCCAACACGATATAAGGGTCACCTAGCTCTATAGGTTCCCTAATGTTCTACAGATCGGCACAAGGCCCCAAACATGGCTATTAGCCCAACTACACATTTATAATCTCATTATCAGTCATAATACACAGAATACTATTAGTCGGGAATGACCAAGTCCAATCCCCAAATCACAATGCCACCACGCCCGTCACATGACGAGTGTTTCATCTCTACATAGCACTGTAAAGTGCAAGTACGGGGTTCCAAACCCTCAGTACATTATTTACTACCACCACTCACCTCGATCCGATAGAAGCCTTAATCCGCCTTGCGCTCGCCTCGCAATTCAATCACCTTGAATGCCGAATCTGCTCAAAATCAATGAGAATACATGAATATAGGCTAATTAAACACAACACATTCGAAATAACTCAATTTACATCAAAATTCCCAAAGTTGCCAAAACCCGAGCCCCGGGCCCACATTCCGAAAATTTACGAAATTCACATTTCTAGAACCCTCGTCTCGCCACGAGTCCATACATATAAAATTTACCAAAATCGGACTCCGTTTGCCCACTCAAATCGGTGTTTTTCTTCAATTTAGGCTTAGGGCTCAAACCCACAATTAATCTTCCATTTACAGGGAATTAACCAAGGATTTCATGTAAAAATGATGTAATTAAGCCATAAACTTACCTCCGACGAAACCCCGATGATTTCCCAGCAATCTCCCGTCAATTTCTTCTCTTGGAACTCAAAAAATGGAGGTTTCATGAATGAAACCCGTATGTGAAATGTTTCTGGTTTTAATTCACTGCCTGGGCCGTTTACACTATGCGATCGCATCCCATCCTTGCGATCGCGTAGAACAAATCATAGCTCGAAATAATTAAGGCTATGCGATCGCACTACCTCTCCGCGATCGCATAGAACATCTCACCCAGGCTCCAAATTACTACTATGCGATCGCAAACTGACCACGCGATCGCATAGAACAATATTTTTCTCACCCCTCCAATCTCTTCTATGCGATCGCACAAATGACCCTGCGATCGCATAGTGCCAGTTTCCATACCTATGCGATCGCATCTCCTATTACGCGATCGCATAGAACAACTCGGGGCTCACTTCCATCCTTCTATGCGATCGCAATAACCCTATGCGATCGCATAGAGCATCCGTCTGCAACAAAACCAGCAGCCAACAGCAGTTCAAAAATAGAAGAAATGGTCCGTTTGGACCCCCGAAATCAACCCGAGGCCCCCGGGACCCCAACGAAAACCACCAACATACTCCAAAACACGATACGAACTTGTTCCAATCATAAAAACACCATCCTAAACATCAAAATCACCAATTACACACGGATTCAAGCCTAAATTCCTTAAAACTTTCCGAATTACGCATTCAATCAAAAACCCGACTAAACGACGTCCGAATGACCCGAAATTTTGCAGGCACATCCAAAATCACCTAATGGAGCTACTGCAACTGTCGAAATTCCATTCCGACCCCCGGATCAAAATCTCACCTACCGATCGGACATCGCCAAAATTCAACTTTGGCCAATTCAAGCTTAAAATTACACCGGGCCTCCAAATTCACTTCCGATCACTCTCCTAAGTCATAAATGACCTCCCGGAACTAACCGAATCATCAGAATTCAATTCCGAGCCCTCTAACCAAATAGTCAACTCCGGGTTGACTTTCCTTATTCAAGTCTCCTTCAAAAAGGCTATATGCCTCATTTTCAATCCAAATCACTCCTAAATCACCCGATAGACCCTAACACTGACATAAAAGCATAAAACATGTAATTGCAACATGACGGAGTGGTAAATTCCCGTAACGACGGGTCGGGTCGTTACACTTGTATCTTTACTGGAGAATCAAGTGAAGATCCACTTAGTCATCTAATTGATTTTCTAGAACTAGTTGAAACTGCTAAGTATAATGGAGTATCCCCTGAAGCAATTAAGTTAAGGCTATTTCCTTTTTCTTTAAAAGGAGATGCGAAGACTTGGTTGCGAAGTTTGCCTCAAGGATCAATTACCAGATGGGAACAAATGACTCAGAAATTTTTAAATAAATACTTTTTCCCTGCTAAAACCACAAAGTTAAGACAAGACATATCTAATTTCTTGCAGACTGACACAGAGTCAGTTTACCAAGCATGGGAAAGTCTAAAAGCAATGTTAAGAAAATGTCCACACCACGATATACCTAAACATATGCTGTTGTATATTTTTTATCACGGGCTAAAATCCTCTTCTAGAAATGTGATAGATCCAGCTGCATGAGGTTCAGTAATGGGAAAAACAACAGAGGAAGCATTGCAATTGTTGAATGAAATTTCCGAGAATGCCATCCAATGGCCATCTAAGCGTATAATTATCAAGAAGGCTGCTATAGTAAATCAAGAAGATGCTTTAAATACATTAACACAACAGATTATTTCTTTGGCACAAAAGTTTGAATCTTTTCAGGTGAATACAGAACAACCAAGCCAATCTGAAGTTTGTGACATGTGTGGAGGAAATCATCTAAACCATGAATGTCAAGCAATCCATCAAAATGATAAACAAGTCAATGTTATTAGCTACAAATCTTACCCTTTTTGAAAGTCCAATGGCACATAGACATTCAGGATTTCAATGGAGCAATCCAAATGGTGCCGATAACTCTCAAACCTTTCAGAAACAACATGTACAGGGTCCGCCCGGATATCAAAATCAAAACTGAGGGCAATTGAATTTTAAAACTCATCAACAAGCAGCCTCATATCAACAAAGGCCTCAACAAGCTCATCCAAGTCTTGATGACCTTATGTACAAGTACATTAAGGCCACTGATGAAAAGATGGAGAGTCATAATTCTACCCTTAAAAATTTAGAAATTCAGTTGAGCCAACTGGCAACTCTTGTGTCAGAAAAGATTCAAGGTCCCTTACCAAGTAATACAGAGAAGAATCCAAAGGAGCACCTTACGATCAGGTAAAGAGTTGAATGAACCTTATGCAGACCTATCAGGACAACAGGTAGACAAGGGTAAGAATGTTGAAACACCCTCTGAACCATCAGAAGAAAAAGAAGAAAAAAATATTGAAAAATTGACTCCTCTCCCTGTGACTATTCCCTTTCCTCAAAAAATGAAAGGAGAATAGCTTGACAACCTATTTGCAAAATTTTTGGAGATTTTAAAACAAATTCACATCAATATTCCTTTTACTGATGCTTTGTTACAAATTCCTTCATATGCCAAATTTTTAAAGGAAATTTTGTCAAGTAAAAGAAAATTAGAAGAAGTTTTTGTGGTAATGCTTACGGAAAAATGCAGTGCTATACTTCAAAATAAGCTACCACAAAAACTTGGTGATCCAGGCAGTTTTACAATTCCATGAACTTTGGGAGGAGTATATTTTGAAAAAGCACTTTGTGATTCTAGAGCTTCAATAAATTTGATGACATTTTATATCCTTAAAAAGTTAGATTTTGGTGAAATAAAAGACACAAGTGTTTCTCTTCAATTTGCAGATCAAAGTACTACTAAGGGAATAATTGAAAATGTACTCGTAAGAGTAGATAAGTTTGTTTTCCTTGTAGATTTTATAGTGCTTGAAATGAAAGAATGTCCTAATGAACCAATAATTTTAGGTAGACCATTTCTTCCTACAGGAAGAGCAATCATAGATGTTCATCAAGGAAAACTAATTTTGAGAGTTGATGAAGAAAGAGTAATATTTGATATGCAAAAGATACTAAGATATTCAGGAGATGAAACATCATCTTCATGTTTTGCAATTGACATGATTAGTTATCTTACAGACGAATTCAAAGATGATCAATTAATTCCAGATTCAATGGAAAGATGCTTAATCAAATCAGGCACCACACAGGACGATGATCCCATCATTAGAAAAGAAGCTGAAATATTGGACGAAGATTCAAAAGAAGAAGAGATGAAATCCGAAAAGTTCAATAAAAAATTGAACTCAAAACTCTCCCTTCTCATTTGAAATATGTTTATCTTGTGCAAGAATTATTTCCAGTAATTATTTCATCTTCTCTTACTGCAGAACAAGAAAATAGTTTGATTAAAGTATTAAAAGCACACAAAGGAGCCTTGGGGTGGACTGTAGAAGATATTAAAGGCATTAGTCCGGCTATTTGTACACACAGAATCCTCATGGAGGAAAGCTACAAGCCAATAGTCCAACCGCAAAGAAGATTGAATCCAGCAATGCAGGAAGTAGTAAAAAAAGAGATCGTAAAGTTGTTGGTAGCAGGTATTATATACCCAATTTCTAACAGCCCGTGGGTAAGTCCCATTTAGGTAGTACCAAAGAAATGAGGAATGACAGTTATAAAAAATGAAAATAATGAGCTAATACCTACCAGGACTATTACAGGATAGAGGGTCTATATTGATTACAGACGCCTCAATGATGTCACTAGAAAAGATCATTTTCCTTTGCCATTTATTGATCAAATGTTAGAAAGAATTGCCGGATATGATTTTTACAGTTTCCTTGATGGCTACTCAGGATATAATCAGATACCAATCGCACCAGAAGATCAACATAAGACAACCTTCACATGCCCTCATGGAACATATGCCTACAGGAGAATGCCATTTGGCATGTGCAACGCCCCTGCTACATTCCAGCGTTGCATGTCGGCAATTTTTGCTGACATGACTGACAAATTTCTTGAAATTTTTATGGATGATTTTACACTATTTGGAAAAACATATAAGGATTGTCTTAACCACTTGACTTTAGTTCTTAAAGATGTGAAGAAACAAACTTAGTTCTTAATTGGGAAAAATGTCATTTTATGGTTACAGAAGGAATTATTTTAGGACATAAAATCACTGCTAAAGGGATAGAAGTTGATAAGGCAAAGATTAATCTTATAGTAGGATTACCCCCTCCCACAACTGTGAAAGGCATTAGAAGCTTTCTAGGCCATGCAGGTTTTTACAGACGATTCATAAAAGATTTCTCAAAGATTTCAAAACAGCTGACTAACCTCTTGATGAAAGACATTAAGTTTGATTTTTCAGGTGAATGTGTGAGAGCGTTTGAAACCCTTAAGGAAAAGTTATCAACTGCGCATGTAGTTGTATCCCCTGATTGGAACCAACCTTTTGAGGTCATGTGTGATGCTAGTGATACAGCAATTGGAGCTGTTTTAGGCCAAAGAAGAGATGAGATTTTTCGTCAGAAGAGATAAGATTTTTCGTCCTATTTACTATGCTAGTAGGACATTAAGTGAGACTCAAGTGAATTATGACACAACAGAAAAAGAGTTACTAGCAGTAGTGTTTGCCTTTGATAAATTTCGTTCCTATTTGATAGGAACCAAGGTCACTATTTTTACTGATCATGCAGCTTTAAAATACCTCTTAGCTAAGAAAGATGCTCGACCTAGATTATTAAGATGGATTTTACTTCTGCAAGAATTTGACCTTGAGATAAAGGACAAGAAAGGGATAGAGAACCAAGTAGTTGACCATTTGTCTAGATTAGAAAACCCTCCCCTTGAGTTTAAAGAGATACAAGAAGAATTTCCTGATGAACATATTTTTTCGATTGACACAATTTCAACTCAACCACCCTGGTTTGCAGATATCGCAAACTACTTGGTTAGAAAGTGGATACCGCAAGATTTCTCTTACCAGCAAAGAAAAAAGCTTATATGTGATGCAAAGTATTATCTGTGGGATGAACCTTACTTATTCAAAAATTGTGTAGATAATATCATTAGAAGATGTGTACCTGAAGAAGAGATGAATAAAATTCTATATCACTGTCATGATGGAGCAATTGGAGGACATTATGCAGCAAATCGGACAGCTTTTAAAGTTTTAGAAGCCGGATTCTTCTGGCCCACACTTTTTAAAGATGCCCGAGCATATGTAGCACAATGTGACAGGTGTCAGAGAACAGGTAATATCACCAAGAGAGATGAGATGCCACTGCAATCAATAAATGTATGTGAAATATTTGATGTTTAGGGAATAGATTTTATGGGTCCTTTTCCTTCTTCTCACTCTTTCGAATATATCCCTGTGGCTGTGGATTACGTATCAAGATGGATTGAAGCCATCCCCACAAGAAAGAATGATGCTCGTACAGTGTGTAATTTTCTAAAAAAAAATATTTTTCCCAGATTTGGCACACCGCGAGTCATCATTAGTGACCAAGGAACTCATTTCATCAATAGGCAATTTTTTGCTTTACTGTCAAAATATAATGTGACTCACAAAACAGGAACACCATATCATGCTCGAACTCAAGGGCAAGTTGAGGTTTCCAACCGCGAGTTAAAAAGAATTCGTGAAAAAACGGTTGGAATCTCAAGAAAAGACTGGGCTTTAAAATTAGATGATGCATTATGGGCATACCGAACGACATTCAAAACGCCAATCGGAACATCTCCATATAGATTAGTCTTTGGAAAAACTTGTCATTTACCTGTAGAATTAGAACATAAATCTTTTTGGGCATTGAAAACACTGAACTTTGATTTAACCAATGCTGGTAAAAAGAGATTTATTCAGGTTAATGAATTGGAAGAACTGAGATTGGGAGCCTATGAAAATGCCAAAATTTTCAAAGAAAAAACAAAAATATGGCATGACAAGTTGATCCGGCCAAAGAGTTTCAAAATTGGAGAACAGGTACTTCTTTACAATAGCCGACTCAGGTTATTCCCAGGAAAATTAAAATCCAGGTGGACAGGTCCTTACAATGTTATAGGTGTTACTCCATACGGGACGATTGAAATTCAGAAAAATGGGGGAGACAAATTTAAGGTAAATGGTCACAGGCTAAAATTGTACGTTGGAGGACACTTTGAACAACATCAATCTGTAATAAGTTGAGCTGACGACGTTAAACTCAGAACTGTGATACAAAACCCGTAGCCATTAAGGGAGAAGCAGTGGAGCCTCATATGCCAGACATAGATTTAGGTAATTAAATGCTTAATTAATTGATCTGGTCAATATCCAGGTTACTGTACAATCAGAACATCTCATGAAGGCCTCTACAAAAATAGAGTCATCAGTACAGGAGTAATTCCATGGTGACCGGTATGCATGAGTATCCGATTGATTAACCATTTAATGAATCAATTCAAATGTTGGCACAGGTAAATTTATTGGTTTATATTTAAACCAGGACCAAATGACTGATAAGGTCTTAAATCAGTCAGTCTATTATATATAAAGACAAGTGTAGTCACACATTCTTTCAAGTTGTTTCCTTTAATTATAAATTTAAAAAAGAAAGAAGAGATTTTTACCTTATACTTATAAATTAGTAATTCTCTCTCTCTCTCTCTCTCTCTCTCTCTCTATATATATATATATATATATATATATATATATATACATATATATGTGTGTGTGTGCACGTGTATTATGTAAATTAATTAATTGATAATTAATTGTTGCATATAGTACTAGATTCTAGAATATTATTCACCATTAAGACATAATAGTAATAAATAAATAAATATACAAATACAATATATTTCAAGCAATGTAGTACAAAAAAAAATACTTAGTATTCTATTATTCCAAGGATTTAAATCCTATTAGTTTTAACCTTACAAACCTGCAATTTTCCATGTTTTCCTCTCGTTTAACCATCCGATAACACCCTGAGGCCCCCGATGTCACAACCCTAGTTCACCAATCGCGAACATGTCGTGATGGCACCCAGTCCCCACGACTAGGTAGGCCTAACACGTTGCGGAATATACAAACTATAAACACTTAAATAAGAAACAGCGGGAAAATAGCATAAAAAGATATGTAATCCATGCCGCTTGGCACATACATCCGTCACACAATGAATAAAACGCTACCAAGATCCGGAATCCCACGGTAACACAGACTAAAAGAGAATATACAACTGTGGCTCTATGTGTAAGGAGTATCTATCAACGAAATGAAGGAAAAATGCCAACTAGTACTACTAGAATAGAAGGAAAGCCTCCGAATCCGCGGACGTAGCAGATCATACCTCGAGGTCTCCCAGAAAGCTGCGGAAATCACCTAGCACGAGCCTGCTCTGATGTACCTGGATCTGCACAACAAAAGTGTGCAGAAGAGTAGCATGAGTACACCACGGCGGTACTCGGTAAGTGCCAAGCCTAACCTCGATGGAGTAGTGACGAGGAAGGTCAGGGCCCTACTGAGAAGCAATAATATAGTGATAATAACAATAATAAACAGTTTAAATGATAATAACTTCCGCAATAACAACAATAAAATGATTACTGCAACCGTCTACAATTAAGCTAACAACAAATAACCAACTCAATAAAACACGTCCAAGACCTGTGGGAATCGAACCCACCGTCCCATTGACAGTACCTCTGGGTCTCCGGGAATTGAACCCGCAGCCCATGTCTCAATAAATAATCAATAACTCAGGATCTCCGGGAATCGAACCCGCAGTCCCTACCAATAACTCAGGATCTCGAGAATCGAACCCGCAGTCCCTACCAATAACTTAGGATCTCGAGAATCGAACCCGCAGTCCCTACCAATAACTCAGGATCTCGGGAATCGAACCCGCAGTCCCTACCAATAACTCGGGATCTCGGGAATCGAACCCGCAGTCCCTACCAATAACTCAGGATCTCGGGAATCGAACCCGCAGTCCCTACCAATATCTCAGGATCTCGGGAATCGAACCCGCAGTCCCTTCCAATATCACTCCGGGTCTCTGGGAATCGAACCCACAGCCCTGGGTCTCCGGGAATCGAACCCGCAGTCCACAAGCACAGCAAATAAAGGAATACACAGAGAGAATAAATTATGCTTAACTATAACTTCACCGAACAATTGTGCCAATAATTATCAAGAAGTTCAATTTAGACAATTAGGCAACTAAACAGTTAAGTACTACCTAATCATGCTTTTCTAACTACTACCGGGTAAAATATCAAATTAACAGCTAAAGACAGGAATATCACTCATCGAGCATTTTAAATAAAGTATGTGTTCAACAACCAGCGCATGTACACGCCTGTCACCTCGCGTACAAGGCATTTAAACTATCACATAATATCATAGGGGTGAAAATTCCCCCACACGAGGTTAGACAAGCCACTTACCTCAATTCCGGTACAAACCCGCTAAGAAATAACCCTCTTGCCGCGAATGTCGGTCTCCACAAATGTAGTATCTGATAAAAATCAATAGAATCACATCAAAATGGGCCAATTGGGCATTACCCAATCAAAATAACTCAAAATACACCAAAACCCACAAGTTGCCAAAACCCGACTTTCGGTACGCTTATCGAAAAATCACGAAAATTATATATTCGGGTTCCTTATCTCAATACGAGTATAAGCATATGAGATTTACCAAATTCGGACTCCATTTGCCCATTCAAAACCTTGATTTTCTAAAGTTCAAGCCTAGGGCTAAATCCTCCATAAATTACCCCAAATTCCTCCATTTTCATGATATAATTGCATAATATTACCAATACTAATCATAAGATGAGTCCATAGTTGATTACCTGATGATTTCCCTTGAATCTCCCTCAAAAATTTCCCAAATCGCCTCTTAAGCCGAGACCCCAATGTGAAATGTTTTTCTGAAATTTTCTAACTTCTGATACAATTAATCTTTTGCGATTTTCGCTTCTGCGGACTAGTTTCCGCTTCTGCGGATCCGCTTCCGCGACATTTTGTCGTTTCTGCGAAGCCCAGGCCTGGCTGGCCCATTCCGCTTCTGCGAGCCTAAAGCCGCTTCCGCGAGGCCGCTCCTGCGGAACTCTCCGCTCCTACGAACAGCAGTCCGCTTCTGCGGACTCGCCTAAGCGGAGGCTTGTCCGCTTCTGCGAAATTCCCCAACTCGTCTCTTGACCGCTTCTGCGGTCCCCATCCTCGCACCTGCGATGCCGCTTATGCGGACAACGACCGCCCCTGCGCTCCAGTCCGCTTCTGCGCTCCAATTTCTGCTTCAGCGGACTCGCCTCTGCGGGTCCATTTGGGCAGGGGCGAAAACAACAGAGGCAGAATTCCTAAACCTGCAATTTCCATGATTCTCTCCCGTTTAACCATCCGAAACCACCCCGAGGCCCCCGGGACCTCATCCAAACACACCAACACATCCTAATACCTTATTCGAACTTGTTCCAATCCTCAAAACACGTCTAACAATATCAAAACCCATAATTTACATCGAATTCAAGCCTAAATTTCTTAAAACTCTCTGAATTACACATTCGATCTAAAACCCGACCAAACGACTTCCAAATGACCTCAAAATTTGCGGACATATCCAAATTCACATAACGAAGCTACAGAAATTGTCGGAATTCCATTCCGACCCCCGGATCAAAATCTCACCTATCGTTTGGATTAGCCAAAATTTCAAACTTCGGCATTTCAAGCCTAATTGAGCTACGGACCTCCAAAATACATTCCGAACGCGCTACCAACCCCGAAATCACCCAACGGAGCTAATGGAACCATCGGATTCCCGTTCCGAGGTCGTCTTAACACTGTTCCGATTACGGACCATTTTCTATCTTTAAAGCTCTCATTTAGGGACTAAGTGTCCCAAAATGATCCAAATTTCAGAACCGACTCTCCCGGCAAACCACAATAGCAGAAATGAACTTAGGGGAACAGTTAAATTGGGGATTGGGGCGTAATTTTTTAAAACGACCGGCCGGGTCATTACATCTTCCCACCCTTAAAAGATTCGTTCGTCCTCGAACGAGCATAGAAAACATACCTGGAGTGGTGAAAAGATGAGGGTACTGGCTGCGCATATCTTGCTCGGTCTCCCAAGTTGCCTCCTCGACCGGCTGGCCCCGCCACTGAACCTTTACCGAAGCGATGTTCTTTGACCTTAGCTTTCTGAACTGCCTGTCTAGAATGGCTATTGGCTCTTCAACATAAGACAGATCCATGTCTAGCTGAACAGCAGTGAAATCCAACACATGCGACGGGTCACCATGGTACCTCCGGAGCATGGAGACATGAAATACAGGGTGAACTCCAGCTAGACTAGGAGGTAAGGCTAACTCATAGGCAACCTCCCCAATACGCCTCAAAATCACAAAAGGGCCAATAAATCTGGGACTCGGCTTCCCTTTCTTCCCGAACCTCATAACGCCCTTCATGGGCGAGACTCGAAGCAGAACCCGCTCGCCAACCATAAAAGTCACATCGCGAACCTTCTTGTCCGTATAACTCTTCTGTCTAGACTGGGCTGCACGAAGTCTATCCTGAATCACCTTGACCTTGTACATAGCACCCTGAACCATATCAGTACCTAGCAACCTGGCCTCGCCCGGCTCAAACCAACCCACGGGAGACCTGCACCTCCTACAATATAGGGCCTCATACGGTGCCATCTGAATACTAGACTGGTAGCTGTTGTTATAAGCAAACTCCGCCAGTGGCAAGAAGTGATCCCATGAACCTCCAAACTCAATCACGCACGCACGGAGCATATCCTCCAAAATCCGAATAGTGCGCTCGGACTGCCCATCAGTCTGGGGGTGAAATGCTGTGCTCAGCTCCACCCGAGTACCTAACTCCTGCTGTACAGCCCTCCAGAACCGCGAAGTGAACTGAGTGCCTCTATCTGAAATAATGGAAACTGGAATACCATGCAGCCGAACTACCTCTCTGATATAGATCTCCGCCAGTCGCTCCGATGAATATGTAGTGCTCACCGGTATAAAATGGGCGGACTTGGTCAGCCGATCCACAATGACCCAAATGGAATCAAACTTCCTAACCATCCGTGGAAGTCCAGATACAAAGTCCATGGTAATGCGCTCCCATTTCCACTCGGGAATCTCGATCCGTTGCATCAATCCACCCGGACGCTGATGCTCATACTTCACCTGCTGGCAGTTGAGGAATCTAGAAACATAATCAACTATATCCCTCTTCATCCGCCTCCACCAGTAATGCTGTTTCAAGTCCTGATACATCTTCGCGGCTCCCGGATGGATGGAATACCGCGAGCTATGGCCTCTGCTAGAATCAGCTCTCGAACATCATCCACATTAGGCACACAGATACGCCCCTGCATCCTCATAACTCCATCATCCCCGATGGTAAAATCTCGAGCATCACCACGCCGAACTCTATCCTCAAGGACAAGCAAATGAGGGTCGTCGAATTGACGCTCCCCGATGCGGTCAAATAGAGAAGACCGAGAAACCACACAAGCCAGAACCCGGCTGGGCTCCGAAAGATCCAGTCTAACAAACTGCCTGGCCAAAGCCTGAACATCCATCGCCATAGGCCTCTCCGAAGCCGGTAGATATGCTAAACTCCCCAAACTCTCTGCCCGACGACTCAAGGCATCAGCAACCACATTAGCCTTGCCCGGATGATAGAGAATAGTAATATCATAGTCCTTCAGTAGTTCCAACCATCTCCTCTGACGCATATTCAGGTCCTTCTGCTTAAGCAAGTGCTGCAAGCTCCGGTGATTAATGTAGATCTCACAAGGAACCCCATATAAATAATGACGCCAAATTTTCAAGGCGTGAACAATGGCGGCTAGCTCCAAATCATGAACATGGTAATTCTTCTCATGCACCTTCAGCTGTCTCGACGCGTAGGCAATCACCCTACCGTCCCGCATCAATACCGCACCGAGTCCAACTCGTGAGGCATCACAATATACGGTATAGGACCCCGTACCTGTAGGCAACATCAATATAGGGGCCGAAGTCAAAGCTGTCTTGAGCTTCTGAAAGCTCGCCTCACACTCGTCTGTCCACTGGAAAGGGGCACCCTTTTGGGTCAATCTGGTCATAGGTGTTGCAATCGAAGAGAACCCCTCTACGAAACGACGGTAATAGCTCGTCAAACCAAGGAAACTGCGAATCTCAGTAGCGGAGGAGGGTCTGGGCCAACTCTGCACGGCCTCCACCTTCCTCGGATCTACTCGAATACCATCACTCGACACCACGTGGCCCAAAAATGCCACCGAACTCAACCAGAATTCACATTTAGAGAACTTGGCATAAAGCTGCTTCTCCCTCAGAATCGAAGCACTATCCTCAAATGCTGCTCGTGCTCTTCCCGACTCCGGAATATACTAGAATATCATCAATGAAGACAATCACGAACGAGTCCAGATAAGGCCTGAACACACTGTGCATCAAATGCATAAAGGCTGCTGGGGCATTAGTCAACCCAAAAGACATCACGAGGAACTCATAGTGACCATACCGAGTCCTGAAGGCAGTCTTCGGGATATCTGGCTCCCGAATCTTCAGCTGGTGATACCCAGAGCGCAAATCAATCTTAGAAAACACCTGTGCACCCTGTAGCTGGTCAAATAAATCATCAATACGGGGCAAAGGATACCGGTTCTTCACTGTAACCTTGTTCAGCTGACGATAGTCAATACACATACGCATAGAACCGTCCTTTTTCTTCACAAACAATACAGGAGCACCCCAAGGCGAAACACCGGGTCGAATGAAACCCTTGCCCAATAACTCCTGTAACTGATCCTTCAACTCCTTTAACTCGGGAGGAGCCATACGGTACGGTGGAATAGAAATGGGCTGAGTGCCCGCCAACAAGTCAATAGCAAAGTCAATATCTCTGTCGGGCGGCATGCCCGAAAGATCAGCTGGAAATACATCAGCAAAGTCACGGACCACAGGAACAGAATCAATAGAGGGAGTGTCAATACTGACATCCCGCACATAGGCTAGATAAGCCGCACACCCCTTCTCAACCATACGCCGAGCTCTGAGAAAGGAAATAACACGGCTGGGGGTGTGATCTAGGGCACCACTCCACTCAATACGTGGAATGCCTGGCATAGCCAGCGTCACGGTCTTGGCGTGACAATCAAGAATAGCATAATGGGGCGACAACTAGTCCATGCCCAGAATAATATCAAAATCGACCATCCCGAGCAACAATAGATCCGCTCCGGTCTCAAAATCACAAATGGTAACCAAACACGACCGATATACACGGTCCACAGCCAAAGAATCACCCACCGGAGTGGAAACATAAATGGGGGAACTCAAAGAATCCCGAGGCACACCTAGATGAGAAGCAAAGTAAGAGGACACATATGAAAAAGTGGAACCAAGGTCGAATAGAACCGATGCCTCCCTGTGACTAACCGGAATAATACCTGTGATATAGAGTCGGATGCAACAGCCGCGGCGCGATCGGGAATAGCATAGAATCCGGCTCGTCCCCCTCTCGAGGGCGACCTCCGGAACTCGACCCCCGCCCGGCCGGCTGGGCGGGTGGAGTGGCAGGCGGAGCTGGAATGATAGCCTGCCGGCCCCGAGAACTACGCCGAGGCTGCGAAGACCGATGAGGTGCTCCCCTCCTACGCCGGGGCACTCCCTGACCGGATGGCGAGTATCCCCGCACCCAAAGCAAGCTGTGGGAGGATACGGTGATTGAGACTGACCGACCTCCCCCCACTAGTCCGACCCCCGGAAGGACCCCGCGCGGAGGTGCACCGGAAACCGGGGAGCATAATAAGGCTCGTGAGGCGCCGGAAGAGCCGGAGTACTACCGGCTGCGGGCAATGCCGAGTGAGCCGGACGACCGGAATAACCCCTGCCAAAATGACCGGGTGCGTTGAAGTGCGGGCACCGGAGAAATGGCTCGACTCACGAGACCTCTTGGCCTCTCTATCTCCCCACTCTCTAGGGAGCATACTCTCGATCCTCCCGGCGATGCTCACCGCCTGCTGATAAGATATATCCGTCTCCAACTCTCTGGCCATGCTGGATCGGATCGGCGGAATAAGGACCTCAATAAATCTCCTCACTCTCTCCCGAACCGTGGCTACCAAAGCCGGTGCATGCCGGGCTAGACGGGTGAAACTGATAGCATACTCCGATACTGACATGGAGCCTTGTCGCAACCGCTCAAACTCCGAGCGCCAAGAATACCTAAGGCTCTGTGGAACAAACTCCCTCAAAAACAGGATTTGAAAACTGCGTCCAGGTCAACGAAGCGGACTCCTCCGGACTATCCAACTCATACGTGCGCCACCAATCATAAGCGGCCCCGCGAAACTGAAAATCAGTGAAGGAAACCCCGCCGGTCTCCACAATCCCCATAGTGCGAAGAATACGATGACACTCCTCTAGAAAACCCAATGCATCATCTCAAGCCAACCCACTGAACACTGGAGGGTCATATTCTTGAACCTCTCCAATCTACGCTGCTCGTCCTCGAAGGCGGCTGGTCCACCTCCTGGTTGTGCTGGGGCGGCGGGAGGCATAACCAAAACCTCCGGAACCTGTCCCACCGGCACACGCTGCTCGGGTGTAACGGCTGCGGGAGTCCGGGCCCCTCCCCGGCCCGAGATGTAAGCTGCGACGAGAGGAAGCGGTCCTGCCTGAGCTAAAGTGGTATACATACTCATGAACCGGGCCGGGGTCTCCTGTAGTGCTTCGGAGTAGTAGCAGGTTGTAGTCGGTGTACCGGTGCCTGCGCTCCAACCCGGTCTACACCGCGACACCTCAGCGGCGGCGCGTGCGGGTGCTCGTGGCTACACCTCGGGCGCGTCCTCGTCCTCTACCTCGGCCCCGGCCTCGACGGCAGCAACAGGGGACGCGGGTACCTGATCATCGCGAGTAGCTCGTGTCCTCACCATCCGTGAGAGAATAGAAAGCAATAGTTTAGATTTTTGATGCCAAGAATGTCGCACGACAAGGAATCCAAAAGAAATAAAGAGTTTCCTAAACAATTACATAGCCCCTCGTAGATAAATACATACGTCTCCGTATCGATCAGCGAGACTCTAAGTAACTGGTCTGTGTCCCGTGACTCCTATGAACCTAGAGCTCTGATACCAACTTGTCACAACCCTAGTTCACCAATCGCGAACATGTCGTGATGGCACCCAGTCCCCACGACTAGGTAAGCCTAACACGTTGCGGAATATACAAACTATAAACACTTAAATAAGAAACAGCGGGAAAATAGCATAAAAAGATATGTAATCCGTGCCGCTTGGCACATACATCCGTCACACAATGAATAAAACGCTACCAAGATCCGGAATCCCACGGTAACATGGACTAAAAGAGAATATACAACTGTGGCTCTATGTGTAAAGAGTATCTATCAACGAAATGAAGGAAAAATGCCAACTAGTACTACTAGAATAGAAGGAAAGCCTCCGGATCCGCGGACGTAGCAGATCATACCTCGAGGTCTCCCAGAAAGCTGCGGAAATCACCTAGCACGAGCCTGCTCTGATGTACCTGGATCTGCACAACAAAAGTGTGCAGAAGAGTAGCATGAGTACACCACGGCGGTACTCGGTAAGTGCCAAGCCTAACCTCGATGGAGTAGTGACGAGGAAGGTCAGGGCCCTACTGAGAAACAATAATATAGTGATGATAACAATAATAAACAGTTTAAATGATAATAACTTCCGCAATAACAACAATAAAATGATTACTGCAACCGTCTATAATTAAGCTAACAACAAATAACCAACTCAATAAAACACGTCCAGGACCTATGGGAATCGAACCCACCGTCCCATTGACAGTACCTCTGGGTCTCCGGGAATCGAACCCGCAGCCCATGTCTCAATAAATAATCAATAACTCGGGATCTCCGGGAATCGAACCCGCAGTCCCTACCAATAACTCAGGATCTCGGGAATCGAACCCGTAGTCCCTACCAATAACTCAGGATCTCGGGAATCGAACCCGCAGTCCCTACCAATAACTCAACATCTCGGGAATCGAACCCGCAGTCTCTACCAATAACTCAGGATCTCGGGAATCGAACCCGCAGTCCCTACCAATATCACTCCGGGTCTCTGGGAATCGAACCCACAGCCCTGGGTCTCCGGGAATCGAACCCGCAGTCCACAAGCACAACAAATAAAGGAATACACAGAGAGAATAAATTATGCTTAACTATAACTTCACCGAAAAATAGTGCCAATAATTATCAAGAAGTTCAATTTAGACAATTAGGCAACTAAACAGTTAAGTACTACCTAATCATGCTTTTCTAACTACTACCGGGTAAAATATCAAATTAACAGCTAAAAACAGGAATATCACTCATCGAGCATTTTAAATAAAGTATGTGTTCAACAACCAGCACATGTACACGCCCGTCACCTCGCGTACAAGGCATTTAAACTATCACATAATATCCTAGGGGTGAAAATTCCCCCACACGAGGTTGGACAAGCCACTTACCTCGACTCCGGTACAAAACCGCTAAGAAATAACCCTCTTGCCGCGAACGTCGTCCTCCACAAGTGTAGTATCTGATAAAAATCAATAGAATCACATCAAAATAGGCCGATTGGGCATTACCCAATCAAAATAACTCAAAATACACCAAAACCCACAAGTTGCCAAAACCCGACTTTCGGTACGCTTATCGAAAAATCACGAAAATTATATATTCGGGTTCCTTATCTCAATACGAGTCTAAGCATATAAGATTTACCAAATTCGGACTCCATTTGCCCATTCAAAACCTTGATTTTCTAAAGTTCAAGCCTAGGGCTAAATCCTCCATAAATTACCCCAAATTCCTCCATTTTCATGATATAATTGCATAATATTACCAATACTAATCATAAGATGAGTCCATAGTTGATTACCTGATGATTTCCCTTGAATCTCCCTCAAAAATTGCCCAAATCGCCTCTTAAGCCGAGACCCCAATGTGAAATGTTTTTCTGAAATTTTCTATCTTCTGATACAATTAATCTTCTGCGATTTTCGCTTCTGCGGAGTAGTTTCCGCTTCTGCGGATCCGCTTCCACGACATTTTGTCGCTTCTGCGAAGCCCAGGCCTGGCTGGCCCATTCCGCTTCTGCGAGCCTAAAGCCGCTTCCGTGAGGCCGCTCCTGCGGACAAAGGTTCGCTCCTGCGGAACTCTCCGCTCCTACGAACAACAGTCCGCTTCTGCGGACTCGCCTAAGCGGAGGCTTGTCCGCTTCTGCGAAATTCCCCAACTCGTCTCCTGACCGCTTCTGCGGTCCCCATCCTCGCACCTACGATGCCTCTTATGCGGACAAGGACCGCCCCTGCGCTCCAGTCCGCTTCCGCGCTCCAATTTCCGCTTCAGCGGACTCGCCTCTGCGGTTCCATTTCCGCAGGGGCGAAAACAACAGAGGCAGAATTCCTAAACCTACAATTTCCATGATTCTCTCCCGTTTAACCATCCGAAACCACCCCGAGGCCCCCGGGACCTCATTCAAACACACCAACACATCCTAATACCTTATTCGAACTTGTTCCAATCCTCAAAACACGTCTAACATCATCAAAACCCATAATTCACATCGAATTCAAGCCTAAATTTCTTAAAACTCTCTGAATTACACATTCGATCTAAAACCCGACCAAACGACTTCCGAATGACCTAAAATTTTGCGGACATATCCAAATTCATATAACGAAGCTACAAAAATTGTCGGAATTCCATTCCGACCCCCGGATCAAAATCTCACCTATCGTTCGGATTCGCCAAAATTTCAAACTTCGGCATTTCAAGCCTAATTGAGCTACGGACCTCCAAAATACATTCCGAACGCGCTCTCAACCCCGAAATCACCCAACGGAGCTAATGGAACCATCGTATTCCCGTTCCGAGGTCGTCTTAACATTGTTCCGATTACGGACCATTTTCTAACTTTAAAGCTCTCATTTAGGGACTAAGTGTCCCAAAATGCTCCAAATTTCAGAACCGACTCTCCTGGCAAACCACAATAGCAGAAATGAACTTAGGGGAACAGTTAAATTGGGGATTGGGGCGTAATTTTTCTAAAACGACCGGCCAGGTCGTTACACCCGAGACCTCATCCAAACACACCAACACATCCTAATACCTTATTCGAACTTGTTCCAATGATAAAAAACATGTCCTTAAACTCAGAAAACATCGAATTATAGCGGATTCAAGCCTAAGTTTTCATCTAAACTTCCAAAATAAACATTCAATCAAAAACCCGACCAAACGACGTCCGAATGACCTAAAAATTTGCAAACATATCCAAAATCATATAACGAAGCTACAGAAATTGTTAGAATTCCATTACGATCCCCGGATCAAAATCGCACTTATCGTTGGATTTCGCCAAAATTTCAAACTTCGGCATTTCAAGCCTAATTGAGCTACAGACCTCCAAATTACATTCCGAACGTGCTCCCTACCTCGAAATCACCTAACGGAGCTAATGGAACCATCAGATTTCCATTCTGAGGTCGTCTTAACATTGTTCCAACTACGTGCCATTTTCCCACTATAAAGCTCCCATTTGGGGACTATGTGTCCCACACACTCCAAATTCCAGAACCGACCGTCCCGGCAAACAACAATATCAGAAATGAACTTAGGGGAATAGTTAAATTGGGGATCGGGGCGTAAATTTCAAAAACGACTGGCCGGGTCGTTACATCTTCCCACCCATAAAAGATTCGTTCATCCTCGAACGAGCATAGAAAAAATACCTAAAATGGTGAAGAGATGGGGGTATTGGCTGCGCATATCCTGCTCGGTCTCCCAAGCCGCCTTTCCGGCCGGTTGACCCCGCCACTGGACCTTTCCTGAAGCGATGTTCTTTGACCTTGGCTTCCAGATTTGCCTGTCCAGGATGGCCTCTGGCTCTTCAACATAAGGCAGATCCTCGTATAGCTGAGCAGAAGTGAAACCCAACATGCCTCAAAATCTCAAAGGGACAATGAATCTCGGACTCAACTGAGCACGTTAGACTGATATAATCTGAAAATATTCCCTCTTGTTCAAACAAATAAGTCTTAGAGCCTAATTCCAACATCCAGAATTCTATGTCAGGCTTGTTTTCATCAAGAGATCGCTCAATTATTCCTCATACACCATCCTCAAACATGGCTGCATAACTTTGCTGGATTCTTACATTGCAACACAGAATCAACAGGACCACGATAATACTTTATGACCAATTCACCCAAAATTTAACGAATCAGATGCTCCCTTTGAACCTAATGATATACATAAGGCTTGTTCTAACTTTTACAACACTGACACGACGGAAGAGATGTGCCGATATCCATAACCAACTACTAAATCAACAATTCATAGGGTCTATACTCCTGACAAGATCCATTACCTCGTCCTAAACCATAGAATGATCTTTTTCTCTATAATATACTTTATACTATTGGTTTGCACTGACCCCAAATCCCATATCCTCATCTCACCCAGTACGAACTGCTCAGGCGATAAGCCACCTCAAACATAATCAAAAGTCCTACAAGATAACACAATGTGCCAGTAGGCTACTAACTCGTACGTGATACAAAAGGAAGACGAACACTAGAGAGAACTATTCAACTCTCACACTAACATGGACTTCCTCAGAAAAATAGGAAGCAGAACACATAAGAGCAATTATGGACACTGAAATAAACATCACACTGTTGCGGCGTGCAACCCGATCCTAACAATATACCCATGGCGGCGTGCCACCCGATCCAAACAATACAACCATGGCGGCGTGCCACCCGATCCAAATAATATAACTATGGCGGCGTGCCACCCGATCCAAACAATATAACCATGGAGGCGTGCCACCCGATCCAAACAATATAACCATGGCGGCGTGCCACCCGATCCCTATATAAAACTTACACAAGGAGCCATACGTCGAGATGGATAGCTCATCACATCAAAATATTGAATATCGATCATAAACACACTAAGGTGCATGATATCAGACACAAGGAAACATATAGCGCTATAGGCTACAAACTCAAGCACAACTAAGGTGCGATATATGATCTGAGTCTCAAGAGCCATCATGCTCATATAACATCACCGCTGAGCGGAACCTCAACACACAAGGAACTTACCAAGCCATCTCACAACTCATACGACACAAAATACCTTTACATGAATTAACTAACCGTGAAATAAGACCGCGACTATCCCTCCATAAAGGGCGCATTGCTGGAAGAAACACAACCGGCCTGACGCAAGGCTCACTTCCACATTTAAATATTTCCACCGACCTTAAGTCTATCTTGGTCGTGCCAAGCTAAGTCGATAATATTTCACAGGTCTATAACCCAATAAGCAGAGTGCCCTCCAGGCATAAATTCTCAAATGGATGATATCACCATAATCCTCATACTTGGTTTTAAATTTCTAGCCAATCAAGTGACTACATGTCACACCTATACAATCTCCTTGTGGGACAAGCTCCCACCATCTTCCGAATAATTACACGGACCTGCACATTCAAACCACCGGCTGCACTAATACTGATAAACGATCAAGAGTCCCTAACCGGGATACAAAGCCTTTCTTACAGAATACCGTTCTCAAGTGATACTGACGTTAATACCCATCTTACTCAAAACACTGAAACTCCTTTCCTGCTCATCCAAGCTCTTTATATCATATTCCTTGACCAAACTGCGACCTTGGTCCTTACCTCAAGTTTCATACCACTCACTGCACCTCACGTGCCGATATACGATAGATACAATATCCATCGCAACTCTAAAACTGACGATAGGCTAATACTGTGACGACCCAAAGGGTCATCACTTGTTTTATTAATCATTTTGAGCTTCTGAGGTTCTGAAAACCTCATTTATAGTTTCCTCGATTTGCGTGCGTAGTCTGGACGCGAAGCTGGAAAATTTTTATGTTAAAACATATGAAATATGTGGAAAATTTGAAGAATTTTGAAATTAATATTGATATGGTTGACTTTGGTCAACATTTTTGGTAAACGGACCAGGACCCGTGATTTGATGGTCCTAGAAAAATCCGTAGAAAAAATATGAAACTTGGGCGAGTGCCCGGAATTGAAATCCGAGGTCTAGAACCTCGGTAAAGGAATTTTTCTATTAAATTGTTTTCTGAAAATGTTTAAGGAAAATGAAATTGAAATTTGATTAAAATGTAATGGTATAAGGCTCGTATTAACCCGGTACAGGTCATATATGTTGGTTAAGTGCTTCCTGTAAAGTTTGGTTGAAAACGGACGTCGTTTGACGTGTTTCGGCTTTAAATTGGAAATTTTGGGAGTTATGAAATTTTGAATGAAATCTTGAGTTTTAAAGCTCAAATCATTGATTTTGATATTATTTTGACGATTTGATCGCGCGAGCGAGTTCGTATGATGTCTTTAAGTCAATGTACATATTTGGTTTGGAGCCCCGATGTCACGACCCCAAATCCGGTCGTGATGGCGCCCAGCACACTGCTAGGCCAGCCCGACCAATTAACAACAATCACGGAGCCACAAGCTCACTTTATCCAATTTAAGCATAATAGTGATAGATATATTAAAAACAGGGAACCAAGTCCCAACACGTGCCAACTCCCATAGACCGAAGGGTCAAGAGTCATGAGCCTCTACAGAGTATACAAAGTGAAATAGTGAATATAACTGTGCACAAGTGTGGGATGATCAGAACAAAATACAGACAAACTGGAGAATCAGGTCCTGCGAACGCTGGCAGCTACCTCGACTGTCCAAAAGCACTCCCGAGCCGCAATAGAATCAGCTCCACTGTGATGTACCTGGATCCGCACACAAGGTGCAGGGAGTCGGGTGTGAGTACTTCCAACTCAGCAGTAATAAAAGTAAATAATGCTGAAGGGAAGAAAACCACGATAGGCACTATCTCATGCTACACAATACAGAACTATCTTTTTATTCCTTTCAAGCATAAGTGAGTAGATTATTTAGAAAACTCAATTTTAGCTACTTTCTTTCATAATAATATACCAATACCTGGATACAATCTCAAGCAGTGCAAGTCCGCACTCAAATCAGCCCCTCGGGCTCAGCACTCCTTATCAATTTACACCAGGAGATCTGGTCAATAAGGCAACTAATGCATATGTGCCAGTAATGTATGAGTGCTGAATGTTATGCCACGTAGTACACGTAAACCAATGTATGTATGTCATGCAATGCATATGACCGCTACGGCGTGTAGCCCGATCCAATTTGGGTACCCGTGCTCACCTGTGGGGGTTCAGACTCCGGAGGGGCTCCTACAGCCCAAGCACACTATTAATATCACACCTGCTGCGGCGCGCAGCCCGATCCGTATACCACTGCGGCGTGCAGTCCGATCCATGCATGTGTATGCATATGCTCACATAAAATGTCATGGCATAACATATGGCCCTCGGCCCCAATCAGTCTAACAAATAATCAAGAAAGCCCTACGGGCAACAATATCATATTAGCTCACAGCTAAAAATGTTATTAAGACCTTGTTCAAGTTTTTTTCATAACCTTATAAAAATGCTGAATAGCAAAATACCATTTTAAAACCTTAAATTTAGAATAAAATATGCATAGTGTTATCAAAACAGTGATACCAATCCCTGAAGGATTCAAATAATTGGCACAAAAGCCCAAACATGATAATTAGTCCAATTCATTTCAACAATTAGGTGTTATTATTTATTACGCGGGACGGACCAAGTCACAATCCCCAATGGTGCTCTACCCCACGCCCGTTATCCGGCGTGCAAGTCACCTCGACACAACACTAAGATGTGCAAGTCCGGGGTTTACTAACCCTCAGGACATCATTTACAAGTATTACCCACCTCGAACCGACGAAAACTCATGCCCGCGAAGCCTTAGCTCCTCGAACCGGCATCCACGCACGTCCAAACTAGCCAAAATCAGTACAAATATATCAAAATAGGCTAATGGAACATAACCCAATCGAAAGAACTCGAAAAATATCAAAAATCACGAAATTGGCAAAACCCAAGCCCCGGGCCCACATCTCGAAAAATTATGAAACTCACATTTTCGGAATCCTCGTCTCTCCACGAGTCCGTACATACCAAGAACTCCCAATTCGGACCACAAATGGTCCTTCAAATCCCCATTTTAAGATTTTTGTTCAAAGCCCTAATTTTCTTGATTTCTTACCCAAATTCAGAGAATTAATGGAAGATTCTTTGATAAAATCATGTATTTAACTCATAAAACTTACCTCCAATGATTCCCCGTCGAAATCCCTTCAATTCCCGTCCAAAAGCTCTCAAGAATGACCAAAAATGGTGGAAAAATGGGTTGATTTCGCGACTGGAATGTTTTAAAAACATTCTGCCCAGGCATATTACTCATCGCGATCGCGGGAATGGCTCTGTGATCGTGGAGAACAAAATTTGGCCCAAAATTTACCCTTCGCGATCGCGGGAAAGGCTTCGCGATCGCGGTGAACAAACTCCGGTTCCTCCGGACAGGCTTCAGTATAATGGTCATAACTTGTTACACACAACTCTGAATGATGAATGGTTTGATGTTCTGGAAACTAGACACATAGGGCTATAACTTTCATTTGATGGTCATTTCCTGAATCCGTATATATTTCTAGATATAATCTTCCCAAGTTATACATGTGTATTAGAGATCCTTCTCGGACACCCTATAGTGTAACGTCCATAACTATTTACACAGATGTTCAAATCATGATTTCTTTATCGTTCTGCAAAGTAGACACGATGAGCTACAATTTTTGTTTTTGAATCACCTTAAAATTCCTTGTATATAAAAAGATACGAGCTTCCGAAGTAGGATCAATGCACAGAAATTTTCCTTCTGCGCGATCGCGGAGCAATTCACGCGATCGCGATTCATTAATATTTTTTGCACATTTTACTCACCGCGATCGCGTCCCATTGTCCGCGATCGCATAGAACACTGCTACAAACATAAACCAGCAGTTAAAAATGGCCTAGAAATGGTCCGAAACCACCCCGAAACTCACCCGAGGCCCCCGGGACCTCAACCAAAAGAACCAACACGCCCTATAACCTTATTCGAACTTGTTCCAATCATCAAAACTCTATCGTTAACATCAAAATCGTCCGTTTTCAACAAATTTAAGATTAAGTTTAACTTTAACTTCAAAAATTCACATTCGATCAAAAACCCGACCAAACGATGTCCGAATGACCTGAAAATTTGCAGGCATATCCAAAATCACCTAACGGAACTACTGCAACTGTCGGAATTCCATTTCGACTCCCGGATCAAAATCTCACCTATCGATCGGATTTCGCCAAAATTCAACCTTAGCCAATTCAAGCCTATTTCTACACCGGATCTCCAAATTCAATTCCGATTTCTCTCCTAAGTCATAAATGATCCCTCGAAACTAGTCGAATCATCAGAATCCGATTCCGAGCACTCTAACTCGATAGTCAACTCTAGGTTGACTTTCCATATTCAAACTTCCTTCAAACATGCTATTTGCTTCATTTTTAATTCAATTCACTCCTAACTCACCCGATAGGTTCTAACACCGATATAGAAGCATAAGATATGTTAATTCAAGGTAACGGGGTGGAGATTCCCGTAACGACGGGGCGGGTCGTTACACCCGAGGGCTTGGGTGAATTTTTGATAGGCCACGAGATCAATTTTTCATGTTAGAAAGTTGCTGTCAGCACCTGATCTGCAAAGTTGGCAAATGCGAACAAATGTTAGCAAATGCGAATTCGCAAATGCGAACAAAAGTTAGCAAATGCGAATTCGCAAATGCGAACAAAAGTTCGCAAATACGAACATTCCAGTTTTGTGCCTTGGTTCGCAAATGCGAACAAACGTTCGCAAATGCAAACTTCCTAGTTTTGTGCCTTGGTTCGCAAATGCGAACAAAAGTTCGCAAATGCGAAATTCCCAGTTTTGTGCCTTGGTTTGCAAATGCGAACAAAAGTTCGCAAATGCGAAACTCCCAGTTTTGCGTTGGCTTCGCAAATGCGAACCAAGGTTCGCCAATGCAAAATTTCCATCCTTGGTTTATTCTTCAAATTCCAAAATTTGGTCGGGGTTCACAATTGCGAACCCCTGCTCGTAAATGCGAACACAGAGACCTGTAAATCATGATTTCCAGCTTCATTTTTCATATTTCACAACCCAAAACATCCATTGGCCATTTTTCACGAACTCCCTCTTCTCCAAATCATTGGTAAGTCAACGTTTACTCAATTTCTTAAAACTTTAACATCATCTATCATGTTTTCACCTTCAATTTAAGGTTTTTCATGGGTAAAAATGGGGGATTTGGGTAGAACTTATGTTTTCATAAAAATTGGGATTTTGACCTCAATTTGAGGTCCGATTTAAGAACAAATTATATATTTGAACTCATGGATGATTGGGTGAATTTATTGGTTCGAAACTCAGGTTTCGATCATGTGGGCCCGGGGTCGATTTTTACTATTCCGGGCAGAATGTTGTAAAACATACATTTAGCCATGTGAACTAGTTTGTTAAGAAGAATTGATGATATTAAGTCAATTGTGTATAGATACGATTGGATTGGAGCCAAATGAGAAAGGAAAAGGCATTGCCTATTCGTAAACATTTGAGGTAAGTGTTTGTTCTGTCCTAGCTTGAGGGAATAGAAATTGAGTTATGTATGAATTGTTGATTAAGAGTTATTGGTGTTATACCGGTAACGGAGATAAATTGTAGGTTCAATGTCATTTATTGGTTGTATACCGGTAAAATACATATAAATGGTTGAGTAAGAGTTATTGGTGTTACACTGGTAACGGGGATATATCGTTGATTTATTGGCATTATTGGTTTTACACCGGTAATAAAAATACTGTTGATCAGAGATTATTGGCTTAATGCCGGTAATATATATTATTAAAGAATTGGGATCGTGTGGCGCGCCGTCCACTTATATATTAATGAACTTGGGATCGTGTGGCGCGCCGACCACTTATATGATAAGAAATGGGATCGTGTGGCACGTCGACCACAAAGTGATTTGAATCTTGGCATTGGCCATAGTTGCCGGTAGCCTATTGTTACATTTGGGAGCGGGTGGTATGCCTACCACAAGATATAACTTATTGTTGCATTTGGGAGCGGGTGGTACGCCTACCACAAGATAGGAAATGAAAAATGAATTGAGGCATGAAAGTAAGATTTGTTCCGTTGGCCAGATTACTCTGGATATTGTGAGTTATTGACTGTTATTTCAGAGCAAATTCTTTCCTTATAAACGTTTGATAACGTTTTCACTGTTGTATATGTATATATATATATATTTCAACTGTACAGGTTTATATGGGTGACTGGCCTTAGTCTCGTCACTACTTCGCCGGGATAGGCCAGGCACTTACAAGCACATGGGGTCGGTTGTGCTGATACTACACTCTGCGCTCTTTTTGCGCAGATACAGGTTACGGACAGCAGCAGCAACAGTAGCACGATTGTGGATATTCCGACTATTGAGACTACGAGGTAGCCTTGCAGGCGTCCGCAGGACCCGTTGTCTCTTCTATCTATGTATTTCATTCTGTTATCTCATGTATTCGAGATAAACAACTTATATTTCTTTCGGACAATTATGTGTATTATTCTTAGAAGTTCGTGAGTATTGTGACACCAGTCTTGGGTAGTGTATCATGTTTGGGTTTTCTGTATCATATTTAATAAAATTGACTAAGTCTTCCGCTAAGTTTAATTATTCCGCTGTAATTATATGATTTTATTCAAAGTCTTAAGAAGGGAATTGTTATTAAGGAAAAATGTAAGTAACAGTTGGCTTGCCTAGCTTCCACTAGTAGGCGCCATCATGACTCCCGATGGTGGGGAATCCGGGTCGTGACAAGTTGGTATCAGAGCACTAGGTTGCACAGGTCTCACAACTCACGAACAACCTTAGTAGAGTCTGAGGGATCGGTACGGAACGTCTGTATTTACCCCCTAGAGGCTACAGAGTTAGGAAAATTTTCCCTTTATTTTTTCCAGTCGTGCGACTTGATCTTTCAAATGTTAATTGAATTCCTACTCTGTTCTTCCGCAGATGGCAAGAACACGTGCATCCTTATCTACTAACCAGCAGCCCGAGGTCCTAGCAGCGGTAGCTCCTGCTAGGGAAGAGGCCGAGGTCGAGGTCATCCTAGAGGCCAAGGTAGGGGCAGAGCTCAGCCCCGAGCAGTAGCACAAGTGGCAGAACATCAGGCTCATATCGCGGAGGAGGTTCCAGTCCAAGCAACTCCAGTAGGCCCAACTCAGGTCCTAGGAGGGATTATGTTTTCACCGGATCTTCAGGATGCTTTGGTCCGGATAGCAGGTTTTATGGACAATATAACCAGAGCAGGTTTATTACCAGTAGCACCAGCCACTTCTCAGGCTGGAGGAGTAATCAGACTCCTGCTACACGCACTTTGGAGCCAGTAATTCCCCAGGCTCAGGTTTTTGTGATTCAGCCAGTTGAGGCAGCTCAGCCTGTTATTGTGACTTAGGCTAATGATGGTGCAGCTATGGCCGCTGACGCGTTATGGAGATTGGACAGGTTTACCAAGCTGTTCACTACCACATTCAGTGGCACTCCTTCAGAGGATCCCCAGGATTTCCTATATAGGTGCCACGAGGTTCTTCGTACTATGGGCATTGTGGAGACTAATGGTGTGGATTTTGCTACTTTTCGATTATCTGGTTCTGCCAAGACTTGGTGGAGGGATTATTGTCTATCCAGGCCAGCAGGATCAGCATCTTTGACTTGGGGGAAATTTGCAGAGTTGTTCTTGGAAAAGTTCCTTCCAGCAACTCAACGGGAGGCTCTGTGCAGGCAGTTTGAGCGTCTCCATCAGGGTTCTATGTTTGTCATACAGTACGAGACTAGGTTCGTGGACCTGGCTCGTCATGCTATTGTCATACTTCCAACAGAACGGGAAAGGGTGAGAAGATTTGTTGATGGCTTGAATCAGCCAATTCGACTACAGATGGCTTTGGGGGCAGGAACTAAAATCACTTTTCAAGAGGCGGCTAATGCAGCCCACCGGATCTAGATGGCTCTTTCACAGGGAGCAAGACGTGGATCGGATAAGAGACCCCGTAAGTCGGGTAGATTCAGTGGTACCTCGTCTGGAGGTAGAGATTCTCATGATAGAGGCCATCCTCCTAGGCCTTATCAGTCAGCTCTTCAAGTATCTCATGATGCTTCTGGTGGTCGTAATTCTCAGCCACGTTATTCTGATCAGTAGCCTATTAGTGCACCACCACTTCGCTATTTTCAGCAGCCGAGGGCTTGCTTTACGTACGGCGATCTTAGGCATATTGCAAAGTATTGCCCTCAAGCTTCTGACAGATCTCAGCAGCAGGGTTCTCGTGCTATGGTTCAGGCGCCAGTTCCCCCACAACCTGCCCAGCCAGCTAGAGGCGGGGGTAGAGGACATAGAAGTGGAGGTAGAGGTCATATAGGTGGAGCTCAGACCGATAGAGGTAGAGACCAGCCAGCAGCTGATCGTCCTAGAGACACTGCTCAGGGTGGTGGGGCACAGCCCCGATGTTATGCACTTCCTGCCAGACCAGAGGCTGAGTCTTCAGATGCCGTCATTACAGGTATTATTTTGGTTTGTGATAGAAAGGCATCAGCATTATTTGACCCTGGGTCTACACATTCGTACGTGTCCTCCTATTTTGCACCGTACTTGATTCAGCCTAGTGATCCACTGGGTGTTCCTGTTCATGTGTCTACACCAGTAGGCGATTC
>JASVEL010012549.1:0-73258 GCA_032618575.1 Nicotiana noctiflora
GATATTGATTTTGGCATTGACTTGGTGCCGGGCACTCGGCCTATATCCATTCCTCCTTATCGGATGGCACCAGCTGAGTTGAAAGAACTGAAAGAGCAGCTTCAAGAGCTTCTGGATAAGGGTTTCATCCGCCCTAGTGTGTCTCCGTGGGGTGCACCGGTATTATTTGTTAAAAAGAAAAATGGTTCCATGCGAATGTGTATTGATTATAGGCAATTGAACAAAGTGACAGTGAAGAACAAGTACCCTCTACCGCGCATAGATGATTTGTTTGATCAGTTACAGGGTGCGAGGGTGTTTTCTAAGATCGATCTTCGTTCGGGCTATCATCAGCTGAAGATCGGGGACTCGGATATTATGAAGACTGCATTCAGGACCCGATATGGTCATTATGAGTTTCTTGTAATGTCTTTTGGGCTGACCAACGCCCCAGCAACATTTATGCATCTGATGAACAGTGTGTTCAGGCCTTATTTGGATTCAATTGTGATTGTGTTCATTGATGACATTCTAGTCTACTCCCGTAGTTAGGAGGAGCATGCTCAGCATTTGAGTATTGTGTTGCAGAGATTGAGGGAGGAGAAGCTATATGCTAAATTCTCCAAGTGCGAGTTTTGGCTCGAGTCCGTAGCATTTATGGGACATGTGGTGTCTCGTGATGGTATTCAGGTTGATCAGAAAAAGATAGAGGCGGTGCAGAGTTGGCCTAGACCGACCTCAGCTACAGAGATCGGGAGTTTTCTTGGTTTGGCGGGATATTATCGCCGGTTTGTTCAGGGATTTTCATCCATTGCTTCTTCATTGACTAAATTGACCCAGAAGGGTGCACCATTCGTGTGGTCGGATGAGTGCGAGGAGAGCTTTCAGAAGCTCAAGACAGCTTTGACCACAGCTCCAGTGTTAGTATTGCCATCAGCTTGAGGTTCATATACCGTTTATTGTGATGCCTCGAGAGTGGGGATAGGTTGTGTGTTGATGCGCAGGAAGGAAAGGTAATTGCTTATGCTTCTCGGTAGTTGAAGCCGCATGAGAAGAACTATCCTGTTCATGACTTGGAGCTAGCCGCCATTGTTCATGCCTTGAAGATTTGGAGGCACTATTTGTACGGTGTGTCTTGTGAGGTGTATACCGACCATCGTAGTCTCCGGCACTTGTTCAAACAGAAAGACCTTAATTTGAGACAGCGGAGATGGCTTGAGTTGCTGAAGGATTATGACATTACTATATTATATCATCCGGGTAAGGCCAATGTGGTGGCCGATGCTTTGAGCCGGAAGGCGGTCAGTATGGGGAGCTTGGCATATATTCCACCTGAGGAGAGGCCATTTGCTCATGATGTTCAGGTGCTAGCCAATCGGCTAGTGAGGTTAGATATTTCGGAGCCCAGCAGGGTATTGGCTTGTGTTGTATCTCGGTCATCTCTATATGATCGTATTCGTGAGCGCCAGTATGATGATCCACATTTGGCTGTCCTTAGGGACAGAGTTCAGCTTGATGATGCTAGAGATGTCACCATTGATAGTGACGGTGTATTGAGGATGCAGGGCCGGATATGTGTGCCCAATGTTGATGACCTTCGTGAGTTGATTCTGGAGGAGGCCCATAGCTCGCGGTATTCTATCCATCCAGGAGCCGCGAAGATGTATCAAGATTTGAAACAGAGCACTATTGGTGGAGAAAGATGAAAATGGACATTGTCAGACATGTAGCACGGTGCCTCAACTGTCAGCAGGTTAAGTACGAGCACCGGAGGCCCGGTGGTGTATTTCAGCGCATTGCTATTCCTGAGTGGAAATGGGAGAGGGTCACTATGGACTTTGTTACTGGACTCCCTCGGACGGCGAGGAAGTTTGATTATGTATGGGTGATTGTGGATAGACTGACCAAGTCAGCTCACTTCATTCCAGTTAGTACTACCTACTCATCGGAGCGGTTGGCGGCGATCTTTATTCGAGAGATTGTTCGGTTGCATGGAGTTCCAGTGTCTATCATATCCGACAGGGGTACTCAGTTCACTTCTCAGTTTTGGAGAGCATTTCGGCGAGAGATGGGTACACGGGTTGAGTTGAGTACAACATTTCACCCCAGACATATGGGCAGTCTGAGCGCACTATTCAGATCTTGGAGGATATGTTGCGAGCTTGTGTGATTGACTTTGGTGGTTCGTGGGATGAGTTCCTACCACTTGCCGAGTTTGCCTACAACAACAGTTATCAGTCGAGTATTCGGATGGCCCCGTATGAGGCATTGTATAGCAGACAGTGTAGATTCCCCGTGGGATGGTTTGAGCCTGGTGAGGATAGATTGATAGGGACTGAGTTAGTCCAGGATGCTCTGGATAGAGCAAAGTTGATCCAGGAGAGGCTTCGTACAGCACAGTCTCGTCAGAAGAGTTATGCGGACCGTAGAGTTCGAGAGTTGTCTTTCATGGTTGGTGACAGAGTATTGTTGAAGATTTCACCTATGAAGGGTGTCATGAGGTTTGGGAAGAAAGGAAAGTTGAGTCCCGGGTACATTGGTCCTTTTGAGATACTTAGGAGAGTTGGAGAGGTGGCATATGAGTTGGCCTTGCCGCCCAGCTTTATCCAGCGTTCATCCAGTATTCCATGTGTCTATGCTCCGGAAGTACATTGGAGATCCGTCTCATGTATTAGATTTCAGCACCATTCAGCTTGATGGTGATCTATCCTATGATGTGGAGCCTATTGCCATTTTGGGACGACAGGTGAGAAAATTGAGGTCTAAGGAGATTGCATCAGTTAAGGTTCAGTGGAGAGGTCGACCCGTGGAGGAGGCCACTTGGGAGATCGAGCGGGAGATGCAACAAGAAATAATAGCGGAATAACTTAGAAAATGTAATAGGTGCCGCTTGGCACATACACTGTGACGACCCGACTCGTCGTCACGAGAATTACCACCCCGTTATGTTGTAAATGCATGTTTTATGATTTTATATCGGTGTTAGAGTCTATCGGGTGAGTTAGGAGTGAATTGGATTGAAAATGAGGCATATAGCCTTTTTGAAGGAAACTTGAATAAGGAAAGTCAACCCGGAGTTGACTATTTGGTTAGAGGGCGCGAAATCGGATTTTGATGATTCGGTTAGTTCGGGAGGTGATTTGTGACTTAGGGGAGCGATCGGAATTGAATTTGGAGGCCGGTGTAGAAATAGGCTTGAATTGGCTAAGGTTGAATTTTGGCGAAATCCGAACGGTAGGTGAGATTTTGATCCGGGAGTCGGAATGGAGTTCCGACAGTCGCAGTAGCTCCGTTAGGTGATTTTGGATGTGCCTGCAAAATTTCAGGTCATTCGGACGTCGTTTGGTCGGGTTTTTGATTGAATGTGTAATTCGGAATGTTTTAAGGAATTTAGGCTTGAATTTGATGTGAATTATGGGTTTTGGTGTTATTAGACGTGTTTTGAGGATTGGAGCAAGTTTGAATAAGGTATTAAGATGTGTTGGTGTGTTTGGATGAGGTCCCGGGGGCCTCGGGGTGTTTTCGGATGGCTAAACGAGAGAAAATGTGGAAAATTTGCACTGCTTCTGTTGTTTTCGCTCCTGCGGAAATGGGAGCGCAGGAGCGACTCCGCAGGAGCGACTCCGCAGGAGCGGACAACGAGGCGCAGAAGCGGAGCCTGGTCCGCAGGGGCGGCTTCGCTGGTGCGAGAGGTCGATCGCAGAAGCGGTCTTGAGCCGTCTTGGGAAAATCCGCAGAAGCGGATGTTTGGTCGCATAGGCGAGCCCGCTGAAGCGGACTCATTGTCGCAGAAGCGGATCATCCCGCAGAAGCGGACTAATTTCCGCAGAAGCGGATGCGCAGGGGCGGTCCTTGGATCGCTGGTGCGGAAATGGCCAAAAGGGGCCTGGGTTCGCAGAAGCGACCAAAAGGTCGCAGAAGCGGTTCCACAGGGGCGGAATTTTATCCGCAGAAGCGAAAATCGCTGTGAGTTAAGTGTATCAGAAGTTAGAAAAATTTCAGAACATTTCACACATTTGGGTCTCGGCTTTAGAGGCGATTTGGGCGATTTTGAAGAGAAACTCAAGGGAAATCATCAGGTAATCAATTATGGACTTAAACTATGATTAGTATTGGTAATATTATGCAATTATATCATGAAAATGGAGGAATTTGGGGTAATTTATGGAGGATTTAGCCCTAGGCTTGAACTTTAGAAAATCAAGGTTTTGAATGGCCAAATGGAGTCCGAATTTGGTAAAATTGATATGCTTAGACTCGTATCGAGATGAGGGTTCCGAATATGTGACTTTTGTAATTTTTCGACAAGCGTACCGAAAGTCGGGTTTTGACAACTTTGGGAATTTTGATGTAAATTGAGTTGTTTTGATTGGGTGTCGTCCCATTGGCCTAATTTGTTGTATTTCTACTTGTATTTGATCAGATTCTACGCGTGCGGAGCTTGATTCTCGTGGCAAGGGCATTGCGGAATAGTCGTCGCGTTGTATTGAGGTGAGTAATAGATGTGGGTGATGACCAGCGGGTTCGAAACCCCGGTATACCACTTTGTGACGCTGTATAGCGGCGAGACACGCACACTCTTGAGAGTGTGGGGTCGATCATGAACTGGAGACTATATATTAGTCCGACCTGTTGATACTGTATTATTGGCTATTCTCGAGCCGTTGAACCCCCTTCTTGGGCGGTTGAGTATACTTGTGGGCCGTGAGCGAGTTATTGGATCCCGCGAGGATCGTTATCATTGTCTTATCATATAGACATGCTAGTTTACTACTAGTCCGCAGCTATTTCTGTTATTATGCTAATTCCAATCTCTGGAACTTGATATTACCGTTTTCCAACTGAAAAATGATAAAAAGAGTTTTCAAAAACTACTTTTGAGCCTGCGAGGCTGTATCTGCATATTAGCTGACTAGTAGTGGATCGGGCTGCGCGCCGCAGCGAGATATATGTTGGATCGGACTGCACACCGCAGTAAATCTCTATGAGATGTGCTTGGGCTGTAGGAGCCCCTCCGGAGTCTGAACCCCCACAGTGAGCACGGGTACCCAAAATTGGAGTCGGGCTACGCGCCGTAGCGGTCATATCATGCATTGCATTGCATTTAGCTACATATGCTAGCTGTTATGCTATTTATTGGTAATTGTTGGTACAGGTACAGTGAATATTGATTCTGTGACAGGTAGCTGATTATAGCTTTACATAGTGCTTTATTGCGGATTTCTTATCTGCGCTGTCTTACCCTTGTTTATTACCACTGACTCTGGCAGTACTCATTTTACTCCCTGCACCTTGTGTGCAGATCCAGGTACCTCTCAGTAGTGATCCAGTAGCGGTGCGAGGCGACATCCGTGGGATATACGAGGTAGCTGCAGAGTCCGCAGGACCCGATATTCCTTCCTACCGTCTTTTGATTTTGTATTGACATTTCTTTCCGCACTTGGTATTTTTGTAAACCTTTATACACTTACGTTCAGTAGAGGCTCATGACTCTTGACCCTTGGTCTATGGGAGTTGATGTATTATGGGACTTGGTTCCCCGTTTTCGTTATATGTATCGCTGTTATTTCGTGAATTAATATGCCTAAATGGGTTAAAGTGAGCTTCTAGCTCCGTGGTTGATATTGATTGGTCAGACTGGCTTAGCAATGTGCTGGGCACCATCACGACCGGATTTGGGGTCGTGACAATAATTTTCTAAATCACTATTATTATTTGGTTCATTTATTTCTTCTGTTCTAATTATTTCTAATTTTTCTTCTTTTCCTTCTTATAATTGTTCTTTGAATCTATTTATCTCAAGTTGTAATTTATTTTCTTGTTCTTTTTCTTTTTGTCTGGTTGCATATAGTTCTTTTAACATGTTTAATTCTTTTTCTAATTCTATTATTTTAGCATTTTTGGTTTCTTCTACCTGTTTTATTTCTCTTTTTGATTGCTGTAATTAAAAATCTCTAAAAATAATAATGATAGACTAGAACAACTTATAGATATAATTTCAGAATTAGAATGGAAACTAATTATACAACTTAAAAAATAGAACTTAAAAAATGAATAAAGAAGAATTTACAGTAGACGAAAAAACATATGAAAATCGAGAAGGACTAAAAATAAAAATTGTATTTTCTAATATAGGAAGAAAATATAAGAAAATAGGAGACAACTTATATCTAATGTTAACTGCTTTAGTAAGAATAACAAGAGAAAATGAGGAAATAGATCGAAAATATGAGATAGAAAAAATTAAACAACAATCAAAAAGAGAAATAAAACAGATAGAAGAAACAAAAAATGCTAGAATAATAGAATTAGAAAAAGAATTAAACATGTTAAAAGAACTATATGCAACCAGAAAAGAAGAAAAAGAACAAGAAAATAAATTACAACTTGAGATAAATAGATTCAAAGAACAATTACAAGAAGGAAAGGAAGAAAAGTTAGAAATAATTAGAACAGAAGAAATAAATGAACCAAATAATAATAGTGATTTAGAAAATTATTCAGAAACAAGCGAAACATATACGGAACTTTTAGAAAACATAGCACAAGTCGAACAAAACGAAGAAGGTAGAAATGAGCGTATAGAAATAAATGCGATAATAGATGAAAAACCTAGTACATCAGGAACAAAAGATACACAATTAGAGAAAAACATTTATATAAATTATGAAAATAATTATAAGAAAACATATAGAAATGATAGAGAACCAAGATATACAAAATGGATTCCAACACAAATACCAACACCAATACAAAATAATTTCTTAGATCTAGTATAACGACCCGGCCCGTCGTTACGGGAATTTACCACCTCTTCATGTTGAAATTACATGTTTTATGCTTTTATATCAGTGTTAGAGCCTATCGGGTGAGTTGGGAGTGAATTGAATTGAATATGAAGCAAATAGCATGTTTGAAGGAAGTTTGAATATGGAAAGTCAACCTAGAGTTGACTATCAAGTTAGAGTGCTTGGAATCACATTCTGATGATTCTACTACTTTCGGGGGATCATTTATGACTTAGGAGAGCAATCAGAATTGAATTTGGAGGTCCGGTGTAGTTTTAGGCTTGAATTGGCTAAGGTTGAATTTTGGCGAAAATCCGAACGGTAGGTGAGATTTTGATCCGGGAGTCGGAATGGAATTCCAACAGTTGCAGTAGCTCCGTTAGGTGATTTTGGATATTCCTGCAAATTTTCAGGTCATTCGGACGTCGTTTGGTCGGGTTTTTGATTGAATGAGCAATTCGGAAATTTTGAAGAAACTTAGGCTTGAATTCGTGTGTAATTGGTGATTTTGATGTTTGGGATGGTGTTTTTATAATTGGGACAAGTTCGTATCGGGTTTTGGAGTATGTTGGTGGTTTTCGTTGGGGTCCCGGGAGCCTCGGGATGAATTCGGGGGTCCAAACGGACCAATTTGTGCCAAAGGTACTGCTGTTTCTGCTGCAATAAATGCAGAGAATTTTTGTGCTTTGCGATCGTGAAGCTATGTATGCGATCGCGTAAGAGGAGGATGTTGAGCTTTGCGATCGCGAGGGTGAGTCTGCGATCGCGTAGGGTAAAGCTGGGAAGCTCTGCGATCGCAAGGTTGAGTCTGCGATCGCGTAGTGTATCGAAGTGAGGCCGGAAATTTGTTCTTCGCGATTGCGGGAAGAGTGATGCAATCTCGTAAGGTCGACTGGTTGTGCATCGCGATCGCGGGTGTATTGATGCGATCGCGTAGGGTCGCTAAGTGGGTCACTGCGATCGCGTCCAGGTTCACGCGATCGCGTAGAGGAAAAGTTGACAGCCTAGGATTTGTGCATCGCGATCGCGAGCCTAGTGCTGCGATCGCGTAGAGTTAAATGTTCAGGCAGTAAGTTTAATTGCAGAACAGAGGGCTTACGGGTTCATTCACCCAAAACATAATTTTGAGCCCTAGAGAGAAGAAATCACGGGAAAACGCTGGGAATTCATCGGGTATTCATCGGAGGTAAGTTTCTTGACTCAAAAACATCATTTTAGGGTAGAATTAACTTCAATCTTCATGAATTTGGGTAGAAATTGTGAAGGATTGTGGCCTAGATATTGAAAACGAAAATTCGGGTTTTGAAAGGCCAATCGAACTCCGATTTTGGTAAATTTTATATGTATGGACTCGTGGCGAGACGAGGGTTCTGGAAATATGAGTTTCGAAATTTTTCGAGATGTGGGCCCGGGGCTCGGGTTTTGAAAATTTCGTGATTTTTGATATTTTTCGAGTTATTTCGATTGGGTTATGTTCCATTGGCCTATTTTGATATATTTGTGCTGATTTGTGCTAGTTTTGATGAGCGTGGATGCCGGTTCGAGGAGCTAAGGCATCGAGGGCATGAGTTTTTGTCGGTTCGAGGTGGGTAATACTTGTAAATGATGTCCTGAGGGTTAGTAAACCCCGGACTTGCACATCTTAGTGCTGTGTCGAGGTGACTTGCACGCCGGATAACGGGCGTAGGGTAGAGCACCATTGGGGATTGTGACTTGGTCCGTCCCGCGTAATAAATAATAACACCTAATTGTTGAAATGAATTGGACTAATTATCATGCTTGGGCTTCGTGCCGATTATTTGGATCCTTCAGGGATTGGTATCATTGTCTTGATAACACTCTGCATATTTTTATCTAAATTTAAGGTTTTAAATGGTATTTTGCTATTCAGCATTCTTATAATGTTATGAAAAACTTGAACAAGGTCTTAATAACATTTTTTTAGCTGTGAGCTAATATGATATTGTTGCCCGTGGGGCTTTCTTGATTATTTGTTAGACTGATTGGGACCGAGGGCCATATGTTAGGGCATGACAATTTATGTGAGTATATGCATACACATGCATGGATCGGACTGCACGCCGCAGTGGTATACGGATCGGGCTGCGCGCCGCAGCAGGTGTGATATTAATATTGTGCTTGGGCTGTAGGAACCCCTACGGAGTCTAAACCCCCACAATGAGCACGGGTACCCAAATTGGATCGGGCTACACGCCGTAGCGGTCATATGCATTGCATGACATACATACATTGGTTTACGTGTACTACGTGGCATAACATTCAACACTCATACATTACTGGCACACATGCATTAGTTGCCGTATTGACTAGATCTCCCGGTGTAAATTGATAAGGAGTGCTGAGCCCGAGGGGCTGATTTGAGTGCGGACTTGCACTGCTTGAGAGTGTATCCAGGTATTGGTATATTATCATGAAAGAAAGTAGCTAAAAATCGAGATTTCTAAATAATCTACTCACATATGCTAGAAAGGGATAAAAAGATAGTTATGTATTGTGTAGCATGAGATAGTGCCTATCGTGGTTTTCTTCCCTTCAGCATTATTTACTTTTATTACTGCTGAGTTGGAAGTACTCACACCCGACTCCCTGCACCTTGTGTGCAGATCCAGGTACATCATAGGAGGGCTGATTCTATTACGGTTCGGGAGTGCTTCTGGACAATCGAGGTAGCTGCCACCGTTCGCAAGACCTGATTCTCCAGTTTGTCTATATTTTGTTCTGACCATCCCACATTTGTGCACAGTTATATTCACTATTTACACTTTGTATACTCTGTAGAGGCTCATGACTCTTGACCCTTCGGTCTATGGGACTTGGTATGCGTTGGGACTTGGTTCCCCTGTTTCGATATATCCATCACTATTATTTTACAGTTGTTATGCTTAAATGGGAAAAGGCGAGCTCATAGCTCTACGATTGTTGTTGATTGGTCGGGCTGGCCTAGCAGTGTGCTGGGCGCCATCACGACTGGGGTTGGGGTCGTGACTTCTAGACTGTGTAAAAGATATAAATAAGACAATCCAGTTATGGGTAGGATACATGACGAAACAGATTATAGACAATAAAATAGGAATATCAGATGTTCCATACATAGAAAGAACGTTAATAGGAACAACTAAGTTATGGTTACAAAATATGACTAAAGATACCTTAGGAGCATTAAGAAATAATAAAAAATTTGATGGTGAAAAAGCTACAACAACTATAGATATTTTGCATAAATATGAAACAACTATAAGAAATGAATTTAGTAGTGCAGAAACAGAAGAAATAGAACAACATAGAGAAAAAATATTAAATAGAAATTTAATGTCAAAATTAGCAATATGTAATATGTGTTACATAGACGAATATACATGTGCATTTAAAGAATTTTACTATAAAGGAATATATAGTATAGAGGAAAGTAAAGAAATAAGAAAATTATATTTTTCAAAATTACCTGTCATGACCCGGACTTTCCCCCAACATCGGGATCGTGATGGCGCCTACTCGTAGTAGCTAGGCAAGCCACTGTATTCATACTATCCTGTTTTTAATAATATTTCATAATTAATTTATCAACAAAACCATATCTTTAATTAAATAAGTGCGGAAAACTTTATCGAAATAGAAATAACCAGTTTCAAAGTAAAATCATACTGAAATCCTCTACCCAAGACGTGGAGTCACCAACTCACGAACTACTACTGAATACTACACATAAAAGTCTGAAAGAAATATAACATAATCTGTTTGTCTCGGAACAAAGAGACTACAACTAGTAACATAAGTAAATGGAGAGACGTAGGGCCTGCGGACGTCTGCAAGCTACCTCGGTCTCAAATATGATCCACTCCCACGCAAAAGATCTACTGCTGCTGCTCCTGATCGAAACCTGGACCTGTGCAAAAACGCACAGAAGTGCAGTATCAGCACAACCGACCCCATGTGCTGGTAAGTGCCTGGCCTATCCCGGCGAAGTAGTGACAAGCCTAGGACCAGACACCCACATAAACCTGTGCAGTTCCATATTATGTATACCATAGAATAACGAGAAATAACCAAGTAATAACGCAATAAGGAATATCTCAAATGAACTCAACAATTATCAACAGTTAATAAGTCCACAAGGGAAAACAAAGTATAATGAAAAAACAAGTAATATCAAGTCAAGGAATAGCAAGTAGTTGCACGGCATCACCCTTCGTGCTTTTACTCTCATCCTCACCAAATAAGCAAATAAAGTGCACGACATCACCCTTCGTGCTTTTACTCTCATCCTCACATCCATGGTACGACATGATCCTTCGTACATGGTTCAATAACAAGGCACGGCATGATCCTTCGTGCATAATCAACAACATGGCACGGCATTAACCTTCGTGCATAATCAATAAAACATGGCACGGCATTAACCTTCGTGCATAAATAATAAACATGGCACGACATTGACCTTCGTGCATAAATAATAAATCAAGGCACGACATCACCCTTCGTGCATTATCACTCTTCCTCACCCAAATAACAATCACAGTTAAGGGCAAAGAATGAAACAGTAAATCATAACCCGTCCCAACAAGGGCAATCAATAATCATCTTCACAACAAGTCCCGACAAGGGAGAACAATAACAATTCTACAATCCGGCAAGGGTTCAACAATTTATATTCAAATATGTCTCACAACAAGTATTAACAACGAGTCACGGTCATGCTAGACGCCAGTGTATGGATGCTCGTCACCACAGCCCATACACCGCACTCGATCACATAAAACATAGCACATAATCCTATTCCCTCAAGCTAGGATAGAACAAACACTTACCTCGAATGTTTACGAACAATTCAATCCGTGGAAATGCCTTTTCCTTTCAAATTTGACTCCAATCCAATCGTATCTATACACAATTGATTTAATATCATCAATACTACTCAACAAACTAATTCATAAGGCCGATTACATCTTTTACAACATTCTGCCCGGAATAGTGAATATCGACCCCGGTCCCACATGGTCGAAACTCGGGGTTCGGACCAAAATCCGGTTACCCATTCCCCACGAGTTCAAATATATGATTTGTTTCAAAATCGGACCTCAATTCGAGGTCCAATTTCCTAATTCATGAAAAACCATATATTCTACCAAAAACAAGAAATTCTACCATGAAAACGTTTGATTTCTATTGAAAAACATGTTTAATGTTGTTAGGAATTGAAAGAATTAAGTAAAAAGTGACTTACAATTGCTTTGAAGAAGAGGGAGTTCGTGAAAAATCGCCAATGGGTGTTTTTGAGTTGTGAAATGTGAAAAATGAAGCTGGAAATCGTGATTTACAGGTCTCTGTGTTCGCATTTGCGAACATGGGTTCGCAATTGCGAACCCCGACCAATTTCTGGAGTTTGAAAAATAAGCTAAGGATGGAAAGTTTGCATTTGCGAACATTTGTTCGCATTTGCGAAGCAAAGGCAAATGCTGGGGTTTTCGCATTTGCGAAACAATGTTCGCATTTGCGAACAAGCTAGGCTTCTGGGTTTTGTCGCAATTGCGACAAATACTTCACATTTGCAAAGCCAGGCAACATACTGAAGGCCTCGCATTTGCGAGGTTAAGTTCGCAATTGCGAACTCTGGCCCAGGTATGCAAGGATCGCATTTGCGACCCTTTGTTCGCAAATGCGAACCCAAACAGTCCTGGGCGACCTTCGCATTTGCGATCAAGGGTTCGCATTTGCGAACCCTGCCTTAATCCGTCACCTTCGCATTTGCGAGAAATGCTTCGCAAATGCGAAGCCAACAGTTGGGTGAAAAACCAGCAGTGCAAAAATTCAGAAATTGATCCAACGGCCTATCAAATCATTACCCGAGCCCCCCGGGCTCCAAACCAAACTTGTACACAACATCAAAAACACATTACGAACTTGTTCGTGCGATCATATCGCCAATATCACATCGTTTTCATCGAATCAAGCCTCAAGTTCATGATTTTCATACTTTTGGTTTTCAAAACTTTCAAACTTGGAACGCAACGTCCAAAACATATCAAACGACATCCGAATATCACCAAACATTGCGCAGAAAGCACATATATAATATTTAAGACTTGTACCGAGCGTCGGAACCAAAATACGAGCCCGATACCAAGGTCAATTAATTCATTTTCCTTTAACAATTACATCAAAAACAATTTCACCGAAAAATTCATAACTTGGGCTCTAGACCTTAGAATTCGACTCCAGACGCATGTCCAAGTCCCATATTTTCCTACGGACATTTCGGGACCATCCAATCTCGGGTCCGGGTCCGTTTACCAAAAATGTTGACCGAAGTCAACCGTATCAATATTAATATCATTTTTATCTACATTTCTCATAGAATTCATATTTTCTATCACAAAATATTTTCGGCTACATGCTCGGATTGTGCACGTAAACCGAGGCAACATAGAATGAGGTTTTCAAGGCCTCTGAAGCTCGAAATGATTAATAAAATAAGTGATGACCCTTTGGGTCGTCACAATCTCCACCTCTAAAACAACCGTTCGTCCTCGAACGGACAAAAGAAGAAGTACCCGAGTCAGGAAACAAGTGTGGGTAGCGGCTCCGCATATCAGACTCGGACTCCCAGGTCGATGCCTCAGGAGGCCGACCTCTCCACTGAACACGCACAGAAGGATAACTCTTCGACCTCAACTGTCGAACCCGCCGGTCTAGAATGGCCACCGGCTCCTCCTCGTAGGATAGATCATTGTCCAATTGGACAGTACTGAAGTCTAACACATGTGTGGGATCGCCGTGGTATCTCCGAAGCATAGATACATAAAAAACTGGATGCACGGCTGATAAGCTAGGCGGCAAAGCTAGTCTGTAAGCCACCCCTCCCACTCTGTCTAGAATCTCAAATGGACCAATATACCTAGGGCTGAGCTTGCCCTTCTTCCCGAACCTCATCACGCCCTTCATAGGCGACACTCGGAGTAATACTCGTTCACCAACCATGAAATCTACATCTCGAACCTTACGATCCGCATAAGTCTTCTGCTTGGACTGAGCTGAACGCAATCTCTCCTGAATAGTCTTGACCTTATTCAAGGCCTCCCGAACTAAGTCCGTACCCAACAACCGAGTCTCTCCCGGCTCAAACCATCCAACTCTGGTGATCGACATCGCCTACTATACAATGCCTCATACGGGGCCATCCGGATGCTAGATTGATAGTCGTTATTGTAGGCAAACTATGCTAATGGCGAAGCCGGTCCCACGAGCCTCCGAAATCAATAACACGGGCTCGAAGCATGTCCTCTAGAATCCGAATAGTCCTCTCGGACTGGCCATCCGTCCGAGGATGAAATGCCGTACTCAACTGAACCTGGGTGCCTAACTCCCGCTGGACCGCTCTCCCGAACCGCGAGGTAAAATGCGTACCCGATCGGAGATAATAGATACTGGCACCCCATGAAGACGAACAATCTCCCTAATGTAAACCTCCGCTAACCTCTCCGACGAGTAGGAGACAGGATACTGGAATAAAGTGTGCCGACTTGGTCAACCTATCAACAATGACCCAAATAGCATCAAATTTCCTCCGAGTCAAAGGAAGTCCAAGTAACGAAATCCATAGTGATCCGCTCCCATTTCCACTCGAGAATCTCAATCCTCTGGAATACACCACCAGGCCTCTGGTGCTCATATTTCACCTGCTGACAATTTAGACACCGAGCGACATACGCAACGATATCTTTCTTCATTCTGCGCCACCAATAGTGCTGCCGCAAGTCCCGGTACATCTTTGCGGCGCTCAGGTGAATAGAATACCGCAAACTGTGGGCCTCCGCTAAGATCAACTCTCGAATCCCTTACACATTGGGCACACAAACTCAACCCTGCAATTTCAATACCCCATCATCATCTAGATTTACCTGTGTGGCACCTCCCTGCTGTACTGTATCTTTCAAATCACGCAAATGAGGATCATCAAATTGCCTCTCACGGATACGCTCTAATAAAGAAGAACGAGCGACCGTGCAGGCTAACACCCTGCTAGGCTCAGAAATGTCTAATCTCACGAACCGGTTGGCTAAGGCCTGGACATCTAGAGCAAATGGTCTCTGACTGACCGGAATGAATGCAAGACTACCCATGCTGGCAGACTTTCTGCTCAATGCATCGGCCACCACATTGGCCTTACCTGGGTGATATAAGATAGCAACATCATAGTCTTTTAGCAACTCTAACCATCTCCGCTGTCGTAAATTTAGCTTCTTTTGCTTGAACAAGTACTGTAGGCTTTTGTGATCAGTGTACACCTCACATGTCACACCATATTGATAATGCCTCCAGATCTTCAAGGCATGTACCACTGCTGCTAACTCAAGATCATGTACTGGATAATTCTTCTCATGTACTTTTAACTGCCTCAAAGCATAAGCGATAACCTTACCATCTTGCATCAATACCGCTCCAAGCCCTGTACGAGATGTGTCACAATAAACTGTATAAGGCCCTGCACCCGTAGGTAGTATCAACACCGGCGCGGTGGTCAAGGCTGTCTTGAGCTTCTGAAAGCTCGCCTCACACTCCTCTGACCACTGGAACTGGACACCCTTCTGGGTCAACCTGGTCATCGGGCCAATCCTAAGAAAACCCCTCTACAAATCGACGGTAGTAACTTGCCAATCCCAAGAAACTCCGGATCTCAGTCACTGAAGCTGGTCGAGGCCAATTCTGGACTGCCTCGATCTTCTTTGGGTCCACCTGAATACCTTCCACTGATACAATATGACCCAAAAATGCTACCGAACTCAGCCAGAACTCACATTTCGAAAATTTGGCGTATAGTTGGTTATCTTTCAGAGTCTGAAGAACCACTCTGAGGTGCTGCTCGTGCTCTTCCTGGCTGCGGGAGAACACCAGGATGTCATCTATAAAGACTATCACGAACAAATCTAAGTAAGGCTTGAATACCCGATTCATCAACTCCATGAATACTGCTGGGGCATTGGTCAACCCAAAGGACATGACCAAGAAATCATAATGCCCATATCTAGAGCGAAAGGCTGTCTTAGGAATGTCAGCCGCCCTGATCTTCAGTTGATGGTAGCCTGACCTCAAGTCTATCTTTGAGAATACCCTCGCTCCCTGGAGCTGGTCAAACAAATCATCAATCCTCGGCAGTGGATACTTATTCTTTATTGTCACTTTGTTCAATTGCCGGTAATCAATACACATCCGCATCGAGCCATCTTTCTTCTTTACAAATAATATAGGTGCTCCCCAGGGGGAAACACTGGGCCTGATAAAGCCCTTCTCAAGAAGGTCTTGCAACTGATCTTTCAGCTCCGTTAACTCTGGCGGGTCCATGTGATACGGTGGAATAGAGATCGGCTGAGTGCCCGGTGCCGGATCAATATAGAAATCAATATCCCTGTCGGGTGGCATACCCGGCAGGTCTGAAGGGAAAACCTTCGGATAATCCCGCACAATAGCAACTAAATCAATAGAAGAAATCTCCGTGATGGAATCACGAACATAAGCCAGATAAGCTAGACACCCCTTCTCGACCATGCGTCGAGCCTTAACATAGGAAATAACGGTGCGAACGGAGTGGCTTGAGGTACCTTTCCACTCTAGTCGGGGTGATTCTGGCAAGGCCAAGGTCACAGTCTTAGCATGAACAATCTAGAATAGCATGGTATGGGGACAACCAGTCCATCCCCAATATGACATCAAAATCCACCATGTCCAAAAGCAACAGATCAACACGGGTCTCAAGACCCCCAAATATAACTACACACGAACGATGCACCCGGTCGACAACAATGGAGTCACCCATCGGTGTAGACACATAAACTGGAATATCCAGAGCATACCTGGGCTCGGCCAAATACGGTGCAAAGTAGGAAGACACATATGAATATGTAGATCCAGGGTCAAATAATACTGAAGCACCTCTGCCACACACAAGAATGGTACCTGTAATCACGGCATCTGATGCCTCTGCCTCTGGCCTGGCTGGTAAAGCATAGAATCGGGGATCTGCACTTCCCCTCTGAGCTACGTCTCTAGGACGACCATCAACTGGCTGACCTCTACCTCTGGCTGGACGGTCTCCACCTCTACGGTCTCAACCTCCACCTCTATTATCTCTACCCCCGCCTCTGGCTGGCTGGGCAGGCTGAGGGTCAGCTGGGGCCTGAATCATAGGACGAGGACCCCGCTGCTGAGAGTTGCCCGTTGCTCGAGGGCAGTACCTGATAAAATGACCCGGGTCACCACAACCGTAGCAACTCTAGACTGATAGAGCTGTTGGCCCTGACGACCTGAATGTCCTCCACGAACACTCTGAAGAGGCTGAGCATTAATAGGAGGCTGATCTGAATACTGCCCACGAAAACCACGATCACCTGGTCCACTCTGTGAAGCCTGAAGGGCGGAATGGAAAGGCCTGGAAGGCTGGCCTCTGTCAAACGATTCTCTGCCACCAGAAGAAGAACCACTAAACCTGCCTGAATGACGAGGCCTCTTGTCTGAAGAATAACCACCTCCCCGAGCAAGAGCCATCTTAACTCTACGTGCTGCATTAGCTGCCTCCTGAAATGATATGTCACTCCCCACGCCCATAGCCATCTGAAGTCTAATTGGCTGATTAAGCCCATCTATAAACCTGCGGACCCTCTCCTGCTCTGTGGGAAGTATCACCACTGCATGACGAGCCAAATCAACAAATCTCGTCTCATACCGAGTGACCATCATAGTACCCTGCTGGAGGCGCTCAAACTGCCTCCGAAGTGCATCCCGCTGAGTACTAGGGAGAAACTTCTCCAGAAATAACTCTGCAAACTGATCCCATGATAAAGCCGGGGACCCCGCTGGTCGAGTCAAACAATAATCCCTCCACCAAGTCTTGGCGGATCCTGAAAGCATGAATGTACATAAGTCAACTCTATTGGACTCCACGATCCCCATAGTCTTGAGAATCTCATGGCAACTGAATAAGAAATCCTGAGGATCCTCTGATGTGGCACCGTTGAAGGTAGTGGTAAACAGCTTGGAGAACCGATCAAGTCTCCATAAAGAATCGAAAGTCATGGCCGCTCCATCTCCAGCCTGAGCTGTGGTACCTGACTGAGTGGCCACAGCTGGCTGAACCACTGGTGCCTGAGGCTGAGGAGCAACTGGCTCCGGAGTACGAGCAATAGGAGTCCGGGCCCCTCCTCTAGCCTGAGAAGTGGCTGGTGCAACTGATAATAAGCCCGCTCTGGCAATGCTGTCCATAAATCCCGCTATTCTGACCAAAGCATCCCGAAGATCCGGGGTAAATAAAGCCTCTCCTGGGACCTGAGCTGGGCCCACTGGAGCTGCTGGAACCGGAACCTCCTCGTCAATCTCAATATGAGGCTCCACCTCTGGAGTAGCTGCCTGGGGCTGAGCTCTACCCCTACCACGGCCTCCTGATACGGCCTCGGCCCCTGCCCCTCACGGGAGCTGCCTGGGACTCGGGCTGCTGGTCAGCGGACGAAGAAGCGCGTGTCCTCACCATCTGTGAAAGGACGTAATAGAAGTTCAATCAGTATTTAAGGAACAAGTCGCACGACAAGAAAGAACAAATGAGAGACTCTTTCCTAACTCAATAGACTCTGGAGGACAAGTACAGACGTCTCCGTACCTACCTCTCAAACTCTACTAAGCTTGTTCGTGAGTGGTGAGACCTATGTAACCTAGAGCTCTGATACCAACTTGTCACGACCCGGACTTTCCCCCAACATCGGGATCATGATGGCGCCTACTCGTAGTAGCTAGGTAAGCCACTGTATTCATACTATCCTGTTTTTAATAATATTTCATAATTAATTTATCAAAAAACCCATATCTTTAATTAAATAAGTGCGGAAGACTTTATCGAAATAGAAATAACCAGTTTCAAAGTAAAATCATACTGAAATCCTCTACCCAAGACGTGGAGTCACCAACTCACGAACTACTACTGAATACTACACATAAAAGTCTGAAAGAAATATAACATAATCTATTTGTCTCGGAACAAAGAGACTACAGCTAGTAACATAAGTAAAGGGAGAGACGCCGGGCCTGCGGACGTCTGCAAGCTACCTCGGTCTCAAATATGATCCACTCCCATGCAAAAGATCTACTGCTGTTGCTCCTGATCGAAACCAGGACCTGTGCAAAAATGCACAGAAGTGCAGTATCAGCACAACCGACCCCATGTGCTGGTAAGTGCCTGGCCTATCCCGGCGAAGTAGTGACAAGCCTAGGACCAGACACCCACATAAACCTGTGCAGTTCCATATGTATGTATACCACAGAATAACGCGAAATAACCAAGTAATAACACAATAAGGAATATCTCAAATGAACTCAACAATTATCAATAGTTAATAAGTCCACAAGCGAAAACAAAGTATAATGGAAAAACAAGTAATATCAAGTCAAGGAATAGCAAGTAGTTGCACGGCATCACCCTTCGTGCTTTTACTCTCATCCTCACCAAATAAGCAAATAAAGTGCACGAAATCACCCTTCGTGCTTTTACTCTCATCCTCACATCCATGGTACGGCATGATCCTTCGTACATGGTTCAATAACAAGGCACGGCATGATCCTTCGTGCATAATCAACAACATGGCATGGCATTAACCTTCGTGCATAATCAATAAAACATGGCACGACATTAACCTTCGTGCATAAATAATAAAACAAGGCACGACATTAACCTTCGTGCATAAATAATAAATCAAGGCACGACATCACCCTTTGTGCATTATCACTCTTCCTCACCCAAATAACAATCACAGTTAAGGGCAAAGAATGAAACAGTAAATCATAAACCGTCCCAGCAAGAGCAATCAATAATCATCTTCACAACAAGTCCCGACAAGGGAGAACAATAACAATTCTACAATCCGGCAAGGGTTCAACAATTTATATTCAAATATGTCTCATAACAAGTATTAACAACGACTCACGGTCATGCTAGACGCCAATGTATGGATGCTCGTCACCACAGCCCATACACCGCACTCGATCACATAACACATAGCACATAATCCGATTCCCTCAAGCTAGGATAGAACAAACACTTACCTCGAATGTTTACGAACAATTAAATCCGTGGCAATGCCTTTTCCTTTCAAATTTGACTCCAATCCAATCGTATCTATACACAATTGATTTAATATCATCAATACTACTCAACAAACTAATTCATAAGGCCGATAACAACTTTTACAACATTCTGCCCAGAATAGTGAATATCGACCCCGGGCCCACATGGTCGAAACTCGGGGTTTGGACCAAAATCCGGTTACCCATTCCCCCACGAGTTCAAATATATGATTTGTTTCAAAATCGGACCTCAATTCGAGGTCCAATTTCCCAATTCATGAAAAACCCTATATTCTACCAAAAACAAGAAATTCTACCATGAAAACCTTTGATTTCTATTGAAAAACATGTTTAATGTTGTTTGGAATTGAAAGAATTAAGTAAAAAGTGACTTACAATTGCTTTGAAGAAGAGGGAGTTCGTGAAAAATCGCTAATGGGTGTTTTTGGGTTGTGAAATGTGAAAAATGAAGCTGGAAATCGTGATTTACAGGTCTCTGTGTTCGCATTTGCGGACATAGGTTCGCAATTGCGAACCCCGACCAATTTCTGGAGTTTGAAAAATAAGCTAAGGATGGAAAGTTCGCATTTGCGAACATTTGTTCGCATTTGCGAAGCCAAGGCAAATGTTGGGGGTTTCGCATTTGCGAAATAATGTTCGCATTTGCGAACAAGCTAGGCTTCTAGGTTTTGTCACAATTGCGACAAATGCTTCGCATTTGCGAAGCGAGGCAACATACTGAAGGCCTCGCATTTGCGAGGTTAATTTCGCAATTGCTAACTCTGGCCCAGGTATGCCAGGATCGCATTTGCGACCCTTTGTTCGCATTTGCGAACTTGGCTTGTTTCTGGCGGACATCGCATTTGCGATAAAGGGTTCGCATTTGCGAACACAACCTTGACCTGCCTTCTTCGCATTTGCGAGAAATTCTTCGCAAATGCGAAGCCAACAGCTGGGTGAAAAACCAGTAGTGCAAAAATTCAGAAATTGATCCTACGGCCTATCAAATCTTTACCCGAGCCCCCCGGGCTCCCAACCAAACAAACTTGTACACAACATCAAAAACACATTACGAACTTGTTCGTGCGATCACATCGCCAATATCTCATCGTTTTCATCGAATCAAGCCTCAAGTTCATGATTTTCATACTTTTGGTTTTCAAAACTTTCAAACTTGGAACTCAACGTCCAAAACATATCAAACGACATCCGAATGTCACCAAACTTTGCAGAAAGCACATATATAATATTTAAGACTTGTCCCGGGCGTCGGAACCAAAATACGAGCCCGATACCAAGGTCAATTAATTCATTTTCCTTTAACAATTACATCAAAAACAATTTCACAGAAAAATTCATAACTTGGGCTCTAGACCTCAGAATTCGACTACGGACGCATGTCCAAGTCCCATATTTTCCTACGGACCTTTCGGGACCATCCAATCTCGGGTCCGGGTCTGTTTACCGAAAATGTTGACCGAAATCAACCATATCAATATTAATATCATTTTTATCCACATTTCTCATAGAATTCATATTATCTATCACAAAATCTTTCCGGCTACATGCTCGGATTGTGCATGTAAATCGAGGCAACATAGAATGAGGTTTTCAAGGCCTCAGAAGCTCTTAATGATTAATAAAATAAGTGATGACCCTTTGGGTCGTCACATTACCAGAACCATTTAGTTCAAAAATATTAAAAGATTGGAATAATGCAGCATTACAAGATACTTTAGGAGCAAGAATTAACTACTTACAAAACTGGTTCGCAGAATTATGTGAAAAACATAAAGAAGAAATTAAAATGGAAAAAACGTTAATAAAAAATTTAGCATGTTGTAAAGATAAAATAGCACCCCAATATGGATGCAATAAAAGATACTATAATAAAAATCATAATAAAATTAAGAAATGCAAAAGGTATAAGTCAAAATTTAAGTATAAAAAACCTAGACGAAGATATTATGTAAAATAATTTAATAACAAAAGGCAGTACCGAACTAAGAAAAAATTATCAGAATGCAAATGTTATAATTGCGGAAAACTAGGACATTTAGCAAAAGATTGCAAATACCTAAAAATCAAAGAACTAAGCAAGTATCAGAAATAATAATAAACGACGAAGAATACGTACAAATGGAATACATAGACTATGAATTAGAAAGTAATGATAGTCTATATGAATTATCAGAAAATGAATTAGAAAATAAATTAATACTAGAATCAGATAATGAAGACAATAAATTAACAGATGACTGAAAAAGAAATAAATATAATAACCCAAGAAGAATACCAAGATGAAGAATCTACGGAACAAAAAGTAATATTTGATGAAAATATATTTGAACAAATAAAAGGAAAGGAATTAGACTTAAGTGTAGAAAAAATATTAGATATACCAAAAATGAAAAATTGGTTCAAAAGAAGTAAAGAAGAATACTATGTAATTAGCCAAAGAGAACATATAATAGATTGCAAATATACCAAAGGAAAAGCTAAAATACCAATAATAAATAAACGTATAATAAATAAAGAAATACAAGATATAAAGGCAAAAAATCCAATTGAATACGTACATCTAGGAGGAACAGAAATATTAATTAAGGCATGTTTTAGAGAAGGGATAGATACACCAATAGAAATTTACCTAGCAGATGATAGAATTATACAACCTATAGAAAAAAGTATAATAAGTGCAGTACGAGGAAATTTGATATACCAAAAATTTAAGTTCATAATTAGTGCTAACTATGCAGTAGCAATAAATGATAAAAATATAGATAAATCACTCGTATTATACTGGAAAATGTCAGGAATAGAGTTAACCCCAGGTAGTAAAAGTTTTACAGCAAGATGTAAAAACTTATATATATTAACAACCAAACATAAGATAATGGCAAGAAATAAAATAAACAAAATAATGATAGAAAATCCTTTTGAAAGAATAGTTACAGTTATAGATAACAATGAATATAGTTATAATGAATTAGACATAAACGAAGATTTAGACATAGTAAAAGAAAGACTAAGCATATCAAAAACATTGAGTTTTGAAGTAGGACAAACATCATCAAATAAAACAAGCACATCAGATAAGGTAGGATATAAAATACCTAAACTTATAGAGCAATTACCAGGAGAAATAAAGCATCATCATTATTACATAACAGGAGTAATGAATGGAAGAAAATACTTAATACTAATAAATACAGGACAAGAAGAAAACTATATAACAAGAGAATTAATCACAGAAGATGAGATACTAACTAGTGAAAAATTATAACCCGAATTACCTAAAGGAATGATAACTAGTGAAGAAATAGCGGAAAAAGAAATAATTATAGGAGGAATAATTATGATAATAAGATTCAAAATATACCAAGGAGATAAAAATATTATATTAGGAATAAAATGGCTAGAAAAAGTTAAACCATACAACTTAGATAATGAACAACTAATCATACATTATGAAAATAAGAAAGTAACAATAAAAAGAACTATATTATAAATATGAAAATACATATACTAGTAAAAATAATAGTGGAAGGATACTACAATAGATACTACACACCTATGATAGACACGGGATCAGAAGTAAATTTATGTAGATATAATTGTCTACCAGAAGAGAAATGGGAAAAACTTAGAACACCCTTACCAGTAACAGGATTTAATAACGAAGGAAGCATAATTACCCACAAATCAAAAAATATAAAAATACAAATATGGGATAAAATACTTACTATAGAAGAAATATACAATTTTGAATTACCCACAAGAGATATTTTACTAGGAATACCATTCTTAGATAAACTATACCCACACGTAATAACTAAAACACATTGGTGGTTTACAACACCATGCAAACAAAAACTAGGAGCAAAAAGAGTTCTAAAAAAGAAAAGAAAAACAACTGATTGGATAAAAGGAAGTAAGAAAATAACACAAAAATTAGAAAATGAAAAAGAAGATACTAATAAAATAGAATTAATTATTTTTTCAATAAATAGAGTCAAAATAATTCAAGAAAAACTAGAACCATTGTATAGTGAAAACCCCTTACAAGGATGGGAAAAACATAAAACAAAGGTAAAAATAGAACTAATTGATGAAAATAGTACAATAACACAAAAACCCTTAAAATATAATTTCAAAGATTTAAATGAATTTAAAATACACATTGACGAATTACTAGAACAAGGTTATATACAAAAAGTAATAGTAAACATACAAGTCCAGCATTTATAGTAAATAAATATAGTGAACAAAAAAGAGGAAAAAGTAGAATGGTTATAGATTATAGAAACCTAAATGCAAAAACCAAAACATATAACTACCCAATACCAAACAAAATACTAAAAATAAGACAAATCCAAGGATATAACTATTTTAGTAAATTTGATTGTAAATCAGGATTTTACCACTTAAAGTTAGAAGAAGAATCAAAAAAATTAATAGCATTTACAGTACCCCAAGGATTTTATAAATGGAACGTGTTACCTTTTGGATATAAAAATGCACCAGGTAGATATCAACATTTTATGGATAACTATTTCAAACAGCTAGAAAATTGCATAATATACATTGATGATATATTATTATATTAAAAAATACAAGATGAGCATATAAAATTATTAGAAAAATTTATACATATTATAGAAATATCGGGAATAAGCCTAAGTAGAAAAAAGGTAGAAATAATGAAAAATCAAATAAAATTTCTAGGAATAGAAATAGATAAAAGCGGAATTAAAATGCAAACTCATATAGTACAAAAAATAATAAATTCAAATGAACAATTAGATACAAAAAGAAACTACAATCATTTTTAGGATTAGTAAACCAAGTAAGAGAATATATACCAAAATTAGCAGAGACTTTAAAACCATTGCAGAAAAATCTAAAAAAGGATATGGAGTATCACTTTAGTGAAGAAGATAAAAAACAAGTAAGAAAAGTTAAACAAATATGTAAAAATCTACCAAAACTATACTTCCCAGATGAAAATAAAAAATTTACATATATAGTAGAATCAGACGCAAGTGAAAAAAGCTATGGAGGAGTATTAAAATATAGGTATGATAAAGAAAAAATAGAACATCATTGCAGGTACTATTCAGGAACATTCACAAACCCGGAGATAAAATGGGAAATCAATAGAAAAGAATTATATGCAGTATATAAGTGTTTACTGGCATTTGAACCATATATTGTATATAATAAGTTTATTATAAGAACAGATAATACACAAGTAAAATGGTGGCTAACCAGGAAGATACAAGATTCGGTTACAACAAAGGAAATACGGAGACTAGTGCTGAATATATTGAATTTTACATTTACAATTGAAGTAATCAGTACTAACAAAAATGTCATTGCAGATTACATATCAAGACAAAGCTACACAAACTAAACCAGATACATTGCAAAATCTAATGAAAGCTATTTCAGAGCTAACTACGCAAGTAGGAAGCATGAATACTGAGCTGCAAATTATGAAGAAGAACATAAGTCAGCAGCATGACTATAAAAATGTGGAACTAAGTCAGCAGCATGACTTAAAATATGCGGAGATAAAAGGTGACGATGGAAAATACCTAAAAACCCAAACTAATGTTTGTCTATATACAACTGCAGGTACAAGCAGATCAGCTAGCAAAAAGCCATATGTAAACACCAATCTAAATAGTGTATTTACAAAGCCATTTATGCCAAAATTACAACAAGAAATACCTACAACTCCACAAACCACAAGCTATGCAAATAGTTTTGTCACGACCCTAGTTCACCAATCGTGAATATGTCGTGATGGCACCCAGTCTCCACGACTAGGTAAGCCTAACACGTTGCGGAGTATACAAGCTTATGCATATTTAATAAGAATTAGCGAGAAATAAGATAAAAGGAATGTAATCCGTGTCGCTTGGCACATACACCCGTCAAATACACTATTTATGTCACGACCCAAATCCGGTCGTGATGGCGCCCAACAATCAAGCTAGGCCAGCCAGACCAACAATTAATTATCACAACGACTATCAGTCCCAAATCCAAGAAGAATATATGAGTCAAAGAACTCCAATAATAATAGTAATGAACAAAATACTAACACTCCCAAAGATCTGGAGTCACAAGTCTAGAGCCTCTAACAAAACCCGACAGGAATAGAGAGTACTATATATAAATCTCAAGTTTGAATACAAATACAAATAACAACTGGAAAGGAGATGTGAGATAGGGTGACGTATGATCGCCCGAGTATATGCTTGGTAAGGTCATTCAACTATTAAGCTGTTTATAGTACAACTTTGAGTCTGCTCGAGGACGAGCGTTTGTTTAAGTTGGGGAGAATGTAACGACCCGGCCCGTCGTTACGGGAATTTACCACCCCGTCATGTTGCAATTACATGTTTTATGCTTTTATATCGGTGTTAGAGCCTATCGGGTGAGTTAGGAGTGAATTGAATCTGAAAATGAAGCAAATAGCATGTTTGAAGGAAGTTTGAATATGGAAAGTCAACCTAGAGTTGACTATCGAGGTAGAGTGCTCGGAATCGGATTCTGATGATTCGACTAGTTTCGGGGGATCATTTATGACTTAGGAGAGCAATCAGAATTGAATTTGGAGGTCCGGTGCAGTTTTAGGCTTGAATTGGCGAAGGTTGAATTTTGGTGAAATCCGAATGGTAGGTGAGATTTTGATCCGGGTGTCGGAATAGAATTCCGACAATTCGTGTAGCTTCATTATGTGATTTTGGATATGTCTGCAAATTTTCAGGTCATTCGGACGTCGTTTGATCGGGTTTTGGATTGAATGTTAGTTTTGAAAGTTTTAAAGAAACTTAGGCTTGAATCCGTGTGGAAATGGTGATTTTGATGTTTAGGATGATGTTTTTATGATTGGAACAAGTTCGTATCGTGTTTCGGAGTATGTTGTTGGTTTTTGTTGGGGTCCCGGGAGCCTCGGGATGAATTCGGGGGTCCAAACGTACCAATTTGTGCCAAAGGCACTGCTGTTTCTGCTCGAATAAATGCAGAGAATTTTTGTGCTTCGCGATCACGAAGCTATGTATGCGATCGCGTAAGACGAGGATGTTGAGCTCTGCGATCGTGTAGGGCAAAGTTGGGAAGCTCTGCGATCGCAAGGTTGAGTCTGCGATCGCGTAGTGTATCAAAGTGAGGCCGGAAAATTGTTCTTCGTGATCGCGGGAAGAGAGATGCGATCGCGTAAGGTCGACTGGTTGTGCATCGCGATCGCGGGTGTATTGATGCGATCGCGTAGGGTCGCTAAGTGGGTCACTCCGATTGCGTCCAGGTTCACGCGATCGCGTAGAGGAAAAGTTGACAGCCCAGGATTTGTGCATCGTGATCGCGAGCCCAGTGTTGCGATCGCGTAGGGTTAAATGTTCAGGCAGTGAGTTAAATTGCAGAACAGAGGGCTCACAGGTTCATATACCAAAAAACATAATTTTGAGCCCTAGAGAGAAGAAATAACGGGAAAACGCTGGGAAATTATCGGGTATTCATCAGAGGTAAGTTTCTTGACTCAAAAACATCATTTTATGGTAGGATTAACATCAATCTTCATGAATTTGGGTAGAAATTGTGAAGGATTGTAGCCTAGATATTGAAAACGAAAAGTTTGGTTTTGAAAGGCCAATCGAACTCCGATTTTGGTAAATTTTATATGTATGGACTCGTGGCGAGACGAGGGTTCTGGAAATATGAGTTTCGAAATTTTTCGAGATGTGGGCCTGGGGCTCGGGTTTTGCAAATTTCGTGATTTTTGATATTTTTCGAGTTCTTTCGATTGGGTTATGTTCCATTAGCCTATTTTGATATATTTGTGCTGATTTGTTCTAAGTTATGACGTGCGTGGATGCCGGTTCGAGGAGCTAAGGCGTCGAGGGCATGAGTTTTCGTCGGTTCGAGGTGGGTAATACTTGTAAATGATGTCCTGAGGGTTAGTAAACCCTGGACTTGCACATCTTAGTGCTGTGTTGAGGTGACTTGCACGCCGGATAACGGGCGTGGGGTAGAGCACCATTGGGGATTGTGACTTGGTCCGTCCCGTGTAATAAATAATAACACCTAATTGTTGAAATGAATTGGACTAATTATCATGTTTGGGCTTCGTGCCAATTATTTGGATCCTTCAGGGATTGGTATCATTGTCTTGATAACACTGTGCATATTTTATTCAAAATTTAAGGTTTAAAATGGTATTTTGCTATTCAACATTTTTATAAGGTTATGAAAAACTTGAACAAGGTCTTAATAACATTTTTAGCTATGAGCTAATATGATATTGTTGCCCGTAGGACTTTCTTGATTATTTGTTAGACCGATTGGGGCCGAGGGCCATATGTTAGGGCATGACAATTTATGTGAGCATATGCATACACATGCATGGATCGGACTGCACGCCGCAGTGGTATACGGATTGGGCTGCGCGCCGCAACAAGTGTGATATTAATATTGTGCTTGGGCTGTAGGAGCCCCTCCGGAGTCTGAACCCCCACAATGAGCACGGGTACCCAAATTGGATCGGGCTACACGCCGTAGCGGTCATATGCATTGCATGGCATACATACATTGATTTACGTGTACTACGTGGCATAACATTTAGCACTCATACATTATCGGCACACATGCATTAGTTGCCTTATTGACCAGATCTCCTGGTGTAAATTGATAAGGAGTGCTGAGCCCGAGGGGCTGATTTGAGTGCGGACTTGCACTGCTTGAGTGTGTATCCAGGTATTGGTATATTATCATGAAAGAAAGTAGCTAAAAATCGAGATTTCTAAATAATCTACTCACATATGCTAGAAAGGGATAAAAAGATAGTTTTGTATTGTGTAGCATGAGATAGTGCCTATCGTGGTTTTCTTCCCTTTAGCATTATTTACTTTTATTACTGCTGAGTTGGAAGTACTCACACCCGACTCCCTGCACCTTGTGTGCAGATCCAGGTACATCATAGCAGGGCTGATTCTATTACGGTTCGGGAGTGCTTCTGGACAATCGAGGTAGCTGCCAGAGTTCGCAGGACCTGATTCTCCAGTTTGTCTATATTTTGTTCTGACCATCCCACAGTTGTGCACAATTATATTCACTATTTACACTTTGTATACTCTGTAGAGGCTCATGACTCTTGACCCTTCGGTCTATGGGAGTTGGTATGCGTTGGGACTTGGTTCCCCTGTTTCGATATATCCATCACTGTTATTTTACAATTGTTATGCTTAAATGGGATAAGGCGAGCTCATAGCTCTATGATTGTTGTTGATTGGTCGGGCTGGCCTAGCAGTGTGTTGGGCGCCATCACGATCGAATTTGGGGTCGTGACAAGTTGGTATCGAGCCTAGGTTTACTAGGCCTCATGAGTCTTGAGCCGGTTAGTAGAGTCTTGTGGATCGGTACGGGGACGCCTGTACTTATCCTCGGGAGGCTGCGAACCTTTAGGAAACACTTCACATTTCTTGGAATTCTTATCGTGCGCACTTGATTCAGCTTGAGATATAATTTTTGAAATTCCTTCCCCACGTCTGTGTACGCATCGAGCGCTCAGTAATATAATTGACTTATGGCTTGCAATTCCCCGATCGAGGGGCGAGATATAATCTTCATGAGTTCATGTTGGGCCAGTCGGGAGGACTTGAGGTGGGATCCTTGTCTATGGCTTGAGCACCAAGGTACTAATTTCGCGAGCAGGTATTATGAAGTTCATACGATCGGTATTGATCTTTATTGTGATTTGATATGTAGCCCTAGCTATAGGCATGAGAAATATTTTCATCGCCTCTTAATTGGAAGGTAAAGTGCCTTATGTGTAGTAGAACGAGTTCAAACTCAGGAAGACTAAAATGATTATGCTATGTGTATCCTGGTGGAAGGTATTCTGCTGAAATGCTAAATTGAGGCAAGATAGGTGGATTGGTTCTCATGTGTAATTGAAAGGTAGTTGATATGTGTTATGATTCGAGCAGGTACAACGCATGTTCATGTACCAAATATGATAATATGATTTGTGTAGTATTGAGACTAATTTTGTCGATATGCATTGTGATGTCTTGTCGAGTTGTGAATGTATTGCTAGGATGGTTTTGGTGATTCTCTGGCAGGTGGATAGGCCAATTTACAAAGGGAACTCTACCGAAATTTTTGGAAAATTTGGGGACTTAGAAAGATTTCTGTCACCTAAAGAGAGTGGGCTTATTGGTGGTGCATGTATATCCGCAAGAATTGCAGAAGAGCTAAGGTCTCTGATGATTTGAGTCTCTGTCAAGGCTTGTAAATGACTTGAGTTTAATCTCATATTAACATTTCGGCATCACTTGGGTAATAATGATATGAGTGGTTGAAAGTGCTTTGATGAATGGCTTCGAGCTAAGTTGGGGAGGTTGCAATTGATTAACTGATTGCACTATTGTGTGCTATGTTGATTCTGCCTCTAAGTATGTTGGGAAATTCTGGTAAAGGTTATGGTGCTTCGTAGATCTGATGAAGTACTAGGGTGTTTTGAACTGCTGTTGGTAAAGAATATTCACCGTATAGAAACGAAAGATAGCTGATTGTATCTGTAAGTAATCATGTTCTGCGATGTCAGAGTTCTAACAAAACACGAGTGGTTCCACTCAATAGGACAGTTGAATTACAGTTGGATAAGGGTGAATAATGCCCGATAATGGTTTTGCAGTGTTCAAGATTTTGCTTGTAACAGTCAGGTGCCTTAAGATTTGTGTATGTGGTTAAAGATGGCGGCTTCGTTAGAGAAAAATCAAGACTTGTGTCATATTATGTGAATGGTGGGATTCTATGTAACCGTATGGGAAGGTAAAGATACTAATTTAAAAATCGCGGGAAGTTTATCAAAATAAAGTGTGGTAGAACGTGGTACTTCTGGGAACACTGAGAGAGTATTCAGTGGCCTATGGGTCTTAGACAGTGTGGTCTTGTGTGGTAAAAAGGGTTGAGGCATTTTCGTACTACAGTAAAGACTGATATGAAATTAGAGATGAATCAGAAAGGAAACTGGGTAAATAGAACAACTTGTTAATAAACTGAAGCGGTATGATAAGGAATATGATTAATTCATGGTATGTGTTTGAAGTGATGAGTCTTGCACATATTGTGCAGCAAAGCTTTTGAGTGCTGGCAGTTGTGTAACTTGATATGGGTATAAGGACTCAGTCCCGGCGGTTTAATTTATGCAATGTAATTGGGAGAAAGAGTTTGCGATGTGTTATACCGTGGTTTGAAAATGAGTGTATTTTTCTTATTGGTATGCAAGGCTGGGAATGTGTAATGAGTTTTCTCTATATGGGATCATGAAAGCCCTTTACGAGTTGAGTGCGACGATGTTTGCGGCGTAGGAAAGGAATATGAATTTCCATATTATCTTAGGGTGGTGTGGCATATGCGATGTGTGATGGAAAGTTGATAATGGTATATTCTAGGTTTTGAGACCAGTTCATAATATATGGGAAGTCAATAAAATTATTGAGCAGCGCGGACAGCTGCAGGTGAATTAAGAATCGATCTTTCTGATGATTTAAGAAAATGGTACTGCTATTCCAGTAATTTGGTAGGGAATATGGTCCAAAAGGGATAAGGTAATGTAAACTGATAATATCTAATGGCATGGTGGTATTCTCTTGTGGGATCGACTGTAATAATTAAGTCGTTGATGGCAGAGTGAAATTTTTGAATGGCTTTCGTGGAACGAATGGGCGCTTGATGTGCGTTATGTATTCGTACGGCGGAGTGTGGAACCAGATATAGCGATTCATGTGTTATATATGTGTTGGAGACTAGAAGTTCTCGTAATCCGCCTATGCGGTGGTTGTATATCGTGTGTATCAGCACCGTTTAGCTCTTAGCTTGATATGATGAATTTGGGTTATGATACCTTATTTCAGACTGGTTGACATAAGCCGGGTCGTCTAGACTAATGTGATATGGGCTATGTCGGAAAATGGCACAAATTGCGTAGCAGAGAGCATCAAAGTATGCTCCAACAGAGTAGTTGTACCCAGGACCAGCGGACGGCTGGTAGGCATTGCTTTGTCAATTGGACCTTAGGGGCGGATGTCAGTGTAGAGGTATCTACCATTGATTCAGTTCCAGTATTGAGAAACGTTGTCGGATGCATTTCATGTGGCCGAGCTTGAGGCTATATATATATATATGTTTGCTGTAATGAGAAAATTCGACTCGATATGCATTTCCTTTTTGCGAGATTTATGCGTGGATCGGGTGGTACGCCGCCACGGGTTATTTTGGATCGGGTGGCACGCCGCCACATGTATGGTATCTGGATCGGGTGGCACGCCGTCACGGGTATGTCATTGGAACGGGTTGCACGCCGCAACAGAATATTGTGAAAATATAGTTAGTTATATGCTACCTGGTATACAATACTTCCTCACTTCTGAGGAAAGTCCGTTTTGAGTATCGCTTGGCGAATGGTACATCAGTTGTGTCCTTTCACGATTTAATAGCATACGTTAATTGTTTCACCGTGGGTGAGGTTGATTGCTTGTGTTCAAGACCTAGATCTGTGCGTGGCTAACCGTTTGAGCTTAGTGGCTTGAGGTGCTTCATGAGTAATAATGTTGGGATAGAATCACGAGTCTTGGCAAGGCCATGTGATGTTATGACCTCTCGAGAAAGATTCAGGTACTCTATTTCTATAATGCGAGACGCGATCTCAGTTCTATGTTATGATGGCACAGAGGAATTGAAATGCAACTCTTTTGCTGGAGACAGTTGTCATGATTTGAGCTGTCATGATTCGAGTGTGTTCAGACGTTTCTATTGGAGCCTATATTGTGCTCGTCGTGGCTTAGGTCGATGTTGAGGTGTCAAATCACCAGTGCGGTGTGTTATGATCGAAATAAGCGTTGGAGCCAATAGTGAGTGTGAGTATATGTGATTTCAGTTGGTTAGAAAGGTAATACCGAGATTTGGGTCCGAAATCTATTGTGGTATCAGTTAAAAGTGAAATGGATTCATGAATGGTTGACCTGAGAGATGGGTTCGATATATCGCATGTTCGGTTGTCGTGGGCATGATATGAAGGTGTTGGAACAAGACTCTATCTAATGAAGAGGGTTTTTCAGTTGGTATTTGGTTATCATGGGAAATTGTGTGATTAGAGACTATTGTCTCGAGTGATTGGGTTGTTTGATACATCATATGATCTCACCCGGAGTGAGTATGGGTTATTGCAGTGGATTCTAGTGTATCCTGAGTATAGGCATGGGATTAACAATTGGTATATGATTTCAAAAAGTGCAATGTGGTTTATGGTTTAGATGGTTTGTGAGATTTCAGCTATATGGTGTTTTCGGACTTATGAGAGATCGGGTGACGTGTGATCGCCCGAATATATGCTTGGTAAGGTCATTCAGCTATTGGGTTGCTTCTAGTACAACTGTGAGTCCACTCGAGGACGAGCGTTTGTTTAAGTTGGGGAGAATGTAACGACCCGGCCCATCGTTACGGGAATTTACCACCCCGTCATGTTGCAATTACATGTTTTATGCTTTTATATCAGTGTTAGAGCCTATCGGGTGAGTTAGGAGTGAATTGAACTGAAAATGAAGCAAATAGCATGTTTGAAGGAAGTTTGAATATGGAAAGTCAACCTAGAGTTGACTATCGAGGTAGAGTGCTCGGAATCGGATTCTTATGATTCGACTAGTTTCGGGGGATCATTTATGACTTAGGAGAGCAATCAGAATTGAATTTGGAGGTCCGGTGTAGTTTTAGGCTTGAATTGGCGAAGGTTGAATTTTGGCGAAATCCGAACGGTAGGTGAGATTTTGATCCGGGGGTCGGAATGGAATTCCGACAATTCCTGTAGCTTCGTTATGTGATTTTGGATATGTCCGCAAATTTTCAGGTCATTCGGACGTCGTTTGATCGGGTTTTGGATTGAATGTTAGTTTTGAAAGTTTTGAAGAAACTTAGGCTTGAATCCGTGTGAAAATGGTGATTTTGATGTTTAGGATGATGTTTTTATGATTGGAACAAGTTCGTATCGTGTTTCGGAGTATGTTGGTGGTTTTCGTTGGGGTCCCGGGAGCCTCGAGATGAATTCGGGGGTCCAAACAGACCAATTTGTGCCAAAGGCACTGCTATTTCTACTGCAATAAATGCAGAGAATTTTTGTGCTTCGCGATCACGAAGCTATGTATGCGATCGCGTAAGACGAGGATGTTGAGCTCTGCGATCGCGTAGGGCAAAATTGGGAAGCTCTGCGATCGCAAGGTTGAGTCTGCGATCGCGTAGTGTATCGGAGTGACGCCGGAAAATTGTTCTTCGCGATCGCGGGAAGAGAGATGCGATCGCGGGAAGAGAGATGCGATCGCGTAAGGTCAACTGGTTGTGCAACGCTATCGCGGGTGTATTGATGCGATCGCGTAGGGTCGCTAAGTGGGTCACTGCGATCGCGTCCACATTCACGCGATCGCGTAGAGGAAAAGTTGACAGCCCAGGATTTGTGCATCGTGATCGCGAGCCCAGTGTTGCGATCGCGTAGGGTTAAATGTTCAGGCAGTGAGTTAAATTGCAGAACAGAGGGCTCACAGGTTCATATACCAAAAAACATAATTTTGAGCCCTAGAGAGAAGAAATCACGGGAAAACGCTGGGAAATCATCGGGTATTCATCGGAGGCAAGTTTCTTGACTCAAAAACATCATTTTATGGTAGAATTAACATCAATCTTCATGAATTTGGGTAGAAATTGTGAAGGATTGTGGCCTAGATATTGAAAACGAAAATTTCGGTTTTGAAAGGCCAATCTAACTCCGATTTTGGTAAATTTTATATATATGGACTCATGGCGAGATGAGGGTTCTGGAAATATGAGTTTCGAAATTTTTCGAGATGTGGGCCTGGGGCTCGGGTTTTGCAAATTTCGTGATTTTTGATATTTTTCGAGTTCTTTCGATTGGGTTATGTTCCATTAGCCTATTTTGATATATTTGTGCTGATTTGTGCTAAGTTTTGACGTGCGTGGATGCCGGTTCGAGGAGCTAAGGCGTCGAGGGCATGAGTTTTCGTCGGTTTGAGGTGGGTAATACTTGTAAATGATGTCCTGAGGGTTAGTAAACCCCGGACTTGCACATCTTAGTGCTGTGTCGAGGTGACTTGCACGCCGGATAACGGGCGTGGGGTAGAGCACCATTGGGGATTGTGACTTGGTCCGTCCCGCGTAATAAATAATGACACCTAATTGTTGAAATGAATTGGACTAATTATCATGCTTGGGCTTCGTGCCGATTATTTGGATCCTTCAGGGATTGGTATCATTGTCTTGATAACACCGTGCATATTTTATTCTAAATTTAAGGTTTTAAATGGTATTTTGCTATTCAGCATTTTTATAAGGTTATGAAAAACTTGAACAAGGTCTTAATAACATTTTTTTAGTGCTGTGAGCTAATATGATATTGTTGCCCGTAGGGCTTTCTTGATTATTTGTTAGACTGATTGGGGCCGAGGGCCATATGTTAGGGCATGACAATTTATGTGAGCATATGCATACACATGCATGGATCGGATTGCACGCCGCAGTGGTATACGGATCGGGCTGCGCGCCGCAGCAGGTGTGATATTAATATTGTGCTTGGGCTATAGGAGCCCCTCCGGAGTCTGAACCCCCACAGTGAGCACGAGTACCCAAATTGGATCGGGCTACAAGCCGTAGAGGTCATATGCATTGCATGGCATACATACATTGGTTTACGTGTACTACGTGGCATAACATTCAACACTCATACATTACTGGCACACATGCATTAGTTGCCTTATTGACCAGATCTCCTGGTGTAAATTGATAAGGAGTGTTGAGCCCGAGGGGCTGATTTGAGTGCGGACTTGCACTGCTTGAGAGTGTATCCAGGTATTGGTATATTATCATGAAAGAAAGTAGCTAAAAATCGAGATTTCTAAATAATCTACTCACATATGCTAGAAAGGGATAAAAAGATAGTTTTGTATTGTGTAGCATGAGAGAGTGTCTACCGTGGTTCTCTTCCCTTTAGCATTATTTACTTTTATTAATGCTGAGTTGGAAGTACTCACACCCGACTCCCCTGCACCTTGTGTGCAGATCCAGGTACATCATAGCATGGCTGATTCTATTACGGTTCGGGAGTGCTTCTGGACAATCGAGGTAGCTGCCAGCGTTCGCAGGACCTGATTCTCCAGTTTGTCTATATTTTGTTCTGACCATCCCACAGTTGTGCACAATTATATTCGCTATTTACACTTTGTATGCTCTATAGAGGCTCATGACTCTTGACCCTTCGGTCTATGGGAGTTGGTATGCGTTGGGACTTGGTTCCCCTGTTTCGATATATCCATCATTGTTATTTTACAATTGTTATGCTTAAATGGGATAAGGTGAGCTCATAGCTCTATGATTGTTGTTGATTGGTCGGGCTGGCCTAGCAGTGTGCTGGGCGCCATCACGACCGGATTTGGGGTCGTGACAGTGAGTAATAAATATATAAAAGTAGCTGAAAGTAAGACATCCACAAAGTACCACAATATGAAGCTACACTACAGTTCGAATCTCCTACGAACTAGCATCAACAGTACAATTCAGCTACCACAGAGTAATTCAACAAATAAAGATGCAATGCACATAACCGCTACGGTGTGTAGCCCGATCTAATTTAACGTCGACGGCGCTCACTGGGGGTGTGTACAGACTCCGGAGGGGCTCCTACAGCCCAAGCGCAATAATGCTGCGGCGTGCGGCCCGATCCTCATATCAACCGCTGCGGCGTGCAGCCCGATCCATCCTCAGTCCACATAAATCAAATAAGTCACAAAAGTAGTTCATTCTTCTAAATTTCCAATTTCCAGTTCATAATTTACGAAAAATACTTAACTTTTATTTAATTTGCAAAAACCGGTGACTTAACATTTCAAAAAGGTGATTTCAATTTCCAGGACTGAGATCAGTGATTTAAGCAAATATAGCTATCACATAAATATTGTCCTCTAAGGACGCTACAGATCGGCACAAGGCCCCAAACAAGGCTTACCGCCCACAAATATATCAAATACAGTGTATTTCCAATACTAATAACATATTATTCATTTCCGGGATGGACCAAGTCTCAATCCCCAGTCACAATCAATCCCGCACCTACCACGGTGTGCGAGCCACGCCCTACTAGCGTCACAATGTGCTAAGCCGGGGTTTCGAACCCTCAGGCTACCATATACACAAACTACTCACCTCTAGCCGGTCGTAGACTCGTCTGCGATGCCTTTTCCTTTGAATTTAGCTCCCTCGTGCGTAGAATCTAGTCAAACCACAATAATTATATCAAATACGGGTCAAAGAATCATAACCCATTTCAATTTACATGAAATTCGCATAATTACACTAAGTTGGTAAAACCCGACCCCGGGCCCACTGCTCGGAAAATTCCAAAATTAGTACCAACGCGACCCTCATCTCGCCACGAGTCCGTGCATATAAAATTTATCAAAATCGGAGTTCAAATGGTCTTCCAAAACTCAAAATCCCGTTTTCAATACCTAGGCCACAATTCTTCAATATTGCTACCCAAATTCATGAAGATTGATGTTAATCCTACCATAAAATCATGTTTTTGAGTCAAGAATCTTACCTCCGATGAATACCCGATGATTTCTCACTGTTTTCCTTGAGTTTTCTTTTCTCTAGGGCTCAAAATTGTATTTTTGGGGTGTAAACCCCCGAGCTCTCTGTTCTGCAATTTAATTCACTGCCAGAACATTTATACCTACGCGTTCGCGTGAGCTTACACGCGTTCGCGATGAACAGCTCCCTTTTACTCTTCGCGAATGCGATGACTCCCACGCGTTCGCGATGCTCGACTCTGACTTACCCTACACGAATGCGAACTGCACCACGCGTTCGCGATGAACAAAATTCCCAGCCGCCAATTTTCCTTCTACGCGTTCGCGATACTCCTCCCGCGAATGCGAAGCCTCAACCTCACGCACCTACGCGAACGCGACCACAGGAACGCGATCGCAAAGTACAAGGCTCCTGGCCTACACGAACGCAACGCACCTGATCGCGAACGCGATGCTTGATCCGTCTGACCTTCGCGAACGCGACCCATGCCACGCGAACGCGAAGGTCTAAATGACTGGGCAGAAACCTGCAGTTTTCTGCAGATTTTGCCAAGTCCCATATGCCTGGTTGATGGTCCGAAATCATCCCGAGGCCCCCGGGACCCCAACGAAAACCACCAACATACTCCAAAACATGATACGGGCTTGTTCCAATCACAAAAACACCATCCTAAACATCAAAATCACCATTTACACACGAATTCAAGCCTAAGTTTCTTCAAAACTTTCAAAACTAACATTCAATCCAAAACCCGATCAAACGATGTCCGAATGACCTGAAATTTGCAGACATATCCAAAATCACATAACGAAGCTACAGAAATTGTCGGAATTCCATTCCGACCCCCGGATCAAAATATCACCTACCATCCAGTTTTCGCCAAAATTCAACCTTCGCCAATTCAAGCCTAAAGCTACACCGGACCTCCGAATTCAATTACGATTGCTCTTCTAAGTCATAAATGATCCCCCGAAACTAGTTGAATCTTCGGAATCCGGTTCCGAGCATTCTAACTCAATAGTCAACTCTAGGTTGACTTCCCATATTCAAGCTTTTTTTAAACATACTATGTACTTCATTTTCAACCCAAATCACTCCTAACTCACCCGATATACTCTAATACTGATATAAAAGCATAAGATATGTAAAATGCAGGGTAACGGGGTGGTAATTTCCGTAACGACGGGCCGGGTCGTTACATTCTCCCCAACTTAAACAAACGCTCGTCTGCGAGCAGGTTAAGAAACATACCTGGAGCATCAAACAAGTGAGGATATCTGCTCCGCATCTCCTGCTCGGTCGACCTCTCCATTGCACTTTCACTGAAGCTATGTCCTTGGATCTCAGCTTACGAACCTGTCGACCCAAAATGGCTACTGGCTCCACATCATAAGTCAAGTCCTCATCTAGTTGTATCGTGCTGAAGTCTAACACATGAGATGGGTCTCTGACATACTTCCGGAGCATAGATACATGGAACATCGGGTGAACCCCCGACAAAGCAAGCATATAGGCCACCTCCCTTACTTTTCTAAGCACCTCAAAAGGTCTAATAAACCTTGGGCTCAACTTCCCTTTCTTTCCAAACCTCATAACACCCTTCATAGGCGAAACCTTCAGCAACACATTCTCACCTACTGAATAAGACACATCTCGGACCTTCCGGTCCGTATAACTCTTCTAACACGACTGAGCTGTGCGAAGTCTCTCCTGAATCACCTTCACCTTGTCTAAGGTATCTTGGACTAACTCTGTCCCCAACAACCTAGCCTCGCCGGGCTCGAACCAACCGACTGGAGACCTACACCGCCTCCCATATAAAGCTTCATACGGTGCCATCTGAATGCTGGACTGATAGCTATTATTATAAGCAAACTCCGCACGAGGCAAGTAATCAGCCCATGAACCACCGAAATCAATGACACAAGCACGCAACATGTCCTCCAATATCTGAATAGTACGCTCAGACTGTCCATCAGTCTGTGGATGAAATGCTGTGCTCAGCGCTACCTACGAACCCAACTCTCGCTGAAATGTCCTCCAGAACTGGGAAGTGAACTGGGTACCTCTGTCCGATATAATAGAAATGGGAACTCCATGCAATCTCACTATGTCACGGATGAATATCTCTGCCAACCGGTCTGAGGAATAAGTAGTACGCACTGGGATGAAGTGAGCTGACTTGGTCAACCTATCCACCACCACCCAAACTGAATCAAACTTCCTCGCTGTCCGAGGGAGTCCACTAACAAAGTCCATAGTTATCCTTTCCCACTTCCACTCCGGAATATCAATACGCTGGAATACACCACCAGGTCTCTGATGCTCATACTTGACCTGCTGACGGTTTAGACACCGAGCCACATGGCTCACAATATCTTTCTTCATCTTTCTCCACCAGTAATGCTGCTTCAAATCCTGATACATCTTCGCAGCTCCTGGATGAATAGAATACCGCGAGCTGTGGGCTTCCTCCAATATCAACTCACGAAGGCCGTCAACATTGGGCACGAATATCCGGCCCTGGATCCGCAATACACCGTCACTATCAATAGTGACATCTCTGGCATCATCATGCTGAACACTGTCCTTAAGGACAAGCAGGTGTGGATCATCATACTGGCGCTCTCGAATACGATCATATAAAGAAGAACGAGCCATTACAGAAGCCATCACCCGAATGGGCTCAGAAATATCTAGTCTCACCATCTGATTAGCTAACGCCCGAACATCAACTGCAAGGGGTCTCTCCCCAACTGGAATATACGCCAAACTGCCCATACTAATAGCCTTCCGGCTCAATGCATCAACCACTACATTGTCTTTCCCGGGATGGTACAAGATAGTAATATCATAGTCTTTAAGCAATTCAAGCCATCTCCGCTGCCTCAAATTTAGATCTTTCTGCTTAAACAAATGTTGAAGGCTGCGGTGGTCTATATATACATCACAAGATACACCATATAGGCAATGCCTCCAAATCTTCAAGGCATGAACAATAGCAGCAAACTCCAAATCATGAACAGGGTAGTTCTTCTCGTGGGGCTTTAGCTGGCGAGAAGCACATGCAATAACTCTACCCTCCTGCATCAACACACAACCGAGTCCAACTCTAGAAGCATCACAATACACCGTATATGACCCTGAGGCTGATGGTAAAACAAGTACTGGAGCGGTGGTCAAAACCTCCTTGAGCTTCTGGAAGCTCTCCTCACATTCATCAGACCATACAAATGGAGCATTCTGCTGTGTCAACTTAGTCAACGGTGAAGCAATAGATGAGAAACCCTGAACAAATCGGCGATAATAGCCTGCCAAGCCGAGAAAACTCCGAATATCTATAGCTGAGAAAGGTCTGAGCCAATTCTGCACCGCCTCAACCTTCTGTGGATCAACCCGAATACCATCACTGGACACTACATGTCCCAGAAAACCCACAGTATCAAGCCAGAACTCACACTTAGTGAATTTTGCATAAAGCTTCTCTTCTCTCAACCTCTGCAGTACCACCCTCAGGTGCTGTGTATGCTCCTCCTGGCTGCGTGAATACACCAGAATATCATCAATAAACACAATCACAAAAGAATCAAGGTACGGCCAAAATACACTATTCATCAAGTGCATGAATGCAGCTGGGGTATTAGTCAGCCCGAAAGACATCACCAGGAACTCGTAGTGCCCATATCGCATTCTGAACGCTGTCTTCATAATATCCGAGTCCCTGATCTTCAACTAATGATAGCCCGAAAAAAGATCAATCTTAGAAAATACACTAGCTCCCTGGAGCTGATCAAATAGGTCCTCAATACGAGGCAATGGGTACTTATTCTTCACTGTTACCTTGTTCAACTGCCTGTAATCAATGCACATTCTCATTGTGCCATCTTTCTTCTTCACGAACAATACCGGTGCACCCCAAGGTGACACACTTGGACGAATGAAACCCTTATCTAAGAGTTCCTGAAGCTGTTCTTTCAATTCTTTTAACTCTGCTGGTGCCATGCGATAGGGAGGAATAGAAATGGGCTGAGTGCCCGGCACCAAGTCAATACCAAAATCAATATCTCTGTCGGGTGGCATGCCCGGCAGGTCTGCTGGAAATACATCCGGAAACTCCCTCACAATGGGGACCGAATCAAGACTGGGTGTCTCAGCCTCAACATTTCTAATGAAGGCCAAATAAGATAAACAACCCTTGCCAATCATTCGTTGGGCCTTTATATAAGAAATCACCCCGTCAGACACATAATCAGTCAAGCCACACCACTCGATCCTCGGATTACCTGGAATAGCTAGTGTGACTGTCTTGGCATGACAGTCCAGAATCACATGGTAAGGAGATAGCCAATCCATGCCTAGAATCATATCGAAATGTACCATGCCCAGTAGTAGTAAATCAACTTGGGTCTCCAGACCCCCAATAGTAATAAGACAGGATCGATATACCTGATCCACAACAACAGTATCTCCCACTGGGGTAGACACATGTACGGGCAATGCAAGAATACCACGGGTCATACCCAAATAATGTGAAAAAAATAAGTAGAGACATAAGAATAGGTGGATCCGGGATCAAATAAAACAGAAGCATCCCTGTGGCAGACTGAGATAATACCTGAAATGACCGCATCTGAAGCACTAGCATCCTTCCTATCCGGAAGAGCATAGAAACGAGCCCGGCCTCCACCAGTACGATCCTCACCCCTATGGCGACCTCTGGATACCTGGCCACCAGTCCTAGCCGACTGTGCTGGCGCTGAAGAAACAGGAGTAGAAGACGAGGGCTGATCCCTCTACCGAGACCGCTTACGAAGCCACTGAGGACACTCTCTCCTGATATGACCCAAATCACCGCACTCAAAACAACGGCCTGAAGATGGAAGAAGGGGCTGCTGAGGACCCCTCGCTACCGATGAACCCTGTGATGAGGAAACAGGAGCAGAGCTCTGAGCTGGAAGAGCACTTAGTGCAGGCTGACTCTGCTGACGGTTCTGCTGACCCTGATAACCCTGATGTCTCTGCTGACCCTGATAACGCTGATGGCCCTGACGACCACGATCTGATGAAACCCCACTGGACTCTGCACATCCAGACTGATGAGACCTGAAAGAACGACCCCTGTTATACTGGGGTTGTCCCCTAGACGGAGCACCACTGTAGCTGCCAGAACCACGAGGCCGCTTAGCCTCTCTCTCCTCCCGCTCTCTGCTGCGATCTGTCTCAATGTGACGGGCAGCATCAACCACTTCCTCAAAGGTAACTGTCGAAACTCTCTCCCTGGTCATCAATATGCGGATGGGATAAATAAGGCCATCAATAAATCTCCGAATCCTCTCTCTGTCCGTAGGAACCATCCACATGGCATGACGGGCCAGCTGTGTGAATCTCATCTCATACTGATTAACCGTCATATCCCCCTGCTTCAGCCACTCAAACTGACGTCGCAGCTCCTCTCTCTGAGACTGAGGCACGTACTTCTCCAAAAATACCGTGGAGAACTGCTGCCAAGTGAGGTGGGCCACCCCAGCGGGCCTACGCCTCTCAAAATCCTCCCACCACTGAAATGCTGCACCTGTAAACCGAAAAGTGGTGAATGAAACACCGCTGGACTCTAGAATACCCGCGGTGCGAAGCATGCGCTGACATCTGTCAAGAAAACCCTGGGCGTCCTCGCCCTCCGCACCACTGAATGTCGGAGGCTGTAGCCTCTCAAATCTCTCCAAACGACGCTGCTCATCGTCGGGCATAACTGGAACCATATAAGGAGGAGCTGGTACAACGGGCGCAACTGGCTGAACTGGCTCGGGTGTGTGAGCCACAGGGGTCTGATTCCCTCCCCCTGCCTGTGAAAAAGATGCTGCAGCAGTAGCTGCAACTACCTGAGCCAAGCCTGTGCACACTAATAAAATCTGAGCCAAGGTCTCTTGAAGACCTGATATGACAATGGGCACTGCCGGTGCCTGAACCTGAGTTGTCGGAGCATCTGCCGCTGGAATCTGGTCTTGAGCCTGGGCCACTGGTGCAGGAATCTGACCCTGAGTCTGGTCAGCTGGTGGGTCAGCAGGTGCTGGTACTGCTGCCCTACCTCTACCACGACCACAGCCTCTAGGTTCCAAAGGTGGTCGTCCGCCATGTCCGTTAGCTCGTGTTCTCGCCATCTGCGAGAGAATAGAATATGGAAAAATTTAATTTCATGATAACACAAATCGCACGGTATGAATCCAAGAAAATGAGGTTTTTCCTAAAGTTTCTGTAGCCCTCCGAAGATAGATACAGACATCTACGTACCGATCTGCGAAAGCCTACTAAACCGGCTCATGACTCGCGAGTCCTAGTAACCTAGGCTCTGATACCAACTTGTCACGACCCAAATCCGGTCGTGATGGCGCCCAACAATCAAGCTAGGTCAGCCAGACCAACAATTAATTATCTCAACGACTATCAGTCCCAAATGGACATTCCAAGAAGAATATATGAGTCAAAGAACTCCAATAATAATAGTAATGAACAAAATACTGACACTCCTAAAGATCTGGAGTCACAAGTCTAGAGCCTCTAACAAAACCCAACAGGAATAGAGAGTACTATATAGAAATACTCAAGTCTGAATACAAATACAAATAACAACTGGAAAGGAGAGGAGAAGCTAGGTTCTGCGAACGTAGGCAGCTACCTCAGCAACTCGGTATGACACTGCAAACGCTGGAAATGCCTGTCTACTGCTCCTGAGTACCTGAGTCTGCACACAAAAGGTGCAGGGAGTAGGGTGAGTACTAAGTACTCAGTGAGTAATAAATATATAAAAGTAGCTGAAAGTAAGAAATCCACAAAATACCACAATATGAAGCTACACTACAGTTCGAATCTCCTACGAACTAGCATCAATAGTACAATTCAGCTACCACAGAGTAATTCAACAAATAAAGATGCAATGCAATGCACATAACCGCTACGGCGTGTAGCCCGATCCAATTTAACGTCGACGGCGCTCACTAGGGGTGTGTACAGACTCCGAAGGGGCTCCTACAGCCCAAGCGCAATATACTGCTGCGGCGTGCAGCCCGATCCTCATATCAACCGCTGTGGCGTGCAGCCCGATCCATCCCCAATCCACATAAATCAAATAAGTCACAAAAATAGTTCATTCTTCTAAATTTCCAATTTCCAGTTCATAATTTATGAAAAATACTTAACTTTTATTTAATTTGCAAAAACCGGTAACTTAACATTTCAAAAAGGTGATTTCAATTTCCAGGACTGAGATCAGTGATTTATGCAAATATAGCTATCACATAAATATTGTCCTCTAAGGACGCTAGAGATCGGCACAAGGCCCCAAACAAGGCTTACCGCCCACAAATATATCAAATACAGTATATTTCCAACACTAATAACATATTATTCATTTCCGGGATGGACCAAGTCTCAATCCCCAGTCACAATCAATCCCTCACCTGCCACGGTGTGCGAGCCACGCCCTACTAGCGTCACAATGTGCTAAGTCGGAGTTTCGAACCCTCAGGCTACCATATACACAAACTACTCACCTCTAGCCGGTCGTAGACTCGTCCGCGATGCCTTTTCCTTTGAATTTAGCTCTCTCGTGCGTAGAATCTAGTCAAACCACAATAATTATATCAAATACGGGTCAAAGAATCATAACCCATTTCAATTTACATGAAATTCGCATAATTACACTAAGTTGGTAAAACCCGACCCCGGGACCACTGCTCGGAAGATTCCGAAATTAGTACCAACGCGACCCTCATCTCGCCACGAGTCCGTGCATATAAAATTTATCAAAATCGGAGTTCAAATGGCCTTCCAAAACTCAAAATCCCGTTTTCAATACCTAGGCCACAATTCTTCAATATTTCTACCCAAATTCATGAAGATTGATGTTAATCCTACCATAAAATCATGTTTTTGAGTCAAGAATCTTACCTCCGATGAATACCCGCTAATTTCTCAGTGTTTTCCTCGAGTTTTCTTCTCTCTAGGGCTCAAAATTGTATTTTTGGGGTGTAAACCCGCGAGCTCTCTGTTCTGCAATTTAATTCACTGCGAGAACATTTATACCTACGCGTTCGCGTGAGCTTCCACGTGTTCGCGATGAACAGCTCCCTTTTACTCTTCGCGAACGCGATGACTCCCACACGTTCGCGATGCTCGACTCTCACTTACCCTACGCGACTGTGAACTCCACCACGCGTTCGCGATGAACAAAATTCCCAGCCGCCTATTTTACTTCTACGCGTTCGCGATACTCCTCCCGCGAACGCGAAGCCTCACCCTCTCGCACCTACGCGAATGCGACCATAGGAACGCGATCGCGAAGCACAAGGCTCCTGGCCTACGCGAACGCGACGCACCTGATCGCGAACGCGATGCTTGATCCGTCTGACCTTCGTGAACGCGACTCATGCCACGCGAACGCGAAGGTCTAAATGACTGGCCAGAAACCTGCATTTTTCTGCAGATTTTGCCAAGTCCAATATGCCCGGTTGATGGTCCGAAATCATCCCGAGGCCCCCGGGACCCCAACAAAAACCACCAACATACTCCAAAACATGATACTGACTTGTTCCAATCACAAAAACACCATCCTAAACATCCAAATCACCATTTACACACGAATTCAAGCCTAAGTTTCTTCAAAACTTTCAAAACTAACATTCAATCCAAAACCCGATCAAACGATGTCCGAATGACCTGAAAATTTGCAGACATATCCAAACTGACATAACGAAGCTATAGAAATTGTCGGAATTCCATTCCGACCCCCGCATCAAATTATCACCTACCATCCGGTTTTCGCCAAAAATTAACCTTCGCCATTTCAAGCCTAAAGCTACACCGGACCTCCGAATTCAATTACGATTGCTCTCCTAAGTCATAAATGATCACCCGAAACTAGTCGAATCATCGGAATCCGGTTTCGAGCATTCTAACTCAATAGTCAACTCTAGGTTGACTTCCCACATTCAAGCTTTCTTCAAACATACTATGTACTTCATTTTCAACCCAAATCACTCCCAACTCACCCGATATACTCTAATACTGATATAAAAGCATAAGATATGTAAAATGCAGGGTAACCGGGTGGTAATTCCCGTAACGACGGGCCTGGTCGTTACAGTTTAAAACACTACCAAGACCCGGAATCCAACGGGTAACACAGACTAAAAGAGATCATACAATTGTAGCTCTATGTATAAGGAGTATCTAACAACGGAATGAAGGAAAAACATCTACTAGCACTAGAATAGAAGGAAGGCCTCCGGATCCGTGGACGTAGCAGATCATACCTCGAGGTCTCCCAAAAGCAATGCTGAATCACCTTGTGTGAGCCTGTCCTGGTGTACCTGGATCTGCACAACAAAAGTGTGCATAAGAGTAGCATGAGTACACCACGACGGTACTCAGTAAGTGCCAAGCCTAACCTCGATGGAGTAGTGACAAGGAAGGTCAGAGCCCTACTGAGAGACATCAGTAATAAAATGACAATAACAATAATGAGCAGTTTAAATGACGATAATCTTTAAATAACAACAATAAAGTGATTACCGCAAACGTCTACAAGTAAACTAACAACAAGTAACAACTCAATTGACAAGTCCAGGACCTGTGGGAATTGAACCCACAGTCCCATTGACAGTACCTCTGGGTCTCCGGGAATCGAACCCGCAGCCCATGTCTCAATAATAGATCAATAACTCAGGATCTCCGAGAATCGAGCCGCAGTCCCTACAAATAACTCGGGATCTCGGGAATCGAACCCGCAGTCCCTACAAATAACTCAGGATCTCGGGAATCGAACCCGCAGTCCCTACAAATAACTCAGGATCTCGGGAATCGAACTTGCAGTCCCTACAAATATCACTCCGGGTCTCTGGGAATCGAACCCACAGCCCTGGGTCTTTGGGAATTGAACCCGCAGTCCACAAACACAGCAATTAAAGGAATACACAGAGAGAATATAATATGCTTAACTATAACTTCACCGAAAAATAGTGCCAATAATCATCAAGAAGCTCAAATAAGACAATTAGGCAACTAGACAGTTAAATACTACCTAATCATGCTTTTCTAACTACTACCGGGTAAAAATATAGAATTGACAGCTAAAAACAGGAATATCACTCATCGAACATTTTAAATAAAGTATGTATTCAACAACCAGCGCATGTACATGTCACGACCCCAAATCCGGTCGTGATGGCACCCAGCACACTGCTAGGCCAGCCCGACCAATCAACAACAATCATAGAGCTATGAGCTCGCCTTATCCCATTTAAGCAAATCAATTGTGAAATAACAGTGATGTATATATCGAAACAGGGGAACCAAGTCCCAACACATACCAACTCCCATAAACAACGATAGGCACTATCTCATGCTACACAATACACAACTATCTTTTTATCCCTTTCTAGCATATGTGAATAGATTATTAGAAATCTCAATTTTTAGCTACTTTGTTTCATGATAATATACCAATACCTGGATACAATCTCAAGCACTGCAAGTCCGCACTCAAATCAGCCTTCGGGCTCATCACTCCTTATCAATTTACACCAGGAGATCTGGTCAATAAGGCAACTAATGCATGTGTGCCAGTAATGTATGAGTGCTAAATGTTATGCCACATAGTACACGTAAACCAATGTATGTATGCCATGCAATGCATATGACCGCTACGGCGTATAGCCCGATCCAATTTGGGTACCCGTGCTCACTGTGGGGGTTTAGACTCCGGAGGGGCTCATACAGCCCAAGCACAATATTAAAATCACACCTGCTGCGGCGCGCAGCCCGATCCGTATACCACTGCGGCGTGCAATCCGATCCATGCATGTGTATGCATATGCTCACATAAATTGTCATGCCCTAACATATGGCCCTCGGCCCCAATCAGTCTAACAAATAATCAAGAAAGCCCTACGGGCAACAATATTATGTTAGCTCATAGCTAAAAAATGTTATTAAGACCTTATTCAAGTTTTTCATAACCTTATAAAAATGCTGAATAGCAAAAATACCATTTTTAAACCTTAAATTTAGATAAAAATATGCAGAGTGTTATCAAGACAATGATACCAATCCCTGAAGGATCCAAATAATCGGCACGAAGCCCAAGCATGATAATTAGTCCAATTCATTTCAACAATTAGGTGTTATTATTTATTACGCGGGACGGACCAAGTCACAATCTCCAATGGTGCTCTACCCCACACCCGTTATCCGCGTGAAAGTCACCTCGACACAGCACTAAGATGTGCAAGTCCGGGGTTTACTAACCCTCAGGACATCATTTACAAGTATTACCCACCTCGAACCGACGAAAGCTCATGCCCGCGATGCCTTAGCTCCTCGAACCGGCATCCACGCACGTTAAAACTAGCACAAATCATCACAAATATATCAAAAATAGGCTAATAGAACATCACCCAATCGAAAGAACTCGAAAAATATCAGAAATCACGAAATTTCCAAAACCCGAGCCCCGGGCCCACATCTCAAAAATTTCGAAACTCATATTTCCAGAACCCTCATCTCGCAACGAGTCCATACATATAAAATTTACCAAAATTGGAGTTTTGATAGTCAACTCTAGGTTGACTTTCCATATTCAAACTTCCTTCAAACATGCTATTTGCTTCATTTTCAATTCAATTCACTCCTAACTTGCCCGATAGGTTCTAACACTGATATAGAAGCATAAGATATGATAATGCAACATAACGGGGTGGTAATTCCCATAACGACGGGCCGGGTCGTTACATTCTCCCCAACTTAAACAAACGCTCGTCCTCGAGCGGACTCGGAGTTGTACTAGAAGCAACCCAATAGCCGAATGACCTTACCAAGCATATATCCGGGCGATCATACGTCACCCTATCTCACATAAGTCCGAAAATACCATATAGTCAAAATTTCACAGACCATCTGAACCATAAATCACATTGCACTTTCTGAAATCATATGCCAAATGCTAATCCCATGCCTATACTCAAGATACACTCGAATCCACTGCAATAACCCATATTCACTACTCCGGTGAGATCATATGATGTATCAACAACCCAATCACTCGTGACGATAGTCTCTAATCACAACAACTCGTCACAATCACCAAATACTAGCTGAAAACCTCTTTCATTAGATAGAGTCTTATTCCAACACCTCCATATCCTGCCCACGGCAGCTGAAGCACGCGATATACCGAACCCATCTCTCAGGTTAACCATTCGTGAATCTATTTCCCTTTTTAAAACTCATACCACGATAGGTTTCGGAGCCAAACCTCAATTTTTACCTTTCTAACAAGCTAAGATCCAATATGCTCGTATTCATTAATGACTCGAATGATCATTTCGGTTATAACACACCACACCGGTGACATGATACCTCAACATCGGCCTATGCCACAACGAGCACAACACAGGCTCCAATAAGAATGATCTAAACACACTCGAATCATGACAACTGACTCACACAAAGAACTATAATTCAAATTCCTCAATACCATCACAACACATAACTGAGATCTCGTCTCATATCATAGAATTAGAGTACCTGAATCCTCCTCGAGAGGTCATAACATCACGTGGCCTTGCCACGATTCGTGATTCTATCCCAACATTATTACTCATGGAGCACCTCAAGTCGCAATGCTCAAAACGGTCAGCCACGCTCATATTTAGGTCTGAACTCAAGCAATCAATCACACACGCGGTGATACATTTAGTATATGCTATCCAATCCTGAATGGACACAACCGATGTGCTATTCCCCGAGCGATACCCAATACGGACTATTCCTCAGAAGCTAGGATGTATTGTATACAAGGTAGCATATAGGAATCTATACTTTCCACGCCACACTGTTGCGGCGCGCAACCCGTTCCAATAACATACCTGTGGCGGTGTGCCACCCGATCCAGATACTACACCTGTGGCGGCGTGCCACCCGATCCACGCATAATCTAGAAAAAGGTAATGCACATCGAGTCAAGTTGCTCGCTGTAACAAACATATGTATAGCCTCACGCTCGGCCACATGAAACACATCCGACAAAGTTCCTCAATACCGGAACTGAATCAATGGTAGATACCTCTACACTGACATCCGTCACGAAGGCCTAACTGACAAAGCAATACCTACCAACAATCCTCTGGCCCTCGGGTACATCTACCCTGCTGGAGCATGATCTGATGCACTCTGCCACGCAGTTTGTGACATTTTTCTTACATAGTCCATAACACATTAGTCTAGACAACCTGGCTTATGACAACCAGTCTGCAATCATATATCATTATTCAAATTCATCATATCAAGTGACGAGAGAGCCACTAGGGCTTCCAATTTCGAACAATCGCTAAACGATGCCGATCCACTCGATATACCACCACTGCGTAGGCGGATTACGAGAACTTCCAGACTCTAACACATGTATTACACATGGATCACTATGCCTGATCCCACACTCTACCGTACGATTACATAGCACACATCAAGCATCTATTCATACCATGAAAGCCATTCAGAAATTTCCTTATGCCATTTACAACTCAATCATCAATGTCAATCTAACAAGAGGATACCACCACACCACTAAAGATTATCAGTTTATATTACCTGGCCCTTTTAGGACCATATTCCCTACAAAATTATGAGAATAGCAGTACCATTTTCTTAAATCATCAGAAAGATCGATTCTTAATTCACCTGCAGCTGTCCGCGCTGCTCAATAATTTTATTGACTTCTCATATATTATGAACTGATTTCAAAACCTAGAATATACCATTATCAACTTTCCGTAACACATCGTGTATACCATATCACACTAAGACAACATGGAAATTCATATCCCTTTCCTCCGCCTCACATCGGTGCACTCAACTAGTCAAGGACTTTTGTGATCCCATATAGAAGAAAACTCATTACACATTCCACGCTTCGCATACCGACAGGAGTATACTCATTTTCAAACCATGATAAAACACATCACAAACTCTTCATTCCCATTCGTTGCATAAGTTTAACTGCCAGGATTGAGTCCTTATACCCATATCAAGTTACACAACTGCCAGCACTCAAGAGCTTTGCTGCACAATGTCTGCAAGACTCATTACTTCAACCACATACCAGGAATCAATCGTATTCCTTTTTATACCATTCTGGTTTATTAACAAGTTGTTCCATTTACTCAGTTTCCTTTCTGATTCATCTCTAATTTCATATCAGTCTTTACTGTAGCACGACAATGCCTCAACCCTTTTTTACCACACAAGACCACACGGTCTAAGACCCATAGGCCACTGAATACTCTCTCAGTGTTCCCAGAAGTACCACATTCCACCACACTTTATTTTGATGAACTTCCCGCGATTTTTAAATTGTTATCATTACTTCCCAATGCGGATACATAGAATCCCATCATTCACATGATATAACAGAAGCCTTGATCTTTTCTAACGAAAGCGCCATCTTTAGCCACATACACAATCTTAAGGCATCTCACTGTTACAAGCAAAATCTTGAACACCGTAAAACCATTCTCGGACATCATTCACCCTTATTCAGCTGTAACTCAACTGTCCTATTGAGTAGAAACATGACTATTTAAAGGTACAATTCGCTATCATTCTTTTCTATACACCGAACATTCTCTACCAACAGTAGTTCAAAACATCCTAGTATTTCTTCACATCTACGAAGCACCATAACCTTGTCAGAATCTTCCCAACATACTTAAAGACAGAATCAACATAGCACACAATAGTGCAATCAGTTAATCAATAGCAACCTCCCCAACTTAGCTCGAAGCCATATATCAAAGCACGTTTAACCGCTCATAGCATTCTTTACTCAAATGATGCAACAAAGTTCTTGTTAGATTAAACTCAAGTCATTTACAAGCTTCGGCGGAGGTTCAAATAATCAGAATTATTAATTCTTTTGCAATTCTTGCATTCATTCACACACAACAGTTGCGCCCACTCTTTAGGTGACAAAAATCTTTTCTAAGTCCCAAATTTTCGAAAAATTTCGGTAGAGCTTCCTTTGTAAATTGGCCTATCCACCTGCCAGAGAATCACCAAACCATTCTAACAATACTTCCACAACTCAACAAGATATCACAATGTATTTCAACAACATTAAATCACAATACTACACGAATCATATTATCACAATTTATACTTGAACCTGCGCTGTATCTGCTCGAATCATAACACATATCAAATACCTTTCAATTACACATGAGGATTAACCCTCATACTTCTTCTCAATTTAGCATTTCATCACGATACCTTCCACCAGGATACACATAGCAAAGTCACTTTAGTCTTCCTGAGTTTAAACTCGTTCCACTACACATAGTGCACTTTACATTTCCGCTAAGAGGCAATGAACATATTTCTCATGCCCATAACTAGGGCTACATATCAAATCACAACAAGAACTGAATACCTTACAGCTCTCCCATTATCAAACTGCCATTTGCACAATAAAGATCAATACCGATCGTATGAACTTCATAATACCGACTCGCGAAATTAGTACCTTGGTGCTCAAGCCATAGATAAGGATCTGGCCTCAAGTCCTCCCGACTAGCCCAACATGAACTCACGGAGATTATATCTCGCCCCTCGATCGGGGAATTGCAAGCCATAAGTCAATTATATTACTGAGCGCTCGATGCGTACACAGATGTGCGGAAGGAATTTCAAAATTATATCTCAAGCTGAATCAAGTGCGCACGATAAGAATTCCAAGAAATGTGAAGTGTTTCCTAAAGGTTCGCAGCAGCCTCCCGAGGATAAGTACATGCGTCCCCGTACCGATCCACAAGACTCAACTAACCGGCTCAAGACTCATGAGGCCTAGTAAACCTAGGCTCTGATACCAACTTGTCACGACCCCAAATCCGGTCGTGATGGTGCCCAGCACACTGCTAGGCCAGCCCGACCAATCAACAACAATCATAGAGCTATGAGCTCGTCTTATCCCATTTAAGCATATCAATTGTAAAATAACAGTGATATATATATATCGAAACAGGGGAACCAAGTCCCAACGCATACCAACTCCCATAGACCGAAAGGTCAAGAGTCATGAGCCTCTACAGAGTATACAAAGTGTAAATAGTGAATATAACTGTGCACAAGTGTGGGATGATCGTAACAAAAATACACACAAACTGGAGAATCAGGTCCTGCGAACGCTGGCAGCTACCTCGACTGTCCAAAAGCACTCCCAAGCCGCAATAGAATCAGCTCCACTATGATGTACCTGGATCTGCACACAAGGTGCAGGGAGTCGGGTGTGAGTACTTCCAACTCAGCAGTAATAAAAGTAAATAATGCCGAAGGGAAGAAAACCACGATAGGCACTATCTCATGCTACACAATACAGAACTATCTTTTTATCCCTTTCTAGCAGGCCCGTCGTTACGGGAATTACCACCCCATTACCTTGCATTTACATATCTTATGCTTTTATATCGGTATTAGAGTATATCGGATCAGTTAGGAGTGATTTGGATTGAAAATGAAGCAAATAGTATGTTTGAAGGAAGCTTGAATATGGGAAGTCAACCAAGAGTTGACTATTGAGTTAAAGTGCTCGGAACCAGATTCTGATGATTCTACTAGTTTCGGGGGATCATTTATGTCTTAGGAAAGAAATCGGAATTGCATTCGGAGGTCCGGTGTAGTTTTAGGCTTGAATTGGCGAAGATTAAATTTTGGCGAAAACCGGATGGTAGGTGATATTTTGATCCGGGGGTCGGAATGGAATTTCGACAATTCCTGTAGCTTTGTTTTGTGATTTTGGATATGTCTGCAAATTTTCAGGTAATTCGGACATCGTTTGATCGGGTTTTGGATTGAATGTTAGTTTTGAAAGTTTTGAAGAAACTTAGGCTTGAATTCGTGTGTAAATGGTGATTTTGATGTTTAGGATGGTGTTTTTGTGATTGGAACAAGTCCGTATCATGTTTTGGAGTATGTTGGTGGTTTTCGTTGGGGTCCCGGGGGCCTCGGGATGATTTCGGACCATCAACCGGGCATTTGGACTTGGCAAAAATCTGCAGAAAAATTGCAGGTTCTGTCCAGGCATTTAAGCCTTCGCGTTCGCGTGGCATGTGCTGCGTTCGCGAAGGTCAGACGGATCAAGCATCATGTTCGCGATGAGGCGCGTCGCGTTCGTGTAGGCCAGGAACCTTGTGCTTCGCGATCGCGTTCCTGAGGTCGCGTTCGTGTAGGTCAGTTGGAGTTAACCATCGCGTTCGCGTGGCTGGCAGTCGCGAACGCGTAGAAGGATTTTGGGCGACTGGGAATTTTGTTCATCGCGAACGCGTGGAGTTATTCGCGTTCGCATAGGGTAAGCCAAAGTTGAGCATCGCGAACGCGTGGTAGGCGTCGCGTTCGCGAAGAGTAAAAGGGAACTGGGCATCGCGAACGCGTGTAAGCTCACGCGAACGCATAGGTATAAATGTTCTGGCAGTGAATTTATATCACAGAAACAGAGGGCTTACGGGTTTACACCCCCAAAATACAATTTTGAGCCCTAGAGAGAAGAAAACTCGAGGAAATCACTGAGAAGTCATCGGGTATTCGTCGGAGGTAAGATTCTTAACTCAAAAACATCATTTTAAGGTAGAATTAACATTAATCTTCATGAAATTGGATAGAAATCTTGAAGAAATGTGGCCTAGATATTGAAAACGGGATTTTGAGTTTTGGGAGGCCATTTGAACTCCGATTTAGATAACTTTTATATGCACGGACTCGTGGCGACATGAGGGTCGCGTTGGTACTAATTTCAGAATTTTTCGAGCAGTGGGCCCGGGGTCGGGTTTTACCAACTTGGTGTATTTATGCGGATTTCATGTAAATTGAAATGGGTTATGATTCTTTGACCCGTACTTGATATAATTATTGTGGTTTGACTAGATTCTACGCACGAGGGAGCTAAATTCAAAGGAAAAGGCATCACGGACAAGTCTACGACCGGCTAGAGGTGAGTAGTTTGTGTATATGGTAGCATGAGGGTTCGAAACCCCGACTTAGCACATTGTGATGCTAGTAGGGCGTGGCTCGCACACCGTGGAAGGTGCGGGATTGATTGTGATTGGGGATTGAGACTTGGTCCATCCCGGAAATGTATAATATGTTATTAGTGTTGGAAATACACTGTATTTGAATTATTTGTGGGCTGTAATCCTTGCTTGGGGCCTTGTGCAGACCTGTAGCGTCCTTAGAGGACAATATTTATGTGATAGCTATATTTGCTTAAATCACTGATCTCAGTCCTGGAAAACGTAATCACATTATTGATATGCTAAGTCACCGGCTTTTGCAAATTTAATAAAGCTAAAGTATTTTTTATAAATTATGAACTGAAAACTGGAATTAAGATAAAAGAACTATTTTGTGACTTATCTGATTTATGTGGACTGAGGATGGATTGGGCTGCACGCCGCAGCAGTATTGCGCTTGGGCTGTAGGAGCCCCTCCGGAGTCTGTACACACCCCCAGTGAGCGCCGTCAACGTTAAATTGGATCGGGCTACACGCCGTAGCGGTTATGTGCATTGCATTGCATCTTTATTTGTTGAATTACTCTGTGGTAGCTGAATTGTACTGTTGATGCTAGTTCATAGGAGATTCGGACTGTAGTGTAGCTTCATATTGTGGTATTTTGTGGATTTCTTACTGTCAGCTACTTATATATATTTGTTACTCACTGAGTACTTAGTACTCACCCCTACTCCCTGCACCTTTTGTGTGCAGACTCAGGTACTCAGGAGTAGTAGACAGGCATTTCCAGCGTTTGCAGTATCATATCGAGTTGCTGAGGTAGCTTCCTACGTTCGCATAACCTAGCTTCTCCTCTCCTTTCCAGTTGCTATTTGTATTTTGTTTTCAGACTTGAGTATTTCTATACAGTATTCTCTATTCCTGTTGGGTTTTGTTAGAGGCACTAGACTTGTGACTTCGGATCTTTGGGAGTGTCGGTATTTTGATTATTATTATTATTATTGGAGTTCTTAAACTCATATATTCTTCTTGGGTTGTCCATTTGGGACTGGTATTGGATGTAAATCCGAAATTGTTGGTCTGGCTGGCCTAGCTTGATTGTTGGGCGCCATCACGACCGGATTTGGGTCGTGACAAGTTGGTATCAGAGCCTAGGTTACTAGGACTCGCGAGTCATGAGCCGGTGTAGTAGGCTTTTGCGGGATCGGTACATAGACATCCGTATCTATCCTCGAAGGGCTACAAAAACTTTAGGAAAAACCTCATTTTCTTGGATTCATATCGTGCGATTTGTGTTGTCTTGAAATTAAATTTTTTCCATATTCTATTCTCTCGCAGATGGCGAGAACACGAGCTAACGGACGTGGCGGACGACCACCAGTGGCACCCAGAGGCCGTGGTCGTGGTAGAGGTAGGGCAGCAGTGCCGGCACCTGCTGACCCACCCACTGACCAGCATCAGGGTCAGATTCTAGCGTTGGTGGCCCAGGTTCAGGATCAGGTTCCAGCTGCAGGCATCCCAGCAGCTCAGGTGCAGGCACCGGTAGTTTCTACCGAGATACCGGGTCCTCAGGAGACTTTGGCCCAAATTCTATCAGTATGCACTGGCTTAGCTCAGGTGGTTACAGCCTCTACTACAGCGGCTTCTTCACAGGTAGGGGGAGGAAATCAGACCCCTGTGGCTCACACACCCGAGCCAGTTCAGCCAGTTGTGCCCGTTGCACCAGCTCCTGCTTATATGGTTCCAGCTATGCCCGACGATGAGCAGCATCGTTTGGAGAGATTTGAGAGGCTACAGCCTCCGACATTCAGTGGTGCCGAGGGCGAGGACGCCCAGGGTTTTCTTGACAGATGTCAGCGCATGCTTCGCACCGCGGGTATTCTAGAGTCCAGCGGTGTTTCATTCACCACTTTTCAGTTCACAGGTGCAGCATTTCAGTGGTGGGAGGATTTCGAGAGGCGTAGGCCCGCTGGGGCAGTGCCCCTCACTTGGCAGCAGTTCTCCACGGTATTTTTGGAGAAGTACGTGCCTCGGACTCAGAGAGAGGAGCTGCGACGTCAGTTCGAGTGGTTGAAGCAGGGAGAGATGACGGTTAATCAGTACGAGATGAGATTCACACAGTTGGCCCGTCATGCCATGTGGATGGTTCCTACGGACAGAGAGAGGATTCGGAGATTTATTGTTGGCCTTATTTATCCCATCCGCATATTGATGACCAGGGAGAGAGTTTTGACAGTTACCTTTGAGGAAGTGGTTGATGCTGCCCGTCACATTGAGACAGATCGTCGCAGAGAACGGGAGGAGAGAGAGGCTAAGAGGCCTCGTGGTACTGGCAGCTATAGTGGTACTCCGTCTAGGGGTCAACCTCAGCATAGCAGGGGTCGTTCTTTCAGGTCTCATCAGTCTGGACGAGCAGAGTCCAGTGGGGTTTCATCAGATCGTGGTCGTCAGGGCCATCAGGGTTATCAGGGTCAGCAGAGCCATCAGGGTTATCAGGGTCAGCAGAGCCGTCAGCAGAGTCAGCCTGCACTGAGTGCTCTTCCAGCTCAGAGCTCTGACGAGGGGTCCTCAGCAGCCCCTTCTTCCATCTTCAGGCCGTTGTTTTGAGTGCGGTGATTTGGGCCATATCAGGAGAGAGTGTCCTCAGTGGCTTCGTAAGCGGTCTCAGCAGAGGGATCGACCCTCGTCTTCTACTCCTATTTCTTTAGCGCCAGCATAGTCGGCTAGGACTGATGGCCAGGTATCCAGAGGTCGCCCTAGGGGCAAGGATCGTACTGGTGGAAGTCAGTCTCGTTTCTATGCTCTTCCGGATAGGAAGGATGCTAGTGCTTCAGATGCGGTCATTTCAGGTATTATCTCAGTCCGCCACAGGGATGCTTCTGTCTTATTTGATCCCGGATCCACCTATTCTTATGTCTCTACTTATTTTGCACATCATTTGGGGATAACCCGTGGTATTCTTGCTTTGCCTGTACATGTGTCTACCCCAGTGGGGGATACTGTTGTTGTGGATCAGGTATATCGATCCTGTGTTATTACTATTAGGGGTCTGGAGACCCGAGTTGATCTATTACTACTGGGCATGATAGATTTCGATGTAATTCTAGGCATGGATTGACTATCTCCTTACCATGTGATTCTGGACTGTCATGCCAAGACAGTCACACTAGCTATTCCAGGTAATCCGAGGATCGAGTGGCGTGGCTTGACTGATTATGTGTCTGACAGGGTGATTTCTTATATAAAGGCCCAATGAATGATTGGCAAGGGTTATTTATCTTATTTGGCCTTCATTAGAGATGTTTAGGCTGAGACACCCAGTCTTGATTCGGTCCCCATTGTGAGGGAGTTTCCGGATGTATTTCCAGCAAACCTGCCGGGCATGCCACCCGACAGAGATATTGATTTTGGTATTGACTTGGTGCCGGGCACTCAGCCCATTTCTATTCCTCCCTATCGCATGGCACCAGCAGAGTTAAAAGAATTGAAAGAACAACTTCGGGAACTCTTAGATAAGGGTTTCATTCGTCCGAGTGTGTCACCTTGGGGTGCACCGGTGTTGTTCGTGAAGAAGAAAGATGGCACAATGAGAATGTGCATTGATTACAGGGGCAGCTGAACAAGGTAACAGTGAAGAATAAGTACCCATTGCCTCGTATTGAAGACCTATTTGATCAGCTCCAGGGAGCTAGTGTATTTTCTAAGATTGATCTTTGATCGGGCTATCATCAGTTGAAGATCAGGGACTCGGATATTATGAAGACAGCATTCAGGACGCGATATGGCCCCTGCGAGTTCCTGGTGATGTCTTTCGGGTTGACTAATGCCCCAGCTGCATTCATGCACTTGATGAATAGTGTATTTCGGCCGTACCTTGATTCTTTTATGATTGTGTTTATTGATGATATTCTGGTGTATTCACGCAGCCAGGAGGAGCATGCACATCATTTGAAGGTGGTATTGCAGAGGTTGAGAGAAGAGAAGCTCTATGCAAAATTCACTAAGTGTGGGTTCTAGCTTGATACTGTGGGTTTTCTGGGACATGTGTGTCCAGTGATGGTATTCGGGTTGATCCACAAAAGGTCGAGGCAGTGTAGAATTGGCCCAGACCTTCCTCAGCTACATAGATTCGGAGTTTTCTCGGCTTGGCAGGCTATTATCGCCGATTTGTTCAGGGTTTCTCATCTATTGCTTCACCGTTGACTAAGTTGACACAGAAGAATGCTCCATTTGTGTGGTCTGATGAATGTGAGGAGAGCTTTCAGAAGCTCAAGGAGGCTTTGACCACAGCTCCAGTACTTGTGTTGCCATCAGCCTCATGGTCATATACGGTGTATTGTGATGCTTCTAGAGTTGGGCTCGGTTGTGTGTTGATGCAGGAGGGTAGAGTTATTGCATATGCTTGTTGTCAGCTAAAGCCCCATGAGAAGAACTACCATGTTCATGATTTGGAGTTAGCTGCTATTGTTCATGCCTTGAAGATTTGGAGGTATTACTTATATGGTGTATCTTGTGATGTATATACAGACCATCGTAGCCTTCAGCATTTGTTTAACCAGAAAGATCTAAATTTGCGGTAGCGGAGATGGCTTGAATTGCTTAAAGACTATGATATTACTATCTTGTACCATCCCCGGAAAGCCAATGTAGTGGCTGATGCATTGAGCCGGAAGGCTATTAGTATGGGTAGTTTGGCGTATATTCTAGTTGGGGAGAGACCCCTTGCAGTTGATGTTCAGGTGTTAGCTAATCAGATGGTGAGGCTGGATATTTCTGAGCCCAGTCGGGTGATGGCTTGTGTAGTAGCTCGTTCTTCTTTATATGATCGTATCCTAGAGCGCCAGTATGATGATCCACACTTGCTTGTCCTTAAGGACAGAGTTCAGCATGATGATGCCAGAGATGTCACTATTGATAGTGATGGTGTATTGCGGATGCAGGGGCGGATATGCGTGCCCAATGTTGATGGCCTTCGTGAGTTGATATTGGAGGAAGCCCACAGCTCGCGGTATTCTATTCATCCAGGAGCCGCGAAGATGTATCAGGATTTGAAGCAGCATTACCGGTGGAGGAAGATGAAGAAAGATATTGTGAGCCATGTGGCTCGGTGTCTAAACTGTCAACATGTTAAATATGAGCATCAGAGACCTGGCGGTGTATTCCAGCGTATTGATATTCCTGAGTGGAAGTGGGAAAGGATTACTATGGACTTTGTTAGTGGACTCCCTCGGACGGCGAGGAAGTTCGATTCAGTTTGGGTGGTGGTGGATAGGTTGACCAAGTCAGCTCACTTCATCCCAGTGTGTACTACTTATTCCTCAGAGCGGTTGGCGGAGATATTCATCCGTGAGATAGTGAGGTTGCATGGAGTTCCTATTTCCATTATATCAGACAGAGGTACCCAGTTCACATCTCGGTTCTGGAGGACATTTCAGCGAGAGTTGGGGTCACAGGTAGAGTTGAGCACAGCATTTCATCCACAGACGGATGGGCAGTCTGAGCGTACTATTCAGATATTGGAGGACATGTTGCGTGCTTGTGTCATTGATTTTGGTGGTTCATGGGCTGATTACTTGCCTCTTGCGGAGTTTGCTTATAATAATAGCTATCAGTCCAGCATTCAGATGGCACCGTATGAAGCTTTATATGGGAGGCGGTGTAGGTCTCCGGTCGGTTGGTTCGAGCGTGGCGAGGCTAGGTTGTTGGGGACAGAGTTAGTCCAAGATGCCTTGGACAAGGTGAAGGTGATTTAGGAGAGACTTCGCACAGCTCAGTCGCGTCAGAAGAGTTATGCGGACCGGAAGGTCCGAGATGTGTCTTATTCAGTAGGTGAGAAGGTTTTGCTAAAGGTTTCGCCTATAAAAGGTGTTATGAGGTTTGGAAAGAAAGGAAAGTTGAGCCCAAGGTTTATTGGACCTTTTGAGGTGCTTAGGAAAGTTGGGGAGGTGGCCTATATGCTTGCTTTGCCACCCAGTTTGTTGGGAGTTCACACGGTGTTCCATGTATCCATGCTACGGAAGTATGTCGGAGACCCGTCTCATGTGTTAGACTTCAGCACGATACAGCTAGATGAGGATTTGACTTATGATGTGGAACCAGTAGCCATTTTGGGTCGACGGGTTCGTAAGCTGAGATCCAAGGACATAGCTTCAGTGAAAGTGCAGTGGAGAGGTCGTCCCGTGGAGGAAGCAACTTGGGAGACCAAGCAGGAGATGCGGAGCAGATATCCTCACTTGTTTGATGCTCCAGGTATGTTTCTTAACCCGCTCGAGGATGAGCGTTTGTTTAAGTTCGGGAGAATATAACGACCCGGCCCGTCGTTACGGGAATTACCACCCAGTTACCTTGAATTTACATATCTTATGCTTATATATCGGTATTAGAGTATATTGGATGAGTTAGGAGTGATTTGGATTGAAAATGAAGCAAATAGTATGTTTGAAGGAAGCTTGAATATGGGAAGTCAACCAAGAGTTGACTATTGAGTTAGAGTGCTCGGAACCGGATTCTGATGATTCGACTAGTTTCGGGGGATCATTTATGACTTAGGAGAGCAATCGGAATTGAATTCGGAGGTTCGGTGTAGTTTTAGGCTTGAATTGGCGAAGGTTGAATTTTGGCGAAAACCGGATGGTAGGTGATATTTTGATCCGGGGGTCGGAATGGAATTCCGACAATTCCTGTAGCTTCGTTATGTGATTTTGGATATGTCTGCTAATTTTCAGGTCATTCGGACATCGTTTGATCGGGTTTTGGATTGAATATTAGTTTTGAAAGTTTTGAAGAAACTTAGGCTTGAATTCGTGTGTAAATGGTAATTTTGATGTTTAGGATGGTGTTTATGTGATTGGAACAAGTCCGTATCATGTTTTGGAGTATGTTGGTGGTTTTCATTGGGGTCCCGGGGGCCTCGGGATGATTTCGGACCATCAACCGGGCATTTGGACTTGGCAAAAATCTGCAGAAAAACTGCAGGTTCTGTCCAGGCATTTAAGCCTTCGCGTTCGCGTGGCATGTGCCGCGTTCGCGAAGGTCAGATGGATCAAGCATCACGTTCGCGATCAGGCGCGTCGCGTTCGCATAGGCCAGGAACCTTGTGCTTCGCGATCGCGTTCCTGAGGTCACGTTCGCGTAGGTCAGTTGGAGTTAACCATCGCGTTCGCGTGGCTAGCAGTCGCGAACGCGTAGAAGGATTTTGGGCGACTGGGAATTTTGTTCATCGCGAACGCGTGGTGTTGTTCGCGTTCGCATATGGTAAGCCAAAGTTGAGCATCGCGAACGCGTGGTAGGCGTCGTGTTCGCGAAGAGTAAAAGGGAACTGGGCATCGCGAACGCGTGTAAGTTCACGCGAACGCATAGGTATAAATGTTCTGGCAGTGAATTTATATCACAGAACAGAGGGCTTACGGGTTTACACCCCCAAAATACAATATTGAGCCCTAGAGAGAAGAAAACTCGAGGAAATCACTGAGAAGTCATCGGGTATTCGTCGGAGGTAAGATTCTTAACTCAAAAACATCATTTTAAGGTAGAATTAACATCAATCTTCATGAAATTGGGTATAAATCTTGAAGAAATGTGGCCTAGATATTGAAAACGGGATTTTGAGTTTTGGGAGGTCATTTGAACTCCGATTTCGATAAATTTTATATGCACGGACTCGTGGTGAGATGAGGGTCGCGTTGGTACTAATTTCGGAATTTTCCGAGCAGTGGGCCTGGGGTCGGGTTTTACCAACTTGGTGTATTTATGCGGATTTCATATAAATTGAAATGGGTTATGATTCTTTGAACTGTACTTGATATAATTATTGTGGTTTGACTAGATACTACGCACGAGGGAGCTAAATTCAAAGGAAAAGGCATCGCGGACGAGTCTACGACCGGCTAGAGGTGAGTAGTTTGTGTATATGGTAGCCTGAGGGTTCGAAACCCCGGCTTAGCACATTGTGATGCTAGTAGGGCGTGGCTCGCACACCGTGGCAGGTGCGGGATTGATTGTGATTGGGGATTGAGACTTGGTCCATCCCGGAAATGAATAATATGTTATTAGTGTTGGAAATACACCGTATTTGAATTATTTGTGGGCTGTAAGCCTTGTTTGGGGCCTTGTGCCGACCTGTAGCGTCCTTAGAGGACAATATTTATGTGATAGCTATATTTGCTTAAATAACTGATCTCAGTCCTGGAAATTGTAATCACATTATTGATATGCTAAGTCACCGGCTTTTGCAAATTTAATAAAGCTAAAGTATTTTTTATAAATTATGAACTGAAAACTGGAATTAAGATAAAAGAACTGTTTTGTGACTTAATTGCTTATTGTGGACTGAGTATGGGATCGGGCTGCACGCCGCAGTGGTTGATATGAGGATCGGGCCGCACGCCGCAGCAGTATTGCGCTTGGGCTGTAGGAGCCCCTCCGGAGTCTGTACACACCCCCAGTGAGCGCCGTCGACGTTAAATTGGATCGGGCTACACGCCGTAGTAGTTATGTGCATTGCATTGCATCTTTATTTGTTGAATTACTCTGTGGTAGCTTAATTGTACTATTGATGCTAGTTCGTAGGAGATTCGGACTGTAGTGTAGCTTCATATTGTGGTATTTTGTGGATTTCTTATTGTCGGCTACTTATATATATTTGTTACTCACTGAGTACTTAGTACTATCGAGTTACTGAGGTAGCTGCCTACGTTCGCAGAACCTAGCTTCTCCTCTCCTTTCCAGTTGTTATTTTGTATTTTGTATTCAGACTTGAGTATTTCTATAACCTAGCTTCTCCTCTCCTTTCCAGTTGTTATTTGTATTCTGTATTCAGACTTGAGTATTTCTATACAGTACTCTCTATTCCTGTTGGGTTTTGTTAGAGGCACTAGACTTGTGACTTCGGATCTTTGGGAGTGTCGGTATTTTGATTATTATTATTATTATTGGAGTTCTTAAACTCATATATTCTTCTTGGGTTGTCCATTTGGGACTGGTATTCGATGTAAATCCGAAATTGTTGGTCTGGCTGGCCTAGCTTGATTGTTAGGCGCCATCACGACCGGATTTGGGTATGAGTGCCAGTAATGTATGAGTGCTAAATGTTATGCCACGTAGTACACGTAAACGAATGTATGTATGCCATGCAATGCATATGACCGCTACGGTGTGTAGCCCGATCCAATTTGGGTACCTGTGCTCACTGTGGGGGTTCAGTCTCCGGAGGGGCTCCTACAGCCCAAGCACAATATTAATATCACACCTGATGCGGCGCGCAGCCCGATCCGTATACCACTGCGGCGTGCAACCGATCCATGCATGTGTATGCATATGCTCACATAAATTGTCATGCCCTAACATATGGCCCTCGGCCCCAATCAGTCTAACAAATAATCAAGAAAGCCCTACGGGCAACAATATTATGTTAGCTCACAGCCAAAAAATGTTATTAAGACCTTGTTCAAGTTTTTCATAACCTTATAAAAATGCTGAATAGCAAAATACCATTTTTAAACATTAAATTTAGATAAAAATATGCATAGTGTTATCAAGACAATGATACCAATCCCTGAAGGATCCAAATAATCGGCACGAAGCTCAAGCATGATAATTAGTCCAATTCATTTCAACAATTAGGTGTTATTATTTATTACGCGGGACGGACCAAGTCACAATCCCCAATGGTGCTCTACCCCACGCCCGTTATCCGGCGTGCAAGTCACCTCGACACAGCACTAAGATGTGCAAGTCCGGGGTTTACTAACCCTCGGGACATCATTTACAAGTATTACCCACCTCGAACCGACGAAATCTCATGCCCGCGATGCCTTAGCTCCTCGAACCGGCATCCACGCACGTCAAAACTAGCACAAATCAGCACAAATATATCAAAAATAGGCTAATGGAACATCACCCAATCGAAAGAACTCGAAAAATATCAGAAATCACGAACTTTGCAAAACCCGAGCCCCGGGCCCACATCTCGAAAAATTTCGAAACTCATATTTCCAGAACCATCGTCTCGCAACGAGTCCATACATATAAAATTTTCCAAAATCGGAGTTTGATTGGCCTTTCAAATCCCAAATTTTCGTTTTCAATATCTAGGCCACAATCCTTCACAATTTCTACCCAAATTCATGAAGATTGATGTTAATTCTACCATAAAATGATGTTTTTGAGTCAAGAAACTTACCTCCGATGAATACCCGATGATTTCCCAGTGTTTTCCCGTGATTTCTTCTCTCTAGGGCTCAAAATTATGTTTTTGGGTATATGAACCCGTGAGCCCTCTGTTCTGCAATTAAACTCACTGCCTGGGAATTTAACTCTACGCGTTCGCGATGTCTCTCACGCGAACGCGATGGCCTGTTCGATTACTTCATCGCGAACGTGACGCCCTATCACGCGTCCGCGAAGTTCAATTCTCCCAGCCGCCGGATTTCTTCTACGCGAACGCGTCTATCCTTCACGCGAACGCGAAGCTTCGTCCAACCTTGCCTACGCGAACACGACAGCCTGATCGCAAACGCGATGCCTTAGCCAGCCCTGCCTTCGCGAACGGGACTTGGGCCACGCGAACGCGAAGGCTTAATGCCTGCTGCACCAACCTGCAATTTACAGCAGACTTTTCCAAGTTCAAAATGCCCGATTGATGGTCCGAAATCCTCCCGAGTCCCCCGGGACCCCAACGAAAACCACCAACATACTCCAAAACACGATACGAACTTGTTCCAATCATAAAAACACCATCCTAAACATCAAAATCACCAATTACACACGGATACAAGCCTAAGTTTCTTCAAAACTTTCAAAACTAACATTCAATCCAAAACCCGATCAAACGACGTCCGAATGACCTGAAAATTTGCGGACATATCCAAAATTACATAACGAAGCTACAGAAATTGTCGGAATTCCATTCTGACCCCCGAATCAAAATCTCACCTCCCATCCGGTTTTTGCCAAAATTCAACCTTCGCCAATTCAAGCCTAAAACTACACCGGACCTCCGAATTCAATTCCGATTGCTCCCCTAAGTCATAAATGATCCCCCGAAACTAGTCGAATCATCAGAATCTGATTCCTAGCACTCTAACTCGATAGTCAACTCTAGGTTGACTTTCCATATTCAAACTTCCTTCAAACATGCCATTTGCTTCATTTTCAATTCAATTCACTCCTAACTCGCCCGATAGGTTCTAACACTGATATAGAAGCATAAGATATGTTAATGCAACATAACGGGGTGGTAATTCCCGTAACGACGGGCCGGGTCGTTACAGTACACGCCCGTCACCTCGCGTACAAGGCATTTAAACTATCACATAATATCCTAGGGGTGCAAATTCCCCCACACGAGGTTAGACAAGCCACTTACCTCGATTCCGGTACAAAACCGCTAAGAGACAACTCTCTTGCCGCGAATGTCGGCCACCACAGGTGTAGTATCTGATAAAAATCAATAGAACCACGTCAAAATAGGCCAATTGGGCATTACCCAATCAAGACAACTCAAAATACACCAAAACCCACAAGTTGCCAAAACCCAACTTTCGGTACGCTTATCAAAAAATCACGAAAATTTTATATTCGGGTTCCTTATCTCAATACGAGTCCGTGCATATAAAATTTATCAAAATCGGACTCCGTTTGCCCATTCAAATCAAAGGTTTTCTAAAATTTAGGCCTAGGGCTCAATCCCACCTTTAAACTTCCATTTTCAGTGAAATAATCACGAATTTCATGATAAACCAACGAATTAAGGTCAAGAAACTTACCCCCGATGATTTCCCGATGATATCCCAGCGTTTCCCTTTCAATTCCCTCTCTTGGAGCTCAACAATGGCGGTTTTGGTGTGTTAGGCCGCGACTGAAATGTTCTGGACTTAAAGTCACGGCCAGGCTAGTTTACTCTACGCGATCGCAGCACTGGGCTTGCGATCGCGATGCACAAAATATGGGCAGCCAATTTTTTCCACTACGCGATCGCGTGATCCTGGACGTGATCGCAGTGAACAACTCAGTGACCCTACGCGATCGCAATGACACGAACGCGATCACGAAGAACAAACTCGTCCGGCTCCCCAAACTACCCTACGCGATCGCATACTACCTCACGCGATCGCGATGCTTACTCTCCCAGACTTACGCGATCGCACGCTTTACTTCGCGATCGCAGAGCTCGGGGGTTTTCCCTTACGCGATCGCAAGGCCATCTCCGCGATCGCGGAGAGCAAAATTGCTCTGCAATTATTGCAGCAGAACAGCAGTGCCTTTTGGCACAAATTGGTCCGTTTGGACCCCCGAATTCATCCCGAGGCTCCCGGGACCCCAACGAAAACCACCAACATACTCCAAAACACGATACGAACTCATTCCAATCATAAAAACATGTCTAACAACATCAAAACCCATAATTCACATCGAATTCAAGCCTAAATTTCTTAAAACTTTCCGAATTGCACATTCGATCTAAAACCCGACCAAACGACATCCGAATAACCTGAAAATTTGCGGACATATCCAAAATCACATAACGAAGCTACAGAAATTGTTGGAATTCCATTCCGACCCCCGGATCAAAACCTCACCTATCGTTCGGATTCGCCAAAATTTCAAACTTTGGCATTTCAAGCCTAATTGAGCTACGGACCTCCAAAATACATTTCGGGCGCACTCCCAACCCCGAAATCACCTAACGGAGCTAATGGAACCATCGAATTTCCATTCCGAGATCGTCTTAACACTGTTCTGGTTACAGACCATTTTCTAACCTTAAAGCTCTCATTTAGGGACTAAGTGTCCCAAAATACTCCAAATTTCAGAACCGACTCTCCCGGCAAACCACAATAGCAGAAATGAACTTAGGGAAATAGTTAAATTGGGGATTGGGGCGTAATTTTCTAAAACGACCGGTCGGGTCGTTACATCTTCCCACCCTTAAAAGATTCGTTCGTCCTCGAACGACAATAGAAAACATACCTGGAGTAGTGAAAAGATGAGGGTACTGGCTGCGCATATCCCGCTCGGTCTCCCAAGTCGCCTCCTCGACCGGCTGGCCCCGCCACTAAACCTTTACCGAAGCGATGTTCTTTGACCTTAGCTTTCTGACCTGCCTGTCTAGAATGGCTACTGGCTCCTCAACATAAGACAGATCCTTGTCTAGCTGAACCGAAGTGAAATCCAACACATGCGACGGGTCGCCATGGTACCTCCGGAGCATGGAGACATGAAATTCGGGGTGAACTCCAGCTAGACTAGGAGGTAAGGCTAACTCATAGGCAACCTCCCCAACACGCCTCAAAATCTCAAAAATGCCAATGAATCTAATACTCAGCTTCCCCTTCATTCCAAAACTCATAACGCCCTTCATGGGCGAGACCCGAAGCAGAACCCGCTTGCCAACCATAAAAGCCACATCGTGGACCTTCTTGTCCGCATAACTCTTCTGTCTAGACTGGGCTGCACGAAGTCTATCCCGAATCACCTTGACCTTGTCCATTGCATCCTAGACCATCTCAGTACCTATCAGCCTGGCCTCGCCCGGCTCGAACCAACCCACGGGAGACCTGCACCTCCTACCATATAGGGCCTCATACGGTGCCATCCGAATACTAGACTGGTAGCTGTTGTTATAAGCAAACTCCGCCAGTGGCAAGAAGTGATCCCATGAACCTCCAAAACTCAATCACGCACGCACGGAACATATCCTCCAAAATCTGAATAGTGCGCTCAGACTGCCCATCAGTCTGGGGGTGAAATGCTGTGCTCAGCTCCACCCGAGTACCTAACTCCTACTATACAGCTCTCCAGAACCGTGAAGTGAACCGAGTGCCTCTATCCGAAATGATGGAAACTGGAATACCATGCAGCCGAACTATCTCCCTGATATAGATCTCCGCCAGCCATTCCGATGAATAAGTAGTGCTCACCGGTATAAAGTGGGCGGACTTGGTCAGTCGATCCACGATAACCCAAATGGAATAAAACTTCCTAACACTCCGTGGAAGCCCAGATACAAAGTCCATGGTGATGCGCTCCCATTTCCACTCTGGAATCTCAATCTGCTGCATCAATCCCCCCGGACGCTGATGTTCATACTTTACCTGCTGGCAGTTGAGGCATCTGGAAACATAATCAACTATATCCCTCTTCATCCGCCTCCACCAGTAATGCTGCTTCAAGTCCTGATACATCTTCGCGGCACCCGGATGGATGGAATACCGTGAACTATGGGCCTCTGGCTAGAATCAGCTCTCGAAGATCATCTACATTGGGCACACAGATACGCCCCTGCATCCTCATGACTCCATCATCTCCAATGGTAACATCTCGAGCATCACCACGCCGAACTCTATCCTGAAGGACAAGAAAATGAGGGTCGTCGAACTGACGCTCCCTGATGCGATCAAATAGAGAAGACCGAGAAACCACACAAGCCAGAACCCGGCTGGGCTCCGAAAGATCCAGTCTAACAAACTGCCTGGCCAAAGCCCTGAACATCCATCGCCATAGGCCTCTCCGAAGCTGGTAGATATGCTAAACTCCCCAAAATCTCTGCCCGACGACTCAAGGCATCAGCAACCACATTAGCCTTGCCCGGATGATAGAGAATAGTAATATCATAGTCCTTCAGTAACTCCAACCATCTCCTCTGACGCATATTCAGGTCCTTCTACTTAAGCAAGTGCTGCAAGCTCCGGTGATCAATGTAGATCTCACAAGGAACCCTATATAAGTAATGAGGCCAAATCTTCAAGGCGTGAACAATGGCAGCTAGCTCCAAATCATGAACCGGGTAATTCTTCTCATGCACCTTCAGCTGTCTCGACGCGTAGGCAATCACCCTACCATCCCGCATCAATACCGCACAGAGTCCAACTCGTGAGGCATCACAATATACAGTATAGGACCCCGAACCTGTAGGCAACATCAATATAGGGGCCGAAGTCAACGCTGTCTTGAGCTTCTGAAAGCTCGCCTCACACTCGTCTGTCCACTGAAAAGGGGCACCCTTTTGGGTCAATCTGGTCATAGGTGCTGCAATCGAAGAGAACCCCTCTACAAAACGATGGTAATAGCCCGCCAAGCCAAGGAAACTGCGAATCTCAGTAGCGGAGGAGGGTCTGGGCCAACTCTGCACGGCTTCCACCTTCCTCGGATCTACTCGAATACCATCACTCGACACCACGTGGCCCAAAAATGACACTGAGCTCAACCAGAATTCACATTTAGAGAACTTGGCATAAAGCTACTACTCCCTCAAAATCTGAAGCACTATCCTCAAATGCTGCTCGTGCTCTTCCCGACTCCGGGAGTATACTAGAATATCATCAATGAAGACAATCACGAACGAGTCCAGATAAGGCCTGAACACACTGTGCATCAAATGCATAAAGGCTGCTGGGGCATTAGTCGGCCCAAAAGACATCACGAGGAACTCATAGTGACCATACCGAGTCCTGAAGGTAGTCTTCGGGATATCTGGCTCCCGAATCTTCAGCTGATGATACCCAGAGCGCAAATCAATCTTAGAAAACACCTGTGCGCCCTGTAGCTGGTCAAATAAATCATCAATGCGGGGCAAAGGATACCGGTTCTTCATTGTAACCTTGTTCAGCTGACGATAGTCAATACACATACGCATAAAACCGTCCTTTTTCTTCACAAACAACACATGAGCACCCCAAGGCGAAACACTGGGTCGAATGAAACCCTTACCCAATAACTCCTGTAACTGATCCTTCAACTCCTTCAACTCACGAGGAGCCATACGGTACGGTGGAATAGAAATGGGCTGAGTGCCCGTCAACAAATCAATAGCAAAGTCAATATCTCTGTCGGGCGGCATGCCCGGGAGATCAGCTGGAAATACATCAACAAAGTCACGTACCACAGGAACGGATCAATAGAGGGAGTGTCACTACTGACGTCCCGCACATAGGCTAGATAAGCAGCACACCCCTTCTCAACCATACGTTGAGGTCTAAGAAAAGAAATAACACGGCTAGGGGTGTGATCTAGAGTACCACTCCACTCAATACATGGAATGTCTGGCATAGCCAGCGTCACGGTCTTGGCGTGACAATCAAGAATAGCATAATGGGGCGATCACCAGTCCATGCCTAGAATAATATCAAAATCGACCATCCCGAGCAACAATAGATCCACTCTGGTCTCAAAACCACAAATGGTAACCAAACACGACCGATATACACGGTCCATAGCCAAAGAATCACCCACCGGAATGGAAACATAAATGGAGGCACTCAAAGAATCCCGAGGCACACCCAGATGAAAAGCAAAGTAAGAAGACACATATGAAAAAGTGGAACCAGGGTCGAATAGAACCGATGCCTCCCTGTGACTAACCAGAATAATACCTGTGATAATAGAATCGGAGGTAACAGCTGCAGCGCGATCAGGAATGGCATAGAATCTGGCCTGTCCCCCCTCTCGAGGGCGGCCTCTGGAACCCTGACCCCCGCCCCTGGCTGGCTGGGCAGGTGGAGTGGCAGCTGGAGCTGGAATGATAGCCTGCTGACCCTGAGAACCACGCTGAGGCTGCGAAGACTGATGAGGTGCTCCCCTCTTATGCCTGGGGCACTCCCTAACCAGATGGCGAGTATCCCCGCACTCAAAGCAAGCTCTGGGAGGACGCGGTGGTTGTGGCTGCCCGGCCTCACCCCCACTAGTCCGACCCCGAGAGGTACCCAGCGCAGGAGGTGCACTGGAAACTGGGGGAGCATAATAAGGCTCCTGAGGTGCTGGAAGACCTGGAGTACTACCGGCCGCGGGCAATGCTGAGTGAACTGGTCGGCCGGAATAACCCATGCCAAAACGATTGGCTGCTGAAGTGCGGGCACCTGTGAAATGGCCCGACTCACGAGACCTCTTGGCCTCTCTCTCTCCCCGCTCTCTAGGGAGCATACTCTCGATCCTCCTTGAAATGCTCACTGCCTGCTGATAAGATATATCTGTCTCCAACTCTCTGGCCATGCTGGATCGGATCGGCGGAATCAGGCCCTCAATAAATCTCCGCACCCTCTCCCGGACCGTGGCTACCAAAGCCGGTGCATGCCTGGCTAGACGGGTGAAACTGATAGCATACTCCGATACCGACATGGAGCCCTGTCGCAACCGCTCAAACTCCGAGCGCCAAGAATCCCTAAGGCTCTGGGGAACAAACTCCCTCAAATACAGATCCGAAAACTGCGTCCAGGTCAATGAAGCAGACTCTTCTAGACTATCCAACTCATACGTGCGCCACCAGTCATAAGCGGCCCCACGAAACTGAAAAGCAGTGAAGGAAACCCCGCTGGTCTCCACAATCCGCATAGTACGAAGAATACGATGACACTCCTCTAGAAAACGCAATGCATCATCTGAAGCCAAACTACTGAACACTGGAGGGTCATATTTCTTGAACCTCTCCAATCTACGCTGCTCGTCCTCAGAGGCAGCTGGTCCACCTCCGGGTTGTGCTGCGGCGGCGGGAGGCATAACCAAAACCTCTGGAACCTGTCCCACTGGCACACGCTGCCCAGGTGTAACGGCTGCGGGAGTCTGGCCCCCTCCCCCGGCCTGGGATGTAGCTGTGATGAGAGGAAGCAGTCCTGCCTGAGCTAAAGTGGTATACATACTCATGAACTGGGCCAGGGTCTCCTGTAGTGC